>VXBQ01013734.1:203890-351349 GCA_013400175.1 Phainopepla nitens
TTTTTTAACCAACACAAGGCTTAAACTAATCACTCATGTTATTAAGGCATAAATATAGCTCTCACAAATTAACTACTGCAATGGACTTGCTCAACCCAGCCCCTACCTGGACTGCTTGAGTACATTAACACCAGTGCATGTATCTTTGCATTTCTTCTTTTCATTTCTCCCTCTCCTCTTTTGGTACAGTTTGAGTTATTAGGGAAAAACCTTGTAATTTGTGTACAGACCCTGAGCAGAGAGGGATTTTTCTGTGCTATTATAATTAGCAAGGTCTAGCTCTCTGGGCTGCAGGGTGGAGCATAGGATTTGTCACGTTAGGATCTGCCTGTCCCTAGAACTCATGCTATTTCACTATTTTTCTTCAAATCAGAAGTCTTAATATGCTCCAGGTTCAACATATGTTTGTGATGTTTTACTTCTGTATGCTATCAATAAATCCCTCTTTTCGCAGGTATACTTAAACCTTGGCAGGCTCTCTTCCTGTGAGGAATTTAAAACCTTTATCAAGTACTGAAGATGAATTTAGAGCAAAATGGTCATTCAGTGATGATTGGCTTTGACTGAAATAAAACACCTGACCTCTGTAGGAAGAAACTTCACTCATAAAATCACAGAAAGGGGCAGGTTGGAAGGAACCACCACAGTGCATCATGTGGTTTAACTCCCCTGCTCAAGCAGGGCTATCCTAGAGCACAGGACACAGCATTAAGTCTAGACAGTTCCTGAGTATCTCCAGTGAGGGAGACTCCACAGTCTCTCTGGACAACCTGTTCCCGTGCTCAGTCGCCCACACTGTTAAGAAGTTCTTCCTGTGCATCAGTTTCTGCCCATTGCCTCTTTCCTATTGCTTGGCATCACTGAGGAAAGCCTGGATCCATCCTCTGAGACCTCTGTTCAGACACTTGTAGGTATTGATGGGTTCACTTCTCAGTTGTCTCCTTTTCAGGCCAAACAGGCCCAGCTCCCTTATCCTTTCCTCATAAGAGAGATGCTCCAATCCCTTACTCACCTTCACTGCCCTCCACTGGAGCTGCTCCAGGAGCCCCACGTCTCTCTTGCCCTGAGGAGCCCAGAGCTGCACACAGCACTCCTGATGTGCCTCACCAGGGCTGAGCAGAGGGACAGGATCACCTCCCTCAGCCTGCTGGAATGCTCTCCCCAGTGCACCCCAGGACACCACTGGCCTTCTCATCCACATGGGCACATCACTGGCTCATGGACAGCCTGCTGGCCACCAGAACCCCGAGGTCCTTCCCTGTACAGCTGCTCTCCAGCTGGTCAATCCCCAGCCTGTGCTGGTGCATGAGGTTACTCCTTCCCAGCTGCAGGACCCTGCACTTGCATTCACTGAATTTCCTCTCTGCCCATCTCTCCAGCCTGGCACGGCCCTTCTGAAGGGCTGCACAGCACTCTGGGGTATTGCCTGCTCCTCCCAGCTTTGTGCCATCAGTGAACTTGATGAGGAGGCATCTGCCCCTCATCCAAGTCACTGATGAATAGCCTGGGGAACACCACTAGTGACAGGCTGTCAATTAGACTCTGTGCTACTGATTAACTGGCAAGAAAATTTTGTCTTTGTAATATAATTGAAAAATCTGTTGTTTTCTTGATCAAAATGTAATTCAGTGAAGTGTCCTCTTTTTCTAGGAAAAGAAATCTATTAATTTAATTGCATGGAACAGATAGATCTATAGAAAAGTACTAAGCATCTGTACCGTTTACCCTAAGAGATGTTAAATTTATGTAAGTCTGGTATCCTCTTCCAATTCCTTGTATTCTAGATATTTACCGATTAAAGTGCAACAGAAAAGCCTGAGAAGTCTACAAGGAATATGTTAGTACTTACCTGGAAGTGTTCCATCCCAGCATTTTTGATAAAATAATGTATTCAGTCACTGTGACATGATTTTTTGGTTATGTTCAGGTCTTGGAAGGCAAGTGTTGACATATCATGGCTTTTGGAATACTCACAAGGATGTCCAGAAGGAAGGTCACATAAGAATTCTGAAACTAACTGCTATAATAAATGGAGAAGTCCCAGATGTCTCCAGTTTAAATGCTGCAAATCCTGCTGCCATTACCTATGTCATGCTCATTTTGTGAAAAAAAGAACTTTCAAGCCTTCTAGATGTGTCTTTTTTTATACTATGGGGAGGGTTAGTACTGTCAAGTTGGGCAGAGGGAATTGTGATGATTTTGCTTTGACTGAACAAGCCAGCAGTGCCTTTCCTGCCCATGATTATCACACTGAAGCAAACACAGTGGTTCCCCCCAAACCAAACCAGGGAAATATTTTTACAATTTTACAGAATGTAGCACAATTCAATGTGAAGTATTTTGGCTCCAAAGAAAATTAATGCAGTAAAATATGTTGGATGAATTCTGTAACCTTTAGTTTTGACGTGACCCACGCGATAGCATTTGTCAGTAGGAATGTATAGAGCTTTTTATATAAACTAAGAATTTGACTTTTTTTCATGCTTTATTTCCTTTCTTTTTTTTATTTTTAACGTTTTTTCCTTTTTCAAATAATATTATCTGGTTTAGTGTACAGTAAGCTGTGGACCAATTCTTAGGCTTTTACTTCTAAGTGGCAAATGGACACACTGATGGGGAAAAAGGATATTTTTGTTAATTGTGATTAAATCTATTCTTTAAACTGCCTCTGTTGCTATTGAAACTCGGAATTTTTCAGATTTGTTCATTTGTTTGTTTCAAACAAATGAACTTTTGTCCCTCTCAATCTATCTTTTGGTAACATTTTGAGTATTTTCCAACATTCACTCCTTCTAGTATAGGGAAGAATTTTTTTAATAGCAAGGGCAGATGGACTTATCAAACATTAGAAGTTGTATTTGCCTTAGGCATGCATGCTAGACTAGTTATTTAGGCTCTTTGAACCTAGACCAAAGATGGAACAAGCTGGAAACATTCACTCCATGCTTTTATGTAAATTTTCATTCTATTCTGAGATCCTGGCAGCGGTATTCAGGGACCAAAATTTCTGGTAGTATTTTGGTACTTCTTGGAAACTGAAATAGAGCATGCAAAATCTTGTGAAAGCTTCTTAGACATTTTATTTAAAAATAGATGTTGAAAAGAGCATTCCCAATTATAGCCAAATGATTCATCTGCTGGCAGTGGGGTATCAGCACTGGTGTTCTATCTGCTCACCTGCTTTTGTTGCCACAGCAGATCCCCATGTTCTCTGCTGTTGGAATATGCATGCAGCTTCTGTAGCTGGCATTCAGGTCGCATTAGTTTTCCCTCCCAGCTCACTTGTTTGTACTACCTATAGAGTTCTGTCTAATCTAACTACTCACATCAGCTGGATTTCTTAAATCCTAGTGAGTGTCATGGTCATTTCAGCACCATTGAGAAATTATTTATTTATCACCGGGCAATATCTGAAATACTGAAGTGAAAGAATGCAGGAAGTAATTGAAACAGTTTTTATTTTCTGATGTCACAACATACCACTATTACAAATAAAAGCTTTCTAAACATCTGGAAAAAATATTTGTAATTGGATCCTTTTTAGTGCTCAGTATCACTTTCATTTGGCCATATTCACCTAGCTCTCAGAAAAGGGAGGAAATGAAGAGAAAAAAATACAAGGTCAGCGCACTGAAAGTCTTATGAGAGAAGGGATCTCTGGGTTTAAAAGGGCACAACTGAAAGTGAATCTACACTTGGAATAATTCCTTGGTGGTGAGGAACCTTTTGTCTGTCAATAACAAAGTGTGGTGGGTTGACCTCTGCCAGCTGCCCACCAGCTACTCTCTTCCTCTCTCTCAACAGGACAGAGGGAGAAAATACCACTTCCCAACCCAACCCTTTCTTCCCAGGCTCATCTCGTACACAGACCGACATCAAATACACATTTCAAAACACTCAGTTTTTTTTGTCTAGGTTTTGTACCTAATTACACAAAAATCATCCTGATATAATAGTGAAGTAAGCATTTGTTGCGCAGCATGCTCTGCAGAATGTGCCCCAACTATGTAATGGTGGAGCCTGCAACTGAGCTGATGGTGGGCTTTTCCAGGTTCTCTGAGCTCCACCAGGAGTACCTGATCCTCCAGAGAAGCTGTGATCTTGGTTTGTTGTGTTGCTGGAAATGCCTGGTAGAGCACACCTGTCCATGGAAATTCAGCAGCACTCTTTGTTTCCATCTCCTTTCCTCTCCCTTCAGGGCATGCTACTTGAATGGGTTTTCTTTCCTACTCTCAACATTTTCTCACTGAGAGAAAGTGAGCAGATTTAAGTGTCTCTGCTACTGGCAGTTGACATATTTGCCTTCTACCATCTCATTGGTAGAGGTGCGCTTTTAAGGATGTTGATGAAAAGGATGAGAAACATAACACTGATCCACAGGCTTGTCAACTTCTTACTGCTGGGATAGCAGTTCCAAAAACATGGTGGATGCTTCTCAAACTCAGAAAAAGACTTAATGCTTATCCAGAAGAGTATGTAACTGCGTTGTCAGAGCAGCAACAGCCTAGGAAATTAAAAGCATAGAAAAGCTTCCTAATCCATACATCTTTTCACGTGGAGAGAGCAGGTTTCCAGGTGAGTGAAAATATCTGCATGAGTGAACCCTTATTCAATGTCCCAAAAATGGAAACGAACAAAGACAAAAGTTCACTGCTGTTGTGCTGTACTTTCACAGCTACCTTTCTTTCACTTCATACATTTTCTGACTGTCACGCTGGAGGCACTGATGGCACCACCAACCATGCCTGGGAAGGGATATCTGAGCTGCTTTAAAGTGTCACTGACTTGATAGAATGTGTGGTGTTCACAGCAAACTTCATCCAGGAGATTTTTCTGATAACTTGTGATTAGAAAAAGCATCCTGTAAGAATCTTTTAAATGCTGAGATACAGATCCTATTAGTAAGTTCCTATTAAAATAAAGAACTTATTTTACAATTGGTTGTTTTTTAAAAGGGCTTTTACATCTAATATATATTTCTTTGTGTAAAAATAGCTTCTGCAAAAAATGCATTTTCCAATTTGAAAATAAACAACATTTCTTGCTTTACTTTGCTGGGAGACAGAACTATTTAGGTGAAGGAATGAATTGACACCAAATAATAAGTAGCACACATTCATCTTTTCCAGGAACTGAAGTTGTAGCCTGCTACAATTACCAAAATATGACTTTTTGAATAGTGACATGAAATTTTACATGCATTTTCTTGAGACTAAAAAAGATGAAGCAGGAAGGCCTTACAGTTTGGGGAGGAGGAAGAAGCTTTTAAAATTATTTCTTATTTATTCTGTTTTTTAATTCAACAAAACCACAAACTGGTATTCTTCAAATGTGTTCCAAGATATGCTCCTGAATAGATGATGTAGGAAAAAAAGACAGAATTTCTAGCAGAATAGAATTTCTGACATTTCTTTCAAGTCAATATGTGATTTTAAATGGATATTAATTAGTTTTTTAAAGTGTGTGAAAGTCTCTTGCCCTATTAACTGCTTTATTTAATTCTGCTGACTAAAGCTGAGGAGTTTTTATTTATATTCTGGTAAGATCACAATGGGAAATGCAAGTAAAAAGTTCTTTGATGTTTGGAGCTTTCTTTAATATGTTGTAAAAACCTGAAGACTGGTTGTGTGTATATGCCTGAGGGGGTGAATAGATGTATTTTTGCATGCATATATGTTTTATGGTGGGTATTACATATCACCAGTAGTAAAAGGTTTAGGAACTCTGCTGCTGAAAAGGGGCAGTTCTCATTGTCAAGTAGAGGGATATTAATGTGCTTTCTGGAAAAGTTATATATTTTATTCATGGCAGTGTCATGGAATTGAAAGAAATATTGTTCCATGGTATTTGGTATGGGTCATTTCAAGAGGAGGGTAAATGAGAGAGTAATGATTTAAGTGAATTTTTTTACTTCCTTTGAGCCTTTTGATTTTGTTACAATTTTACAGAACTGTTTTTTCACAAACACCCATGCAATTTCTCTTTCACTCTATGCAGTGCTTTATTAAATGAACACAACAAACATTGAAAGTCCTAAGCAAAAAATGATATATCCTTGTATTTCATAGAAGACTGTCAAACTTAAGCACTGCAAATTATTTCCTTTCCTTATCCCTTCCCATCTCTTGAAATTAGTACATCTCATATTTTATATCCTTAGGATAAGCAGAAGCAATTCAGGAAACTACTGGTCCTCAACACTTCATTTTCTACCTTCTCTGTTTCTATGTGAGGGACAAAATAGAGAAGGTTACAAGCTGTTCAGAAATGGAACTATTGATTTATCATTAAGTGATATTAATCTCATCTAGACAATGTAGCTTTTTGCATATAGATTTCTTGCAGGGAAAGAGTGCCAAGTGTCTGTGCAATCTCACGTCTTGATTTCCAGATAACAGGACTGCAGGAGAGGAGAGAAGCACAGACCCTTCTGTGCCTAAGCAATGATGCGTCAGTATGAGAGAAATGTACGTCAGTATGAGAGATGTGAACTTTGTGTGACAACAACTGAAACACCTGTCAGGATGAGATACTGGGCTGCCAGTAATCATCAACTGCAGTTTCAGAGGCAAATTGTCATATTAGGACAGACTGAAAAACTAGATGGAACAAGCTGGAAAAACACAATGCTTCAGTTGCTTGTGTAGCTGGCTGGAAAACAAGTTACTATGTGTACAGTAAAAGTAGCTTAGGCCATTTGTCAGGTGAAATCATTGCATGCAGCTGGAACGACGCTCCGCTGAGTTCTTTTGCTTTGTTAGCACAATGAAGGTGCCAGAGAAATGCTTCCTCTGTAATTTCTCTCTACAGAGAGGAAAAAGTGTAGCATATCAGTCACAGAACTTCCTAGCCCCAAAGAATTGTCCAGCAAGTGCTCATTTGGCTAACTTTACCAGACACAACATCTCTTCTGCTCTGCCAGAGGACAAACCTCATTTTTTTCCCCCACAGAGATCTTTGCCTTTAGGTTTTTTTTTTTTTTCCCTCAGAGGTGATGTTTATATGTTGAACCACCTCATTGGGAGATTTTGCAGTCACCATCTTGTCTCATTTAAATTCTCTTTAATGGACTGCTGTCCTCATGTGGACATTAAGATACCTGTAGTTCCTGGAAAAATTTGGAATAACCAAATTTTTTTGTTCTAGGCACTGCAAAAGTCTTTGTCAAATGCCATAACCTTGATTTCACAGGGCTTGGATCTGGTACTTTGGATCTGTGATCCTTATTTCATGTAGCAGCAGCTTTACCCCTATGCAAGAGGCATTTTCCTTGTCTGACTTCATGTCAGCAGCGTCCCTTTTTTCCTGGCTTTTTCTGTCAGCCTGTGTCTCCCATGTGAATGGGGCCAGGGAGCGTGTTTGGCTGGAGCAGCTGCAGCTGTAGGTGTTGGAAGGTGAGGGATCTGGGCTGAAAAGACAGAGCCCCAAAAAGCTGGACTCCTCCCATGGGATTGGGTGGGAGTAGTGTGTGTCCCTCAGTGGGGCTGGGAGAGCTGGGTGTTGCTGAAGCAGAGTTTCTGTTTGTATGTTTGCCCCACATCTTCCCCAGGATGGTGCTGCATGCCACAGGTTGGACCTCGGTGGTCTGCATTAACAGCTTTGCATCATCTATCAGCTTAGACACAATTACTGGTTTTGTGTTCCTAAAGTTAGCGAGATGTTCCTTACATCTGTTAAATGCTTCACTTGAGGCAAGCCTTGGATGAAACAAAGAGATCAGGCAGAGTTCGCCCTCTTAATTATTGAACTGTGACCTCATTTGTCCTCAGAAGCTTCTGCTTTTTGCCACCCATGACCTGTAGTGGTTGAGACAAAACCACAAAGCCTGTCAAGAGGAATCTGCAATGACATCAGGATGGGTACTCTTGTGTTTACTGCCCACTGGTGCGTGGCACTGCTGGCTAGAAGACTTTCTACCTATACAGCATGTTGGGTTTAAGCTTCTCTAGTTACCCAAAGATGAGGTAACCCGGTTCATTAATGATGTATGACTACATAGTGCCTTTCTTCCAAGGCAGCTTGCAAGTTTGTATCTGCATGAGCGAGTGGCTGAAACAAACTGTTAGTGATTTCTCCACAGACTCAGAACCCGGTACAAGAAAATTCCCTTTTCCCTATATTCTTGGAAATTAGGGTATCCAAGGTTATTCTTGGATACTAGGGTATTACTTGTGGAATAATGACACCTAACACTAGGGTTAGGCATTGCTACCCATGAGGCATTTGCTGCCTGTGCACTTTGTGATATGACATTCCTCAAACAGGAGTTTCTTAGGCTTTTTCATTCCCTCTTTTTTTTTTTTTCAAGTTCATTTGACCAAGGTTTTTCTTGGTTCTTTTTAGTTTTTTAAAAACTTTTACTGCGGTAGAGCAGGATCCTATTCCACAAGCAAGTTTAGAGCCTCATTTAAGACAGCCTGTAGCACAGAATTCAATTTATAACAAATAAAGGGAGTGGAAACTGGTCACATAATATTGCAAATAATTTTTCTAGCCATGTCTGAAAATAGAGTGGTTATATAGTCAGGAATGACACATAATCATAGAACAGTGTTTTGAATTACACATTTAGTGGAATAAAAATTTAGAGGATTTTGCCATCATAAATTTATCTTGCAGTGTTTGGTGGCCTGTATTATCATTTAAGGTACTGAAAAGAAAGAGGCTATGTTTTTTTTCCCTAAGCACTAGAGTTTACCCTTGGCACAGTAATCAGAGGAGGAAAATCATAGATCTTTTTAGTGAAATTAAGACATGATAATATTTGATGTTTTTATCTTCAGAGTGTATTAGGAGCATTTCTAATTAAAGACGTTTGTGGTACTTGAGAAAGAACATGATATATTGTTTTAAAAGAACGTGATCTATTGTGTTTATTATTTTTAAAAATAAAAATCTGTCTTCTTAAGGCAGCGTTGCCTATAAAGTGGGTGGAAAAGACACCAAGGCACAGGGAGAGGCTCCATTTATTCCTTGGTAATTTATACCTAAATTCTGCCAGTGTAAGTGTAACTAACACTACAATAAAGTGTGCTTTGATTCACACTTGTGCAAGCTCCCCATGGCTCGGGACAGGTTGGGGTTAGCCAAGCGTGATCAGAGAGCAGGATGGGATAGTCTGATAGAGAAGTTCTCTCTAACACCCTACAACACAGGCAAAGCTACAGTTTTAATTTGGTTTAGTTGTTTTTCAGCATCAATGAAGGTAAAACTTCAGCATGCCCTGGCTGTGCTGCAGGGCTGTGGTGCATGAGTCATTGCAAAGATGCACCCACCTCCCTACTGCAGCACCATGAGGCTCCCCCACGCCCAAGAGAGTGCTCCCTTTTCCACGCCTTATCAGCGGTAGTAGCGTGCGGGTCAAACTGTCTCATTTACCCGTCTGGATGTCTCCCAGGGTCTTTGATGCAGCTTCGAGGCTGACCTGTGCAAATATAATTAACCTTCCCTGCTCCTGGCTGTGCTGGAGAGAAGAGAGGGAGTGCAGGGGTGAACAGGGCACATCAGGGGTGGTCAGCCCCACAAAATCTGCATTTTTCATATTAAGATCTGACAGGGTTTTCTGACAAGACTATTCTTACCCTGTAGTTTGGGAGATCAAAGCTTCCTTTTTACTCAGTCTTTTGCTTGCATTTGGATTTTATCTCTATAACCTTGGCTGGATAGATGACTTTTTAATGGTGTCAGCATTACCCAGGGAAATAACAATGTCAACAGCAATTGTTCTGCAGGTCTGTTAATCCAGTTTTATCCTATTTACTCATGTTGTTGTTTGGCTGGTGATAAATAGGGTTGTACTTTAAAAAAAATAGGAAAGTTTTCAATTATTTGTTTCCTAATCATGGGAATTACCTTCCTGGTTTCTTGCCTTCCATTTTCACAGAATCACAGATTGTCTGAGGTACCTCTGGGATCCATCTGACCCAACCCACCTGCTCAAGCCGGGTCAGCTAGAGCTTGTTGTCCAGGACTCTGTCCCTTTTGGTTTTGAATATCTCAAAAGGGGGCAGATTGCACAACCTCTCTGGATAGCCTGTGTCAGTGCTTGGTCACTCTGACAGCTAAAAAGTGTTTCCTGATGTTCAGAGGGACCTCCTGTGTTTCAGTTTCTGCCCACTGCCCCTTGTGCTGTCACTGGGTATCACTGGGAAGAGAGAGGTCTTCCTTGCATCCTTTACATCTTTCTACCTTGTTGCCCTTGCATGTATTGTTCAGACATACAGGCTTGCAGAATAGTGCTGATAGTCAGCTCAGATCTTTTTCAGAGGTTTTTGGTCATTTTTTTTTCTTAATTTTCTTTCTTAAGTTTGCAGCTCAGAAGAGGATTCCTTGCAATGCATGGCTGAAAATAGTGGTGTGAAGAGATCTGAGAGAATTCTCCACTCCCACCTCTGCCACTCCTACCTCTATTGAAAACTGGGAGCAGAACATTTTTACTGCTTGTTTTTCCATCAAGCAGCTGTATGAATTAAAAGACATTTTGTGACACCCTACAGTTCCAGGACACAATGTATGTCAATTATAGTAGATATACCAAGTTACCAAAGCTCTTTTTATCCCAGAATTCTTGTGCTCCTTTTTGAGATATTATTTATTGAACATGATTTTTATATTTTCTGTTATTTGTAGTTCTTTTAATTACTAGTTCTGAATGTTTAGCTTCTTACTTATTTCTCATGAAAACATGTGAGTTTAATGCTGGCTGAGAAGTGAACACACATATTGCCCACCATGTTTGGGAACTTCTTTCTGCATGCAGAGTAAAAACAATTTGCTACTATATTTGGAGGGATGGATAGGAAAGGTACACTTTATGGTATCCTGGTAGCCTCTTTTGAGTCCTATAGATGTTTTGGTTAAGAAATGCAAAACTTGCAGAAATCTAGGAAAGGACAGGCCAGATCATAACTGCTGGCATATTTTTTTTCCTTGAATGAGTTTTGGTATTTGTAGAGAGGAGATGCATTCCCCTGGAATAGTCCAAACCTCTGATTCTGGTAAGGAAGTAATAACATAAGTAATAAACTTACTCTGCCATTCTAAAGCTCTCTGTGTGTGTACACACATCGGGAATTGTGCTAATGCAGGGGCTGGAGAGTCAAACCCAAGACTGGCACCACGACAAAATGTTAATCTGATCTAATATGATTTCTGGAGTTTATTTATTTTCTCAGCTTTGAGCAGTTGTGGATACTCATGATGCATTATCAAAGACAACGATCCAAAGTAATGGATTTGTACCATGTACAAATCCACAGAAAACAGAACAAGCTCGGTGTCTGCTGCAGAGAAATTAAGGTTTTTAGCGGCCGCCGAAGAAGTGCCTGAGTGTTCTTTTGGTTTTGGGTTTAATTTAAAGCTAAACCTCGATATCAAGAGATACTGTAACTTGCTAGTACAACAGCTTGTAGTACTAACTTCTTTCCCAAACCTGACCGTGCTGCAAGTGTTCTACTGAATTGTACTACTTTTCCTACTTCATAGGAGCACCTCTTCTGAGAGGACATGCTGAGGGAGTTTGGGCTGTTAAGCCTGGAAAAGAGAAGTCTCCAGGGAGAATTTAGAGCACCTTCAATACCCAAAGGGGGCCTGCATGAGAGCTGGAGAGGGACTTTTTGCAGGTGCATGTAGTGACTGGACAAGGGGGAAGGGCTTTAAGATGAAAGAGGGGAGGTTTAGATGGGATATTAGAAAGAAAGCCTTCACTGTGAAGGTGGTGAGGTGCAGAAAGAAGTTGCCCGGAGAAGCTGGGGATGCCCCATCCCTGGGAGTGTTCATGTCCAGGGTGGATGGGGCTCTGAGCAGCCCAGCCTAGAGGAAGGTGTCCCTGCCCTTGGAAGGGGTTGGAACTCGATGATCTTTACGTCCCTTACAATGCAAACCACAAACCATATGGTTTTAGGATTCAGAGCTAGTTACTCACTGTAAACTTTTATCAGTAAATAGTCTTGAAAAGATGTATGTTTTAACCGATATTCCACATATTTTTAACTGTGTACTAAATGCACTAATTTTAGGTGTTATTAAAATAAATTTGAGGATCAAATTTCGAAATATGCTAACCCTGTTTCTAGTGCAGAGTGATCTACCATGTTCTAAAGAAATCATTTAACCATAGAGGGCTCTTATTCATGATATGAAACACTGAATCATAGTTTTCAGTATTTTAACAGGCAAGTATCTCTAAACTTGTCTGCTGTTTTTGGAGTTCGTGTTGGTTTTCTCTGAGTGATGATAATTTTTATTCTTTGAATCAGAAATTTTCTCTGCATTTAAAAAAAATATTCTGTGAGTAATGTTGATTGTATTTATCTGTGATATGCTGAACATATTTCCTTTGTACTGTTACTCCGTTATCCTGAGGAGTTGAAACATGTTTTTAGAAGAATGGGGACTTAAGAAGCAGGGAGAAAAGATATAGTGGGGTCTTTTGGTGGACAAATATTTGATGGTTTGCCATGCTTAATTGTCTATTAGTCTTGTGTTGTGTGGTGAAATAACAACCATGTGGAGTAGGTACAAGAACAACTGTTTTCTGAGATGCTGAAAATAGACCAGTTGATCAATTTACCACTTGTAACTCTAGCCTAGGTATTTTCAGGGACTTGCTTTATAATGGCCTTTCTCTGTTCTAAAGATTTGTACTACTATTATGTGTTGAGGTAAAGGATAGGTTGTGAAAAGATAAAATGCACAATGGAGAGGTCTGTGTTCTCAAACAAAATCTGAGGCTACTTTTTATTTCCTGATTTCTATTCAGCTCTGAATTGCATGGGTCTGGCATCATTGCTTCTATCAGCTACTTATTACTGCGGGATACAGTAATTTTTCCTAAGTGTATACAGAATATGCATTTGCTTAGTTTTCTATGCTGGAAATATGTATTCCTAATTCTGCATTCAATTTTATGGTTGTGTTGGAAAAGGACAGGATAGAATAGTTTCCTGAAATAGTCTTTCAGGATCCAAATATTCTGTGCTGGCCTGTCTTCAGGAATTCCCTTTTCATTGAAAGATTTCCCAACCCATCTGTCTTCATGTCTTCCCCTGAGAATTAAAAGAATGTTAATAAATAGAAGGAAGACCTTTTCTGTTTGTCTGTTACTGCCAGGGCATCTTGAGCTCAGTGGTTTACATTGTTTGTGCTTTAAATTTCTTTTTCTTGCACCTTGAACAGTGAAAGTCTGTTTTACCCCCAGGAGTTCGGAGTGCTTTGAATTCTGATTTTTGAAAACAATAAACTAATTCAGAAGTTGTCCCATTGCTCTCATGCTTCCAAAACTTACCCAGAAAAATGAAAACTGACTCTCTGGAATGGGCTGGCAGATTTGCTGGTTCCCTTGGGATGCAGGCAAGGTGACAAGCCTGAAGTCTCTCAGTTACAGCAGGCTCCTTACTGCAGGTGCACTGAACTCCTGGTTTCTGCCATGCCATAGCCATTGCCAAAGGTCACTGAGGTGCAGAAAGGGCAGGGAAACATGTGAAATTAGTACACTGAGATATGTTCCCTGCTCTGCCAGTTAACAGCACGATGTCTGCAGGGCAGGGATGCCAGAGAGGCTGTATCAGGCCTTTTGGATGCATACAGAATTTAAAGCTGTGAACTAACAGAGGTCTTTGCACTGGCAGTTGATTATTGGGGATGCTTTCTGGGGACAAAGGCAATAGATTCCAACTTGTTTTGCCAGAACCACACTGACCCGATGCAGGCCACAAACTTTCCATGCTCAGCCCACTGCACATGCCATTGTCAGTGCTGCATCTTGTGCTCCGAAACAAGAGGGTAGTGCCGAGTCTGCATGTGAAAATTAGATTAGAGCTTGATGTGCTTGATTTGAGATTTTAAAATCTGAAGTTCCCAGTTACACTCAAGCAGCTGTTTGAGACCTTCACATTTTGTCATATGCATTAGAAGTACCTTTCTTTTTTTTTTTTTTTAAATTGGCCTGACAAGCTCAGAATATTTTCATATTGCTTTTTCATCTCTCATTCACACCTTCAAGACATTCTGAATATTATGAGTAGTGCAGAGTCAACTGAGTGCTAATTTCTCATTTCTCAGCTTAAAAAGACTGCTTTGTTCAGGTGCCTTTGCTAGCAAAGGTACAGTTCTAGATCATTTGTCCTGGCAGCCTGAGAGCACCCACCAACATTTAGTCCTTGAGCTTCAGCACTAATAATTTAGTGCTGGCAAGCAGTTCAATTTGATTATCAAGAACTAAATATACACTTATTCTTGTCTTGTCAAATGAGGCATGATTTAGCCTATACACCAATTACATTTTTAGGAAATACTCTTATTTGTGGCTGCCTAAGGATATAAGGCTGAATTAATATAGCAAATACTATTTAATAACTGATAGAGTCTAGGAATAGGATAGTTGCTACAGAATCCCTGTCTGATCCTTCTAGTTGTATGTAAAAGGAAGCATAAAGAATCCCCACAAAGAGTAAAAAACTTTTGAGGAAATTTTTGAATAATACAAGGTCAAAATCACAAAATTACAGTTAAATTTTTCAAAGTAAAACTTGAAACTAGTGAAACCAAAAAAAAAAAATCTGTTCAAAAAGTAGCTGCTTTGTTAAATTTTACAGGTTGTTTTGATCTCTTTAAATTTTTTCTGTTTTGCAGTGTATTCAAATAGATGAGTTTAAATTTTTTGCAGATATGTTTTTAATTAAAAAAAGGCATTTAGTTATTTTTTTGCCAGAAAAATAGTTAAAATTTATTTCTCCGTACTCTAGTAGAGGGAAAACCAAAGATATTATAAGCTCACATTTTAGTTTTTAGAAGTTATCAGTTTTTCCTTTTAAGAAAGTAGAGTCGTATACAGCATTTTTATTTCAGCCAAACTTCAGTAAAAGCAGTACCATATTTTTCTTGAAATATAATTGATTTAGAACTGCAGGATGTGACTGGAAGGAAAAATAAAAAAGTGCTGCCGTTTCACTAGTTAGAAAGAGGAAAGAAAGACCATTTTGTATGAAAGTCTCAGAGGGAAATGTGAAGCTAATGAAAAATTTCTCAGGTTGCGATATCTTTTTTTTCTTTCTTTCTCTTCTGTTTTTTTCTTTCTTTTGCAGACATCTCAAACTATTTACAAGAGATGTGGCAGGCAGGAATAGCTCAGCTTATAAGCACCCTTCAAAAGACTGAAAACACAAATACCTCACTCTTAGATTTGCCTAGAAAAGTTTAACTAAAGTTCTTTCTTTTCCACTTACACCTAGGCAGTCTGGGAGGAGAATATTAACCACTGGTCCCTAGAAGCATATCCTGACTTCTGATCACTTATATTAAGGGAAAACACCAATTTCAGAGAGAGTGCAAAACTGTGAAAGCAGAAAATACCACACCCCACCTTAAAAAAGGTAAGAAAGGTTTTTGTGCTGATCCTTTAACAGTGCAAGTGGTGTCTTCATTTAACAAGAATGTCTTCATTATGTTTAAGGCAGAATTGAAAATTTAGGTAGTTGAACACTAAAATATTTATTTAACCTGCGTATTCTAACTTGGAAAAAAGAATTCATTTTGTTTTAAAGAAAGAATATAATGCATGTGTTCCTGAGCTTAAAACTATTTGTTTTGTAGCTTTTGTGTGTATTGCGGAAAAAAAAATACTGTGAAAACCAGAAAATATTATCTTTCATGTCAAGCACAGAAGTTTGTCTTAGCCACGCAAAGTGTTACATAGCCTCCAGTGTAACACACAACTCTCATTTTGCCAAGACATGCACAGTGTGTTTGTAGAATGCTGCTGCTGGGAATTAGTGCTAAGGAGTAGTTCTGCCATTTGTGCTATTATCAGAAAAAATCTGAGTGATTTCCCTTTCTGCTGGGTTTTGGATTGACTGATTATTTGTAAAATATTTACAGCTCTACTTCCTTAGATGATTCAGTTCTAAAAAGTATTGGAAGAAGCTGAAAACAGTGAAAACATACTCTACCCTGAATATTTCTTCTGAAAGTGGAGTGACAGCAGCGGAGGATTTTTTCCATTCAGATTTTCTGAATTGCTGCCCCCCCCCTTTTTTTTTTTCTTTTCTTTTGTTCTGGAGAGAATGTTGAAATTCTCAAAGATAGTTGATAATTTCTTTCTACAGCAGCAATTCTGTAACGTGGCTCCAGGACAAATTTGTTCATCACATTTGCAAACACCCTACTCTATATGATGTATCTATAAATTTTGACTTGGAGTCTATCTAATGTAGAAATGCTGTAGAATTGCTTTTGCACAAAGCAGTGTGATCCCACTGTTTGAAGTTGTTGTTGTGGTTTCAGAGAATCTGTGCTGTCTAACCCGTATCACCCTGTAGATTCAAAAGACTATTGGTTACCTGAAAGTCTTGACTTGTGACTGTCTTACCAAAATGTGTTTGGCTGGTGTTTTATGTGGCAAGAGAATAAATGACAAGCAGATATCTTTGACAACTCTTCTGAAATGATCAGCTGAAATACACTGGCTTGCTGCTGAAAAACAATGGTTTGAGATAGTTATAGTAATTTTGACATTTTTCTACCATAAAGACCTACTCATCTGAGGGTGCAAACGTGTTTGTGACATACCTGTTTGTGAGATGGGGTTTGTTTATGTATTGTAGGCAGGGCATGTTCTTATTTCTTCAAAGCAGAAAGGTAACAAGTGTGCCACCACCAAAGGAAAATGCTCTGTGAGTACAGGATGCTTCTTACCTCTCTCTCTAACCTCATATTTCCATGCCATTTTCATGTAAGGATTACAGGTTCTGAACTACCTTCTACTTTCTTTGAGTAGACTTGATTTTTGCAAGCAACACAGCCTTTTTTAAATAGCATGTTTTATGTTTTGCCCACAAAGATACAATATCCATTGGCTTGGATGTTCAAAGAACAGTCTGTGAAGGTGGTCAGGTACAATATCATGTCCAGATTGACTGATATGAATTTCGTAACTAAAATATGCAAGATATATGTTTCTGTATAGAATTTGCATATAATATTTCTTTCAAGAGAATTAAAGCTACATTTTTTTTCTGACAGTGTACCCAGTGTTCTTTCATAACCCACCCACACATCCTGTTGTTAGAATATTCTGCTTTTTACTGCAGAAAAAGTCCAAACCTTTTTTAGAAAATAATTTGCAGTTAATAGAGATTTTGCTTAATCCATGAGATTCTCTGTAAATCATTTGTGAATGTAGTGTTAGTAATTTTTGAACAAGTTTCTTGAAGTCTAATATTTTGTTTTTTTCCTAATGCAGACAATTTTTTTTCTAGTTCCTTCCACCATTTCACATTTTCTAAGCTAAACTGCTTATGGGTTCAGACTCACATTTACTGGTGATCCTACCCAGATTTTACAGAGACTTCAGTTTTCCTTTAAGGTATTTTCCATTAAAGTTTTTGGGTTTTTTTAATTCTTCCGAAAAGCGGAAGAACAGGAAATCCTTGTTCTTTTATATTCTATTAAGTATTTTTTTAAATTTCATTTGTACCATCCAAATTTTTTCCCCCTTTATTCTGCAATTTCTTGTTCTCCTGATTTTGCTTCTCCTGTTCTTTATGTTTGCCCAGTTCAGATTTCTTTCTTACAACACCTGATGACTATGGATACATTTGGTTGTGTCCTTTCAGTCACCTCAGAGGAAGTAAAAATAACAAAGATTTTCTGAAATGAGCTCCTGTTCAGTAACTAGTTATGCAAATAATCTACTTCCTATTTTGGTGAAGAAGGGGTCCTGCCAAGAAGACAGAGACCTTGGTTTAGTAAATGTTATGTTGTAGCATTTGTTCATGATGCTTTTGCTAGATTTTTAGACTTCTCTTGTGTTATTCTTGTAATGAATTTTTGTGATCAGCCTCGACATGAAAAGTCCCTTGATTTGTGAACTTTCTACATATTGATGTGAACAAATTGGTTGTCTTCTCAAGTTTAAAATCACAAAACCAGCTGGGAAGTTTTTCACTGTAAAGGGACTCTGACTTCATATTCTCCTGCAATTCAGCCTTCGCTTGTTTTTGTGCAGAACAGTGTCACTTCCTCAGTCTAGCCCAGAAAAGGAGTGTCCCCACACACTTGAGAAATTTGCTTTTTCAGTCCGTGATTTGTTCATCTGGTGCCTCTGGCCATGCAGGACTAGTGCCCGGGCTAATGGAGCTCTGCTGGATAGCTTCATCCTTACACGATGTGGAAAACTCCCCTAAAAACTCACCTGTGCTTACGTAGCCAAACCTGTCTGCTTGTGGCACTCCCCTGTGCTGTGCTTAGAAAGAATCAATGACTTTGCTGCCTCCATGACCTGAGAAGAACAACCAAGAAGATGGCCTGAGAGTCGCAGCAAAATGAAATGATGTTCACAGTTCCATGGAAAGTATTTTCTGATATGAAATTAATTAGTAAGTCCAGCATATCACACCATGCATGTCTGCAGAAGATTACAGCAGGAGTTGAAAACTGGGGTGGTTACATCAATCTGCTAATTGTCGTAGGGCAATAATTACAGTAAAAAATGCTCAAGATTTTGATGATCTGAAACCTATGCTGTAAATATCCAGTAATAGTTTCATACACCTTTTGGGCAATCTCCTGGTTGGGTGTATTTCTGTCTGTGGCCATCACATGGAGCCTTGGAGGTTACCAGCTTCTGAGTCTAAGCACCCAAGTCCTTCTCTTGATAAGAGTTGTGAGATCCATGTCAGATATTTACCAAGCTGGCAACCAGTAAGGTTTTGGAGTTTGAGAGATTTGGCTTTTTTTAACTATTACTAGCAGGAAAGTGGGAGGGCAGTAAGTAGATCCGTTATAATATGGAAGCTCCACCTGACAATTTTGGGATCTTCCAGAGAGCCTGGAGAGAGTGAAGCAAAGGCCTCAAGCTCCTTCTGCAGAAATCTCCTCTGAAAGCCATCATGCTGAAGAGCAGGGTTATAGCTGATCAAGTCCTTTTGAAATAATGGTATGACAACTCTAAATAAAACAACAGTGAACAAAAGAAGTTGTCATGTCACATTTTTTCATGTTCCTTTATCTTCCCAATATATAACAGAACTGGTTACCTTTTGCATCCACTCTTCCCTTGAGGAAGCTGCCCAGTATGCATGAATTTGTCTTGATAATTTTGCAATAGATTTTTCTGCTTTTACTTCCTTTGGATAAGATGGATGGTATATTCATATTAAAATCAGAGGAGTATTTATATTCAGCCTCTAAATGTCTGTATGTTTTTGAATTTTTATGCTTAATACAGAATAAGAGCTTTAGGAAATTGAATATAATACATTCTAAGGCAGAGCTAATTCTTGTGAAGTGGTTTGATTGCAGTAGTATAGCTTGATTCTAATTCAATGTTTCTTACTTTTGGTCGCCAAGTTATAATTGGAATTGAAACTATTTTTCCCTAATTAGATTGACTAGTTCTAAGCAAGATTTCCATGCTCACCAGAAGTATTTTGGAGTGGATTCTATCTTAAAATGGAGTCCAAACTGTGAAACTTGATTATTATTGAGTTTTTTCAATGTTTCCAGAATTTCTTTTGACAAGACAATATTTTCACAAGGCCAGGAACCATGTTTGCAAAATTAGGATTAGTTTCTCTTTTGGTTGTTATTTTTGTGATCTCCCTGACAACAATTGATTAAGGTTTTGTAATTCTGTAGACTACATTATTTTAATTTCTTCTATACTGAATTCTGAGAGAATATCAATGAAGAGTACTGTAGGAAAAATTATCTGAGGGCAAAAGGTGATTTATGCTTCCTCTACTACTTTTAGAACTGGGTCAATTAAAGGATTCCCTATGGTTATAATTTTTTCATTGCTGCTCCTACATTACACTTTAAAAGTTCAAATTTGCATCTGAAGAGTACTTAGGAATTCAGGTTCATAGGATTAGGACAGGAAAAATCGACACAAATCCTGATTTGACTTTGCTAGTGTGATATATGTGTTTGTGATGTTCTGCCTCAGGCATCTGACAGTGGTTAAATAATCTTAGAAAAGTCAGAAAAAGATACTCACATGCTTTATTTTAATATGATTTAGTGCTTTCTTGAGCTGAAGGCTCACTAAAACCTTGGTCTTCAGCGGCTGACTAGGATGGAGAGAAGTAAAGTTCTTCAGGAAATTCTAAACAAAGAAGGAACCCAAGTATTTATCAGATCTAATTATGAAATGTCACATTAAATGCTGCTATGGCAGTGATCTGACTATCTGGTCTGTATTCAAGGAGTTAAAATTCCCTGTGACCTTCCTCCACTACATGCAAACGAATCTCTCAGCTGAAATGCAGCTCATAGACTTAGGCAGCTTTTAAAAAGCTTCTTGGAGATCTGTAATGTTGTGAACTGAGAGCAGGCAGAGGTGTCTCCAAGACAAGGTCCTTCTTCAGCTCCATCCTCTTTACCCTTAGGTCGGAAGGGGAGCCGAACTCTCCCGTCATTGTTGGATAATTCATCCCACTGCAGGATCCTGCTGAGGTGATTGATTTTTATCGATAAAACTCAGGCTAAAACAATATCATATAGTACTGGTTTGTGTTTCATGTAGTTTCTATATTGCATATATTGTTGTCTAAAAGTGAGACTTCTTCCCAAAACCAAATATTGGTTCTGTAGATGAAGCAAGAGTACAAAAGATATATAACCTGTGGGCAAATTTTCCTAGAAAAGCTCTTCAAGGACTTTTTAAACTGTTATTTTAATCTGACTGTGTGATTCAGAGGACAAATGCTGTAATTATTAATAGCTGTCATATTTTCAGATCTAGAAGGTACAATGTGACATTATAATGCTCCCATGTAACATAGGTAGTAAAAGTATATTTTATTGAGCCTATTTATATAGTTTATTCTCTGGTGAAATTTAGAGTATGGAAAACATGCAACCAGATAATATAATCTGAATAAAATAAGCTCTTGTAAATCCTTGTGCTTCTGCAGCATTCAGGTAGCTAATACAGTGCTTATACTACAATACTGTTTAATATTATTAAGCTATCTAGTATCATGTTCATGTATGGCATTATTTGTTTATTGTGTTAAATAGAAATGCTATTTATAATTAAAGCATTTATTAAATAAACCTTAACATTAACATTATTGGTTTCCATTAGTGATTAGATGAAGGAATGCAGACAGTAAGAAGAAAAACATGTCCTCTACAATCTTTCTTCTTACAGAGTTCTGCAATTCCTTGGAGATTTGACTTACTGGTCCTTGTTATGAAGTGTAGCTATAATTTTCACATGTTAAAGACCTCTAATGTGATGTAATGACTGTTGTACCCTTACAATGCTGCTACTGCATTGTTCCAAATAAGCCTAAAATGTAAGACACTTTAGTCCATGATTTAAATATAAGGGAGAATTTAACTTGTCTTTGATTTCAAAATCTCAGTGGTGATATAAATGTGTTATGCTATACTTCTTGTTTCAGTAACATTTGGAAAAACAAAACAAAACAAAACCCAAACCAAAAACACCCACAAAAAACACATGGCTGCAGCTGAAAGTGATACTAACCAAAATGTTCAGTCTGAGGTACTGGGTACTGATGATTCAGGTACTGTAAAAATAAACTGAGTTTTCAGTTGCAAATTAAAGAGACAGAACACATTTTCAGTTTATTTACAGAGGAAACCTCTTCCTTCCTCATAAATTACTGCAAGGGATCTGCTTATGTCTGAATCTGCTTGTTTCTAAAAGCTGTGGATCTGACCAGGCTGGTCTTGCAGTTCTTTCTCACTGCAAGTGGGTCACCCAGGGTCTTACATAATCTGGTGCATATCTGAACACTTGGGATAGCGAGATCCAAGTATTTGTATAGGAATTCTAAGTTATGGGCTTTTACAGTAGGGATTGATTGAGTGTTTTCTTCCTTACTTCCCTTACTTTTTTTCTTTTCTTTTCCCATTATTTCAAGCTGTAGCAATATCAGCTTAATCCTAGTATTTGAACAAGAGAGTCCTAGAAACTGCCTCTCAGAAGCAGTATGGTATTCAATTTATCTTGTCATCCTGCTTTAGGTGTAGGACTGTCGATTCCATTGTATTTCTCAGTAGCTTGTTAAGGTGAATGTATTTGCACTTCACATATGTGTCCAGTCGTTTAATATACTGTGTTTAGAAACTTTTCCTGATACTGAATCAAAACTTTCTCTGGCAACCTTTTGTCGTAGAAAACACTCAGAGACTATTAAACAACCATACTCATTTCATTCTTCTGTAGCCTCACTTCAAAAATTAAAGTTTAGAACTGAAAGACAAAACTATATTTAAGGATTCAATATGTAATATATTCTATTCCCAAACTTATTGGAATTCCTCTGCTAAGGTATAAAAACAAACCTGTAATAAGGAAATCTCCAGTGATAGAAATATAGGAAGGAATTATGGAAAACTAGATCATGAACAAAATAACTCTTAAAGATTTCAGTACAGGAAATTGCTTGAGGGTAAATTGAACTGAATCTTTCAGTTGGAGTTTTGGTGTCTTAATTTCAGAAATTGTTAGTGAAAATAATACCAACTATATATTTTATTTCTGCTGAAATGATTAAATAGGCTGCCCTCATGGATACTTGGACTTTTCTAAGGGAACTGGCCCAGCAACTTTAGAGTTACAGGCCTGATAATGCATTTTGAAAGACTGTCACATAAAAATGAAAGGCAATTCTCATCCTCCATAGCTTAGTTACTTATAATTCCTATTAAGTGCATAAGGGAAATTTATATAGCCTTTGTGATGTCTATATGAAGTTGTAAATGGAAAAGCCTACAATTCAGTCCATTGAGGGACTGTAAGAATATGTATGAATGAAGAGGTACTGAACTTTCTTATGGAAAACTTCATGCTGAAAAGCATGAAACATTTCCTGAGAAGACTGAAATGCCTCTTAATCTGTATAGAAATCTGAACTGCATTGAGAAGTAGTTACAGAAGCAGAAGTTAACAGTGCCTTCCCTAGCTTTAAAGATTTGTAATCTGTATTCAACTAACAAAAAGCTAGATGAGCATGATCACTCTAGATCCACCAATGATATTTATCACGTGAGTGCAAGAGACAGGACCTGGGCTCTTCGTCTTCCTTAGGAGTGCTTGACTGTGTTGGAATCAGCAGGATGTATAAACAGTAGAAAGTTGGGAGAGACTTTTTGTTTATATTGAAATAGATAATTGAGTGAATTATGAAAGGGGAGTGGTGATTTTTATATGCTTCCACTAAATATCAGTTTCTCCTTATGTTTTTAAGAAGCTTGGAAGAACTATGCAATGGTAGCTATTGAAAGTTAAAATACTGTTTTCCTCATAAAAGTCATCATACATCGTGAACTGCCAATTTTCTGCTAATTTCATGACCGTGACTTCAGAAATGCCAAAATCCACTAGGCAGTGATTTTAATCTTTATTTAGGATTCACTTGTAGCTAATATTGTTTAAATTCTCTATGCCTCCTTATTTTCCTCCCTGCTCTCTTCCTTCTGTCAGCCCTTCATCCATTTGCCTTAAAGGCCCAGGGTGGATGAGTCAGTGATTCCAATCTGTATTTGCTTAGATACTAGCTCCCTTTTAGGGGTAGGACTATCATGCTTTATCTCAGTAGGTAGTCATGCTTTTTGAACAATTTTGACATCTAGAACTTTCTATTATTAGCCATGGACTCTGGGTCTGCTTCTTTAAAAAATCCAAAACACAAACAACCCAGTTCTTGGCTGCACAGTTATCACCAAACTGATGAAACTGGTTTAAGCTTGTGTGGATTCCTCACTTTCTGTCTACTTCTTGGTTGTTCACTCATCTTTGGTCACTTGAACATGAGTCTCCGTGACTTCCTGCCTCTCCTCACCCCTTCTGCACAGCCAGGAAACCCTTAACACTGTCACTGCCAAACTTTGTGGCTCTGAATTTTACCTTGTGTGCCTTGATAGTTTGGAGGGAAGCTAATATTTTTGTCTCTCCCCTTGCTAAATAAAGAATATCTGCAGATATCTGGAATAAGAAAGGCTGAAAAGCCAGAATAGATGAGAAGCAGACCTTTCATGCTGCCACCACAGCAACACCTGAGTGCTCGAGCAGGCACAAGGTGTTTCTGATGCACCCTAAATGCCATGACTGCTTGATGCTCTGGAGCTGCAACCACATGCCCAGATTAGGGGTGTCTCACTTGGAGGACATGGGGAGGGAGGAACATTTTTCACCCTTCTTAATTCTCTCTTCATCTATCAAGCCAGGAGAAACCTGGAAGGGGAACACGTGATGGTATTGTTCTGTGTTAATTATTTTCTAATTAGCTGAAGCATTGAAAATGCTTCTGTCTCTTTAAAATGGTGTGGTATTTTGTGCTGTGACTACTACCAAACGTGAAGTTATTTGAGTGAACAGAATAACTCCATGTGTGTTGAGGTGTGAGGTGACCTCATTATTCCTAAATCTGTTCCTGTTTTGTAGCACTCCTTATTCAGCTCTACTCTTTCAGCTGCTCAAGTGCTTTTATTTCTGCTCTGGTTGTGTAACAGATTTTTTTTTTGAAATGTCAGAATCATGGCAATGTAAGTCAGTTAGTTGAACCAACCTGGCAGAAATTTAGCTGCTCATAGATAAGACAATAATAGAGCATTATTAAACAGGGTTTGTGGCTTAATATGATAAGAAGCAATGCTTATCAGGTTTTACTTTGATGGAAGGATGTTGATTAATGCAAGACATGCTTCACTCCAACTGAGACTTCTGGTAAAGACATTTTAAAAATTATCATTTTGCCTTTGCTTGCACAAAGTCAGCACTTCAGAGAAGTATTGTGTTGAAATCTCTGACAAATGGTACCCGTTGTCTGCCTTCAGAAGGGCATGTCATGGGAAGTGTTAGCATGCACTCTGCAGTCTGTGCTTGCTCCAGGACAGGGGTGCACGGCTCCAGGGAGATGCTGCTCCCTTCAACCCTTTATGCTTTTGCTGAGGGCTGTGCTGTTGGGGCTGTTCATCTGAATGTTGGGCCCCTGTCCACTCTCAAGGGAACAAAAGTCTCTCTCACTCAAAGCTCACTCCGTGAGCTCCAGGCAGCCTTGGTGGTGGTACTTAGTAGTTTGTTTGAAGGAGATTAGATGACTACATTGCAAATGCCTTATACTGGCAGGTTTTTTTATGCTAACTTGAAAGTTTTTCCATTTGAACCTCCAGCATTTAAGGGGCACATGAGAAACAAGATTCCAACTACGTTGCTTGAGAACTCTCTGTCACCTTCTGAGTAGTTCCTGTGGGACATGTTTCTCTAAATAATGCATCCCATCTTTTGTACCATTAACCACTCATCAGAAACTTCCTGGCTCCAGTGGTTTTTGCCTGGTTTCACTCTCTGCCACTCTTTCTTGATTTCTTTTACTAGCTTCAATACTCTCCGCTGACTGCATGTAGTTTTGGAGCGCTTGAGTGAGTTGGTGATCTGTGGGGTTTTTAACAAGCAGGTAAGTTTTCTGAACAAAGTGTGCTTCCTGAGTTAAGAGTTCAGTGCCTATGCCAAATCTATGCTTACATTAATAACCTCCATATCTACAATTATATATAGCAAGCTTTTATATGTCCCACTGCCTCCATTTCCTGTTGCCTGGAAAATAAGGTGAAATTTGAAGTAAACTATACTGGCAAGAGGAGGAAAAAATTTCAGTTTGGCATTGTGCAGGGCATTGCTACCAATTCACTGATGTAAATTATTTAATTACAGTCTGCATTAGATGATGTAAAAGCAAAACACACTATATGCCTAAATTTTGGGGGGGATTTACATGAACTGGAGTTGTTTGGAAAAAAACTAAGACCTTTCAAATGTCTATTGCATTATGCTTTTCAGCTATTAAAATCTATTTGCATGTAAGAAGATTGAAGGAAAATACTTTTGCTCTTTAAACTTTGGATTGTTTGATTTTGTCACTTCACCTTTTAATCCTCTTTTATTTAATGCTGTGATGTGTAAAAAAAGCTTATGTTTCAATTTTCATCCCTGCTTACTGAGAGAAAGTCTGTAACACTGGGAGCAGGCAGTTTGGGTGTGACTGAGATAAAGATGATGTTAGGAAGTTACAGGGAGAGTGGTTTCTGCCTCTTCATTACCAGATTGTCCACTACTTATCTTCATGCCTGTTGTCTGAGTGATGCTGCTTCTCTGCTGCTGGTACAAAAAGTCCTTTGATAACCTTGTGTGACGATTAAACACTACTAATTGTCCTCAGCTGGAAGGCTGTTTTGTTGTCATTCCTGCACCTCCAACTTTGATGCTAGATTAGGAGTCCCTCTAACAGAGGTACCTCTCAACACCTGTCCTTTTCAGTATTTTAATATTCATATGTTGGTCTCCAAGGTGAACCTTAGTCATGGGATTTGAAGTGCAAAGGACCTGAATAACTACAGAATGTGCTCAGGGCAGTGACAATACCTGAGTCCAGAGAGTATTTGCTCAGGTACCTGTGTAGCCTTTCTGAAGGTCCTGAGCCCTATGGTAAGCTCTTATGGTCTAAATTAATCCTGGCTTGCTCTCTATTTGGAGGAATGCTAGATCCAGTGTTGTGCTGTGGCAGGAAGGCTTGAGGGGACTGGGTGAAGTGATTTATTTGCTGAAGAGAATCTTGATCTCTCAGCTTTTGGAGTGAAGAAAGTAGCCCTTACAGATGTGTTTTGTCAGACCAGAGCAATTTCATCTTTCTATTCTCCTTTTTTTTTTTTAAAGCTCTTCTTAATTAAAAATTAAATTGGGTAAAAGTCATTCTCTTGGTTCCTGAGAATGTATCATTAGGGAAATAAAATGTGTCCCTAAAGAAAGAAGTTGCTGAAGTCATTATTACACATAAATCTTGGTATATCTGCCAAAACAAATCTGTATGAGATACCTCAGAGGACAAAGCAACAGGGGGATATTACTCTCAAGCTCTTTATTTTATCTTCTCTCATTTCCAGTTCAATCCCATTTGTCTTTGTTTAGGGGAATTATTCTGTATGTCTGTATTTGCAGTACTTAGAAAAAAACGGACTGCTAAGTAGCCTGGGATTCTTCAATGTTTCTGCACATACACTGTTTTTAATTGACACAGAAGAAGATTTGAGAAATCAGATACTACTAACTGTGCTGTGTACAATAGATTAATTAAAATTCCTCTCTGTTGAAGGCTTTATCTTACTTTAAGTGTCTCTGCAATTGATATGAAAATGCCAAGGACCTCTGTTGAAACTAGATGACAACCATAAACTTTGGTTTCACAGTGAGAAAGCACAGTTTTGTCTAGATCTTAAATTTTATGAGAAACTTTTTGGTTTAAACACCTTTGGGATATGAAGGCCTAAGCTTAATAACTTGTTGCTGGTCTTCGGGTAAAACTTGTGAGACATGATTTTGAACAGACACCAAGCAAGATTTGAAAAGGCATCACTAAAACATTAATTTCCTATAGAGGATTTTACTGCATGATTAGCTACCTGGTTCCCAGGAGATTTGAAAATTAGATCTCCCATTTGTCTGCCAAACTAGAGATCTGGGAGCCTAGCTTTACTGGGTATATTTTCCCTTAAGCCCTGGTTGCTAAGATCTGTTTCTGGAAGCCTGGCACCTCTGTGAAAGGAGCTTCTGGAGCCATGGGAAGTTCTATCCAGAGAACAGAGAAGTATTCTAGTAGGATTTGGCTCAGCCAGTGTTCACTGAGAACTGCATAATGAGGCCCTTTTAGGATTTATTCAAAACTTTATTGCTTTCTAAGAGGAATTTGCATTATTGTTGCTTCTTTCATGACGAATAATATAGACTGTTTATGTGTGTCTCCCTTTCACGGCACTATAGGATGCTTCAGGAAATACTGGTGTCTAGCATAAGTTTTCTTGGGAAATTCAGCCTCCAGATGTCATGGTAGTTATTGACATTAAAATGTTCTTGTAAAGATAAAAAGATGGATAATATAATATCAGGATTTTTTCTTAATTTTTTAAAAACTGTTGCTGTTATTCATAGCACCTATAAAGAGTTCCCTAGTAGTCCCAGTATACCATATTGCCCTTATGGGAAAGGTAAGGCTATTTTTGGCTTTGTGGTTGGGGAAGACTGAGTAAAAAGCAACTGTATAAACTAATGTACTGAATGAAAGATCAGCTGGGAAGTCTTATCTATCAATCTGATATCATCCTGGCTGTTGCTGGTTGAAACCTCCCTTAACATTTTCCACCGGGAAAGTGCTAAATAAGACCAAAGTGCTGAAATACATGCCCAGCTTAATTTGTAAGACTGTTCCTACGAGCTTCCTATCACATTACAAATGTCCTTCAGAGTTCTCTTTAAAATCACAACAAAAATAGCCAAACAAGTCCTTCTCTTTGGTGATTCTATGGCTTCTGTTTCTTCCTCAGAGAAGATCAAGTCTGAAGTTTCTCTGACTTCGTCTGAAATTGTAGGCATGATCAATTTGTTTAAGAAACCTTGTAAGTACTTGACTGATGGAGCACATGATGTCCTGTCGTTCAAAAGCTCACTGTTAAGTTTTTGTGGCTTAGTCTGGAACACTTTCAGCGGGGAGCTGGCTGAGGGGGGAATGTGCTGTGCTTCTTGTTTTTGAGTAGGAGCTGCTGCTAATGTATGTGCTGCTTTTGTCCATTTTTACAGCAGGTAGAATAAAGAGTGTATGTGTGAAGCACAGTCAAATTCAAACCAGAGAGGTTATTCTGGTTAATGTTTTTGCAGGTAATTCCCTGAGGCATCACTTGGGGGTTTCTGCTCCACTGTGGGAAACTTCACTCTTCCATTTGTGTTATGTCAGATGCTGTGCTTTGCCATACCTTTTGAAATGGTCCTTTTAACTGATGAAAGTTTAGAATCTATGGATTTAAATTTTCAAGTACATAGAAAAATGAATGCTTTTTTAATGGTCATCTGGTTTATTTTTCAAAGTTGTCAAAAAAGTTTGTTATTTCAAAGCTTACTACTGTTGTTTTAATTTTGATAGGTTTTCCTATGTCAGTTCTCAAATATCTTTCAGTTGCTCTGATACTGACTTAACATGATTTCATTTTTATTTTTTTCATTGGATTTGCAGGCATTCTTTGACAAATTCAGAATTTATTTGAGTTGAATGTGAATGGAATGAAGCAGTGTTAAGTTTGTACTTATGTGTAAATAGCAAGCATGCTGTCAAGCAATGGTGTTGGATTCATGTAGTGGTGTCCTGTTCACCTCTTTGTTTGGGGAGGGTTGAGGAGGGGGGAGTTTGGGGACAAGGGGCTATCCAAAGTGTTTATAATAAAGAAGACTTGCTTTTACTGCGAGATTTTGGTTAACACTGTAATATGACTAAAGCTTTAGTCTGTTTTCAGATTTCCCCAATATATGTATATTCCAGTTCAGAAGTAAATGGTGTTTCTGTTTCCCCTGGATTGCATGATGTTCTGCATGAGCTTGTGGTACTGAAAAGGCATTAAGAGGGGAAAAGACTCTCACTTGCTTCACCAAGTGCTCTTCACAGCAAGGCACGATGCCCTTCTGTCACTGACATTCAGGTCAGATGCTCTCCCAGGGAAAGAAAGGAGAAAGAAAGGAATGTAAAAAAAGCCTTTGCTTCTCAACAAGTTATTTAATCAACTCCAATTACGGATTTAAATGATGGAAGTAGTAAGAAGACTTACTTTGCATGTACTATTAAGGAATTCATGTAGGAAGAAGAGACACAAGTGTTTGAAATACCTGGCTAGCTCTCTGTTGTCATCTGTTAATAATTCACATGGCTCTTTCATTTCTATTTTGTTGAGAAAAAGAGAGTAGGCTTGACACAAAGAAGTTCTTAACTTTCTTTGTAAAGAAGTGGGAGTACAGCGTGTCCATTCAGAACAAAGAAAAGAATTTACTTTCAAGAAGTTTTCAGACTTTTTTAGTTTTCTTTTTATAAGCAGCTTCACCAGTGGACTGTGGAAAGGAAACTCTGTTTCTCATGTGGCTTTTACACTTGTGTTAGCTATTATTAGTTAAGCCATAACTGAGCTGCAAATTCCAGGCCCAGACTTTCCCAGAATTGGGTGCCTGCTTTTATAGTGAATCATTTGCTCTACAGTTACCACCAAATAAAATGGTGCATTGCTGTCTTGCCTTATACTGGCTTGGTGGTGGCTCTCTGTGTAGTACTACCACAGAGGCTTAAAAAGCCCTGGCAGACAGTTGTAGGGGATGAGTCTGTTTCAGTGTCATTGAGACACTTCTCTAAAAGTTGCTGTTGTGGGAAACCTTTGGCTACAACCACTGCCTTGTGTAATTGAAAAAGGGTTAGCTAAATTACGTATGGTTTCTCTGAGGGTACTTGTGTTTCATGGATGGGATTAAAAGCAGAAAGGTAGAGAATATCTACAGTTTGCCAGCCTTCCAACTGAAGTGAGTGATGACATTTCTGCATGCTTTGGTGGTCTTGTTCACAGAACCTGCTTCCCTGCTAGGGCTTTATTTTGTCTTTGCTCTAAGTCCCTTTTCTATCCTAGTGTGTGCAATGGTTTCTGACTCCCTCCCACTCAACAAACTTACCCTGGGTAAAAAGCAACTTTTGAAAATATTATGCAATTAAAATCTTGTTGGTAATATCTTAGCTGGGATGTTTGTTTCTGTTTCCCTAAGAAGAAGGATAAATTTTTCAAAGAGGTAAGTATGACTTACCTTACTCCTGCATATGTATTAGCAGAAATCTAAAAGATGAGAATGTGAACAGAGCTGATTTATGTATCCAAAATCTCTCTACTTAGGATAATAATGCTTTCTATCGATAGAAGGTGAAGTTTTAATACCTCATGGGTGGAGACAGACACTAATTGTCTCACCTGGTCATTTGTAGTGAAGGCATTCATTATTTTTGTCTTTTAATATTTCTTTCAAAAAAGTTGGAATGCATGGTCTGCCTGCCTGTCCCCACAGGTCAGCACTGAACTGCAAATTACTCCTCTGCTGCTTGAGCAGGCTGGCTGCTGTTGGAAAAGCCACACTCAGCTGTGTGGAATTCTTGTCTGTACCAACCTTGCCATGTCTGCATTCATTTTTCCTAAATTACCAAACAACTTACACTTAATGAGCTGCAACTAATTGGTACCTCTTGCTTTGCTATACCTGTAAAATCATACTTCCAGTAAAATGCTGCATGAACTAATTAGACATCTCAACCCAGCTGACTTTTGTCCTCTTGTTTACTGGCTTTTTACTAGATAGTGAGATTAAAATCTTGTTGTCTTACTCTAAAGATGCAATATCTTCATGTTCTTCTCCCATGACAGACTACATTTAATTCTTACTCTGGAATGCTGTTTCCCTAAATGAGGTGTCCTCTTTATCCTGTAGAGCAGAGTGCCTGTCCCATTTCACAACATAGCCTGAAGCAGGGATGACCAGCTGCTCTGTGGCTACACTTGCTGCAGCTGATGACTCGGGTGCTGGAGGATAATGAGAGGCTGACACTGCAGAGAGTGCTTGGGGCATCCTGAAGAGCAGGTACAAACAAGCCTTACCAGTCTGGTGGCATCGTCCAGGAGGGCAGGGCAGGGAGACACAGCTGTTCACAGTGAGGTCAGGTCCTCAGCACTTACAAGCTATGGCATGGAGCCCATCCCAGAAGAGGAGAGCAAAGCCCTAGTTTGGCAAGGCTGTGTCCTTCCCCATCAACCCCTTGAGGGACTTACAGCCATCTTTTTTTTCCCCGCTGTGGATCTTGGAACAAAAGATCTGTTTTCAGTAAAAGAAACAAAGCAAAGTAAGCCCCCTTCCCTCTTCAGTTTGGGCTGGTTCTGGTAGAGGCCAAGTAACGCTGGTGATGCCTCTGTGTGTGCTCCCCAGGACAGAGGTCTTCAGAGCTGCTTCTTGAGATCCTGCTGTGCTGTAAGCACTGTGTTTCCACCATGGCTGCAAAGGGTGATGTCTTTCAGAGAGTTTGTTTCTTGGGGGCTCTGAGGACTTTTCTGCGGGAAGTTTTGTGGCAGACAGTTTAACTAAACATTTGCTATTACAAGGAAGCAACACAGAATGCTGTATCTTCTGGTCCTTTCTGGGACCTTGCATGCATTTTAACAGCCATCCTTTCTTCCCTCTTTCTTGGTCCTGGCCAATTTCAAATCCTTTGGTTAGGGGGCTTTTGGCCTCCTTTACAGTGATGTGCAGTGCATGTGGTGTCCATGCAGCAGTGGACTGCCCTAAGTGCTGCCAGGCTGAAACACTGGCCAGCTGGCAAAGCTTGCAGCTGGCTATCAGTTGCATGGATGTACAGATCCCCAAGGCACCTTGAGGAGGAGCAGATACACGTAAATAGCCCATTTCAGCTTCAATCCAGTGCCCCCTAGCACTTTGTTCTGAATGTTTTATTTAAATAAAACTGGTGAAACCAAATCTCTCTGCTTTTAGAAGAACTTAGTAAAAATATTACAATATTTTTAAAAGCCATTCAAGTAGCTGTTTATTACAAAGTAGTGGAGGCTGTAGCCAGGTAGGGGTTGGTCTCTTCTCCTAGGCAACCAATGACAGAACAAGAGGACAGTCTTAAACTGCATCAGGGGAGGTTTAAGCTGGACATTAGGAAGAAGTTCTTCACAGAAGGACTGATTGGGCATTGGAATGGGCTGTTCAGGGAGGTGGTGGAGTCACTGTCCCTGGAGGTGTTAAGGAAAAGACTGAATGTGACACTTAGTGCAGTGTTCTAATTGAGGAGGTGGTGTTAGGTCATAGGCTAGACTTGATGATCTCAAAGGTCCTCTCCAACCTAAATGATTCTGTGTTTCTGCAAAATCTCACTGCTTTCTTATTTTCTCTTGTTTGATTAAGTGGCTGTCCAGATACTATCTGGATTGCCTTACCATTAGTGAAGCTTTAGGATACAAAGTGGGTGATGCCCTTACAGGAATCTGTTTACCAAACCCAAGTACAGATATTTTAACATTTTTTAGTCACGTGTTTGACTGTGACTTCCAAAATGGCCCCTTAAAAGTAGCAATCTCTGTTAATGAACATATACATATAATGCCAGGTATGCATTCTTCCAGAAGTTTTTTCTTCCAAATTCATCAGTGATCTGCTGTATGCAAGTACGTGGTAAGTTTTATGTATATATAAGTGACCACACTAATTTTAATTCAGCATTTGTTTGAACATCAATAAACCAGTGATTTCTCTGGTGATGAAGATCAGTTTCCATTAGCTAATGTTCAGATTACAGTCTGAAACATTTAAACTGTTTGTACAAATTCATCAGCCAGAGAGCAGATATGTGTAGTATTAACTGTGACTAAAGCAGAGCAAATTGCATTTGTTTAGAGTAATGTTTTCTGCAAACACATTATGAACAACCCATATCCTGTCATATGTGTCATCTCTCTACCATCAGATAGAAACATACCTGATAAATCAAGACCAACTAAAACCCAGAATATTTGGAGTGTCTTTTTTTTTTTCTGATGTGGTGTGTTCATTAATTTTAGGGTTTGCCTTCAAAGAATCTGTACTGTAAGAGCACAAAAAAGAAAAGGAGGGGATGTTTTTTTTTCTTGCAATTGTGACATAGCCTCTGCTAGAAAAATCCTGGAGGAGATGATATTCTGCATTGGCATTACAACGTATTCCTGCCCCGCAACTGGCATTGTTCTTTCTTCCATATAATAGGTAGGACTTAGTCTGAAAAAGTTAAAAAGAGGGGTGAAGAGGTGGGAGAAGCCTAACCTTAACTGTAAACTGTGTAAAGTTACCCTTCTATTGTTGACAGTGCTGTCATTTCATGGTTCATTCCTCTGACTGTCCTGGGTGGGTGTTACTGCACATATGGCTTTTGGGCTTTAGCTCTGCTCTTTAAAAGAATGATCAAGATTAGCACAGTCATTTAGAGCATCAGGATTTTCCTGAAAATGCAGTAGAATTCTTGATGTGAGGATCTGGAGATCTAACAGAGGGCCAACACAGAGCACTGGAATGAATGTTCTCTTCACCCAGACTTTTAGATGTGTTACTTTTCCTCTTCTCTAAGCCCACAGGACAAAGCAACAGCTGTGATTGTTTCCACACTCATATTTGACAAATCTTTCAGAACATTCATGTGAGCAAAGTTTCAAAAAGTAGAACTTGGATTTTTCTTTGAGATGCTTTGCATTAGCTCAGTGTCAAAATATGTCACAGAGATGTGAGCATCTCTTGAGGATAGTTGGTCATATAATGGAAACTGATGACATTAAAAACTTTAATCTTGTTTATTATACTTTTACTGTTTGAATTCTTTTCAAACTTGCATGTGTTACTGTAACCCTATGTGATGCTTTACAGAGATGGAGAAACACTGACTCAGCTACTGAGCCCTTGTCATCTAGTAAGTTAGGAATAGATACAAAGCAAGTAAAAAGGGTTAAAACTCAGTAAGTGTTCACCTCTGTCCTCTGGCCCCCGCCCTTTCCAAAATCCACTCTCTGATAATTTTTACAGTGAGTGCTCTTGGACCTTGAGTTTTACGAGTAGAGCAAGGGTATCAGGTGGAAGGGCGTTTATGTGGGGTGTAAAGAAGTGTGGGATGTCAGAGTAGCAGTTAAGGAAAGGGAGATAAATGCAATTTGGTCAACATGGGCTTCCTCTGACTCTCGTTGTGAACTGCCCTTAACTGGACAGTCAGGGCACCCAGTCCTGTACCAGGCTGCTTGCAGGGATCCAAAATTTGCTTCAGCATCTAGGAAACAAGTGTTTAGAGCTGCTGAAATGGACCCCAGCTTCCCTCCACGTTAGACAGACAGACTCTGGCACTAGTCAGGTCCAGGACAGGATTTCTGTTCCTTGATCTTGCTATTTGACTGTAACATTTTCTGGAATGATGTTGCATCGTGAGACATAGCACTTGGCTGGTCCCTGGGGCCATCTCAGCTGCTGCAGCCCCTCAGAGATTGGCAGACACAACCTGCACTCCCAGTGTCTTTCCAAGGCTTACACACTGCATACTTGAATAGTTTTCACTCAAGGGCCCATCTTGATGTCATATCCTTCAATCTACAATGCATTAAATTCCCTTGGCTATAGTTATGTTTAACAGTCCTCACTAGCACATGGGACCTTGTGATTTGCCTGGCCACCTGAGTCCCCGCCATTCTTTGTTCTGGCACGTAGTAAATGGTAAATAAATTCCAATGTGGGTAAGCGATGCTTCAGAGAAAACACAATCTCCCTTCTCAGCGAAGTTCAATCATTTGTGTGGCTAAATTTGATGTATTTCACCAGAATAATGATGATAGTACTTTGTATTCTCAGCACAGTGAGACGATGTGTGATTAGTGTGATCAGTCACATCCTGGTCTGGCAAATCCTCACCTGGAACCAAAACTGAATGAAAATAGGAAATAGTTTTTTCTCTTTGCTCTCACTACCTAAAGGCAAGGAAGGAAATATCTGGTTGTCTTAGTTCAAGAATAGAGATAGCTGTGCTTTTGTGCAAAGGCCATTTTGGATTTGAATAATTTTAAATGTTTTTTAAGTGTTTAGGTTTATAAATACTTGAATATCCTCTCTTTATGGCTGCTTCTCTTCTCCTCTTTAATTTTGCTTCTTCATGAATAATTAATTTTATTCTAGCCTCATAAAATAGAACAGAGGGGAAGATTTCATTTAGCATCATGGATTTTTTTGATGTTACAGTAAAGAACCCTTTCTTGATATTTCTATTTGGAGCAGAAATCTTCTTGGCTGATATTTAAAATAACACTGCTTCTACTTATTAGTGTTATATGTTAATATACCTAGTGTTAGCCAAATAACTGTGATGGCAAAATACATCTGAGTGTTCTATGAAGTGAATATTGTAAGTTTTGCAAATATAAGAAGAAAACTATTCAAGATTTTTTATCTTTTAGATATTTATAGGTAGGTCTAAAAGATAACATTTCATCAGATTTCTCTGTTTTCCAGTCAGTAAATGCTTCAAGTGATGTCTCACTCCTCTATTTTTAATTCTGAAAAGCAAAGGCAAACCAATCACCTCAATCTTATTATTCTGTATATTTTCGTACATTTATGACAAGATAAAGAATTGAGTCAATTATAGGCTCCTTTTCTAAAGCAGATCTAGTGTTTGAGAAAGTTGCCAGAACTTCAACCTGAAGATTTACAGTCCTCTTCCTATCACAAAAATGTCTTACTTGCACCTGTTGTCTATGCTTGGCCTGGATGGTGGAGGCAACCCAGGCTGAAGGCTCCGTTGTGGATATGGGAAAGCAGCTACATGTTCCTGGTCCTGTCTTTAATCTGCTGTTTCTGTGTAAAAGTTGTTTGAGATTTGCCTTTGTGCCTCAGCCTGTTGCCTGCTCGCTGTGTGGGAACAGATGATGGATAAGGAGCAGCTAGGTTAGATATGTGCAATGCTAGTATAATTAGTGATTAATACTGATGATCAATTTTATCTCCATGGTCTGCTTAACAGTTCAGAATCTTGTTCCTGAAATTGCTGGTAAGAGTGTTGGTTAAGTGCTGGCTCAGGTGGAGCTTTTCTTTGACATCATTCCAGTCAATATTAAGACACCAATTTCATCCTTCAGCTGATAGTGGTCTGTGTTACAAAAACTGGCAATTTCTGTAGAAACTGGAAATGGCCATCTAACCCTGATGCTCAAAAGGGTGGTACAGTGCAGACTGGGATAACAGAGTGTCAGCAGGAGAGGTGGAAGTGCAGCACGGTGGTGTTCTCTTCTGTGCAGTGCCAAGGTGAGGCTGTGATGCTGGAGATGCAAGAGGGACAGGAGGAGTTGCAGGCTACATGGCAAGTGGCTGACTATCCTCTCCTGCTGACATGCCCAGAAGGCAAATTTTGTCCCTGAACACGGAGAATGTCTCAGTGCAGTGCCTGCTCTTCCTGAGGAGGATGATCATCTGGGCCTGCGTATGCAGTGAAAGCTGCTCAGACAATGAAAATCCAGGTGTTTGTTAAATAGGCAATTTCCAAGACTCAAGACAGATGTCCCAAATCTTAATGTGGCCACAGTTTGTGTCAGTATTGGAGGATTTGTCTGTCAGAAGGAGCAAGTGAGCCTGGCAGGGTGGGAAAGGGAAGCGTGCAGCAGCAAGGCGCGGGGGGAGCAGTGGGGAGCCAAAGGTGTCCTTCTGCCACAGCTCTGCTCAGCTCCAGGAGCAGAGATGGCTCCATGGGAGAGCACAGGGCTTCCAGCCTTTGGAGTGGAACACAGAGCAGGCTCTTCAGCCCCTGTGCTGCTGAGGTTATTTCCTGTGATATTTTGGGGATATGCCAGTCTGGGGAATGAGTGCCACGATTCCTTCTGACTACCTTGCCCAACACAATAAGGAAGTTGAGGCTTGGCTTCTCCCAGAAGTTAAAAAAACCTTAAACACATAACAGAACTATTACCAGCTCCATGCTTCTCCTCACTGTGGTTTTCACCACGCAAGCATTGACTTTTGTCTTTGCTTTTTACCAAAGCTTGCTGGAGAGTTTGTGATTGCTATAGTTTATGCAGCTCTTTTCTTAAGATATAGTTTATTTTCTTTATTTTGCTATGCGGCTGTAAACCACAACAGCATGATTTAATTCTGTGAAATCAGAGATTACCACAAGTTGTTTTAGTGCTTTTAGACACATTCAGCCTGAGGTCAGATTTAGCTTGGCTTTCAGGTTACTCAAATAAGGGGGTCTTGTGATTCACTGCAAAAATTAGAGATGATCCTGGCATTTTAGTTCCTTAAATTTGGGGAGGAGATGTGGATTCATTGCCTTCTATTCAGCTTTTTCCTTATAAAATTTAATTAAGCACTTATTAAATTAAATTAAATTAATGTGTGTAGGGGTAGTTCATAATAAGACCCCTTTTATTCCTGTGTTTTCTATATCGCTTTATGATTCTCAGAACTTTGAAAGAAAACACACAGACATAAAGTAATTGTTGGAGTTTCCCCTTCTAATCTCTCTCCTATTCATCACTTTTTAAAATGTGTTTTTGCTTCATCATGGAGCTGCACTAACTCAAAAGGTATACTGATAGTTTCAAGAAAATCCACTAACATCTCTTATGACTGGGGAGTAGGTAAATTCATAAAATGAAAATTTGACTCTCTCCATTTAATCTGACCTATCTAAAATATTTTAGCAGTTCATCTGAATTGCAAATTTAAAATTCATATATGTTTGTCATTTTAAAATATGTTATACTAACACTGTGCAAAAATGAAAAAAATCACTCTGAGTATGTGTCTGTACTGGTCTGTTTGGGTTAGGCATTAAAAGCAGAAATAATGCATTTGATTTTGCACCATGGTGTGAAATTTTTATACCATTATATTGCCTTTATGTGACATTGAAGAGAGAATTTGTTTTGTGTCAAAATGACTCAGTAATGTATTAGTTTGTTGCTTCCCTTAAAAAAAACAGAAAAAATTCCAAATCCCAATCTAAAATATGTTGGATGTACCTGCTTTCTTATAGCCTTGATTTATTAGTCCCTAGTGATTTATTAGTCAGTGGTTTATCTCTGGCCCCTTGCTTGGGCAGAAACCCCAGCCCTTTCCAAAGGAGGACATTTAAATTTTGCAGCAGAGCACCACAGTGCTGGCTTATAATTATCTCGTGATCAGCTGGAGTGGTCACATCTCTCTTCTCACCATTTCTAGCTGATCTGGGACATCTCAGCAATAGACCCTAAAGGAATGAGTTTGTGCATAATACTTCAGCTCATTTCTGTCCCAGTTATCCCAGTTCTCCAGCCATCCAGACCTTCTGCACAGCACTCTGACTATCCTTTGAGGTCAGGATACTTCTCAGCTTTTTCTTATTGGTAGAACTCAGCAGCATGCTAGTAGCACTTCTGCCTTATCACTGACGAGCTTTGGTCTATGAGTTTCATGTCTCTTCATAAAAATTAACATTTTCTATGTTAAGACAGTAGTTTCTGTGATGGTGAAATGCTCCTCCTCTCACCAGTGGAAAACTGGAAGTGGTATGGATCTAAAAATGTTGACCAGTGCAATACAGGATTTATTTAGAGCTGGAGTGGCATGAAAAACTACTCATGTCACACAGTCTTTTGCAAGAATGATCTTAGAAATTGCGATTTGAGTGTAGGATCCTGACCTGTGAGCAGCCTGTGCCAGCCTTGAGGAGGTATAAATGACCTCTGGCAGCTGGGGAGGGGCAGTGGAGCTGTTTGCCAGTGCCAGTGCACGTGGTACTCCTTGGACTTTGGACTGCTGTGACATGGGGCCTCAGGAAACTAGCTTTGCCTTAGGGAAGTTTATCTTTTCACATGCAGCATGGCCAGGACTTCTTTCAGTCAGGAATTTTCCAGATAAGAAATTAACCAGCTGAGGGAATCTCATCTTTTACCCTTTTTTTTCTCTGGAAAGGAAATAATTATCCAGTATCACTTTATTGCATTGACATCAAGTGTTTAAAGCAGCTCTGGAAACCTCAGATAAAACCCAGCTCACCAAAAGGGTCTCCCATCACTGATAACTTGAGTTAGTAACCTTTGCACTGGTAAAACAAAGATTTTCCCCTTCTGATACATAATATTTTGTTGGTGAATCAGAAGCTATTGCAGTCTCTTCCTTTCTGAAAGTCTCACATGCATCACTGCGCCCAGAGCTATAATAAGCAGCTTTTATTGTATTTGGTATGTTCTGCAATGCAGCCCAGCGTCTCGATAACATCTATTGCATTTATTTAACCCTTTCTCATATGTCCTCATAGGTATGAACTCCACTACCCATTCTTACTGTTCTCAGGATGTGAATTCCAACTTTTTTTACACACTCTGGCTACTCACTATGTAGCTGGAGCTTTCCCCTTGAAGAAGAAAACTCCTTGGCCACAGTAGGGTTTGCTCCTGAAGGTTATACTTATTTTCTCGTACTGTCCTCCCTTCTGGGAGTCTCTGCTATCCCCAGTCTGCCTCACACATTCCCAAAGTAAGCTACCTGCGCCAAGTCTGGTTGTGTTTTTTGGAGGGCAGTGTCTTTCTGTCCCAAAGGTGCTGCCCAAGGATGGCAGTGGGATGGATTAAGAAGGCACAATGTCAGTATTAAAACAAAAGGTTGGATGAATGAGGGTTTCTGACTCCAGGACCACTCATTTTGATGCTTGATGAAAATAGAAGGCACAGAAATACAAAAACTTTATGACTTTAATTAAAAGATGGAGAAAAGAGGAGAACAGGAGCTCAGAAATGGAAGGAGACTTTTGCCATAGTAAATGAGACTGAAGAAGTGGATATTGACTTAGCCCTAGTCCTTCTTCTTAATGTCATCCAAACATTTAAAAAATTTATTTACTCCTCCTCTTCATTCGTATTTCTTTGTTGCTTCTAAAGACCACTGTGGCAAAGCTCATGCAGTGCAGGCTAAGTCCTTTTACCTTCAAGAGGTTATCTCCTTGTTGCATCAAGAGAAGTGTTGAAATAGCTCTTTCCTTGCTTTGGATGATAAAGCATATTATACGATGCTTGAACATTAAGAGACTCTTTAATGGTGATTTGTTCGTGTCTCCTAACAGCTGACTGCCTCAGCTACATGTGGTTTCCGTGACAAATGCAGTCTTTGGGAGGAAGAAAAATCACAAAATCAACTGATTTTTGTGGAAATGTTTTTGCTTCTGCAGACAGCAAGGGAAAATAGATGTTTCTGGAAAGTAAGATTCGTTCTTGCTGTGTTATGGATACTTTAGGTAGTATTACTAGTTTATATCAGGTAATCCAAGAATACCCCATTTTCTCTGGGACAAGGTTTGCAAGAAATAGTATCTGTTGTAAGATCACCTGATACTCTTGGAAAAACAGGCAAGTAATGGTCCACTGTTTTTCCTTTGCTTTTCCTAGGTGTTTCATTAGACCATTGTGGCTACACCAATTTGACACCTTTGATCCCTCTCAATCTTGTTTTCATTTAATGTTTCTCAGATATTGATGTTATGTCAGGTGATATTATCTCTGCCAGCAAGGGGCTGTTGCATACTGACAGCTTTATGACTGTTATGTGCTATCACTAAATGTCTCACAGAGGTGAACCCATTTCTGGGAAGTTACATTATTGAATCTGAGCATCAGTCTTTTTTTTTTTTTTTATGTCAATCTTTATTCCCTGTGTTCTCTTAAATGTTTCCTTGGGTTCTTTAGTGTTTGTGCCTGCTTTGTTTATCTGGACTGTTTCTATCTATCAACCCTAACTACCTGTGGAAGAGAGGGCAATGGATTGAAGGCAGGTCATGAAGGCAGAAAATGTCCAGAAACCAATTTTCCCTGTGAAATCAGATGAGCTACCACAGGTACAGAAGCTCACAGCTATTTTAAAGCATGGGAACATGGTTAAGCAGAGCAAAGCCTGCTCTCTTCCTCCTTGATCCCAAACAATTTGTTTCCATTTTCAGAAGGAGTGGAAACTCCTCTCCAGAGAGCAATGAAAATTTATCAGCAAAAATGAGCATCTCCGGGGTCTCACGGAAATGGATGTACTGAGATGTGGAGTGGGTGGGAAAGCTGGAAGGAAGTGCCAGTCCTAGTTTGTCCAGAGAAGCTCTGTGCCATTAGAACAGACTGGGCAAGGAGGAAAGAAGGCAGCTTTTCTGGTGGGGACCTGCAAACAAGTTTTTGCAGGCCAACCCAGGCTAAAGAGAGCAGTGCTTATTGTAGTGGATCACCATGAGTTGTTTTAAAAAGAGCATCAAGAAGCATACCATTAGCCTGAAACTGAGGTGTTGTTTTTTTTTTCAATAGTGATACTGGCAATGTGTACCATAGCAGCCTTTTTCTGTCTTAGAGATGCAATGAGCAATGTCAGTCAATTTACCCTCTTAACAATATCTTTTAGTCCCCTTTTCCACCTCGGTTGCTGTATTGTGCCTGCAGCCCAGTAACTCACTTGTCCTCTCTCTGCCACACTGTTCTTAATGCTGTATCAATATGGTTTTCCATTCCCTAAATTCATTATAGAAATGTCTATTCAATTAAGTAATTCATAGTTTCATTAATCTAGTTTATTACAGAATATCTTATAGCTATTAAATTCACTAACAAAGAACACATAATTTTGTAGACAGCTCCTGTGCAATATCTCATGCTATGAGAAGTGTCATAGACAGGTGCTGCATTTCATATAATGAGCAAAAAAATTCTGTGAAATCTTTGCAAATCCCATTTCAAAACTGGGGCTTGAAAAATCTTGGTTGTAATAACTTAAAATTTGAATCAACACTATGAATACTGCTTCTATTTATTTTTCCCCTCAACAATCATCTTTCTAGCCACCAGCTGATGCATGTGCTTGGTCAGCTCTGCTCAGAGATGACCTGCCCTCCAGGTTTCCTCACCCACACAGCTGTGAGTGCCCCCAGCACTGCAGCAAATAGGAAAAGCTGCAGGGAATCAACACCTTGTTAAATATTTAGGTGTCTCTTCTATGATTATGTGAGCCTTTCTGTTTCTCATGTTAAGTTTGCTTTGCTTGAAAACTGTTTTTCAGATATTTCCAGGGGCATTGACATCTCCTCTGTCCCATCCAGTGGCATAACCTCACCCCGCCTGTTTTCTGGGATACACTGCTCACTTCCTTCCCAATAATTTAAATCTCTTTCTTCTGTAATCATGGTAGTTAAGTCTTTGTTTGGCCTGTGCTTGTTGAGGATTCTGTGCTGTTTTTGAAAGGCATCACAGCCTGGGAGTCCCGATGGAACTGAGCAGCTTAACTGCAAGCTATTTTATGGGGAATTTTCAGCTGGCATGGCGATAAGAATTTGCCAGCTGGAGTCCAAAGGCTGCGCCTGATTTCCTGGCAGTAAAGGCCATTGCACCCACTTTCGTCTTTCTTGGGGAGCGTGAGAGAGACTGCAAGAGGAGAAGCTGCTCCTCTCTCTCCTCAGGAGTGGCGGCACCATGTGCTGCCTGCATGATGCCAGTGCTCTCTGCTTTAACTGGCTCTGTGTTATGCACTGCATGTCTTTGTGCATTTGACAAATTATATGACAGGTTACAGATTATTCTAATCTGCTCTGCTACTCTTCTGGTGGCTGAGAAGGGAGCGCCTACCATATGTGCTCTGTTATCCTAGCTAGTGTAACCCTGTTTATCTGTCGCCTTCACACCTTATGTTATTCTGTGATTCAAAACTGGTTTACTGTTAACTGTTTACAGTGATTTGAACAAGACAGACTTGTCAAACAGACAGGAAAAATGGTTTAATTGCTTATTTCCCCCGGTCTCCTGGGGCTGGATCAGTAGGATTCCATTAAAGTGATTAAGGAGAGAAGCAAACGGCACATGTAAGCTGACTTGTTTCCTGGCTCTCCCAGAAATTGTCATTGTTGCAAGTTGACACCATTGAATGTCCCAACTTTCATCCTATCCCATTTTTTGCTCTCAGCAATAGAGATGGACAGAAGGGATGAGTTGTGTTTGTGAATTACAGACTCAAAAGGCTTATGTGCAGAGAATTGTCTGCTGCATTGCTGATGTTTGGAACACTTTTTGTACTTGTTTTACAGTTACAGGAAGCATTTCACCCTGCAATATCATCCTACATCTTCCTCCATAAGATCTTGTGAAAAATTTACGTAAACAGACTTTGTCTTAGTGGTCAGGCATTCCTTCCTTAGAAACCTGGCAGGATGGAGAACAGCATGTGCAGCCTGTGCAGGGCAGAGTGTTCTTTGGCTTTGGAATGAGTCACAAAGCCTGATTTAAAGAATTCATGCTTAGCAATGTGACAGCTGTGATGATGGGTGTGCAGCAAGGAAACAGCTAAGGGACATGTTAAATCACATGGGGACAAGCAGATCTTGGCTGCAGATAAGTGTTGGTTTTCACCCATTTTGATGAAATGAAAGCTGTGTTGACCTGTTACATTTGCTCAACATAAGACTCGAAGTTGGTGAATCAGTACTTTAGATTTAGAGTCAATGAAGAAATTCACTTATATCTGAAGATCTCAAAAAGAGGAGGGGACAAGAGTAATGTGGATAAATGACATGGTGATAACCTTATCTAAAAAATGCTGCAGTTGAAATGATTTATGCAGTAAGTTAGATTAACCAGCAAAATTGGCATCATGCAGCTTTCCCCTTTGAAGAAAGCTGAGGAAACAAACAAGGTGAGATCTCTTAACAGATAACTCTTCACCCAATCTTGTGTCTGGTACTGATGCTTTCTGTCCTTTATGCTCTACCATTTGATTTATGGTGTTTTGCAGTCAGCTTCTGAAGCTTGTAAAGGGTCAAAGCAGCTGTGGCCAAGAGCAATAATTTTTCTCTTTCTCTGCATGACTTCCTGCCTGTCTTTTAGGAGTTTATAGTATATATAGTTTATAATATATATAGTCCTATATATTCTCCTTTATTTTAGGAGAATATATAGGAATATATTCTATTATATATAAATACATTCTACATATATCTAAAGTCAGAACTGAGCAGCAAGCAATTGGTCTGGCTGGAGATGCGAGTTGATCTGCTTATGGAAAGCAGGGCTGGGAGACAGGTAACCTTCCATATCCCATTTTCTTCTACACTGGTAAAACTGCTGTTCCAGTTGTTGTTTTTTTCATCTGCCTGTTGTGTGTCAGTGATTCTGGACTGGAAAATTCTGATGCTAGGCCTGAATTTGAAGTTCATAATTGTGCTTTTTATTTTTATGCTTCTGCTCGGACGCTCTGATGTTTTAATGAAGTTGCACAAATGCTGTGTATCCTGGCTGCCCAAGAAGAAGAATTACATCTGGGTGAACTTCTTATGGATCTGTAAAGAAAGTGCAGAATTACTATCTCTTTTGTCTTTGACTTTGTAGTTTCAGTGTAGACTTCTTACTTCATCCATAATCAGATAGAGATAGATGAACTGTGTGTAAGTTTGATGCCATGCTGGGTTCAACTCAGGCTCTCTGGCATCACGCTAGTTTGGAAACCACTTAGCACTGGGAGCAGCCAGGTCAAAATATGCTTGGGCACATTTTCTCCCTCTGAAAACCCTGCAGAGATTCCTCCAGCAGCTACAAAGGCATGTTACCCAGATGAGGCTTTACTCTGCTTAGGTATAGCAGAGTAGAGTGTAAACCCAAGGTGAAACTAGAGAATGCTATTGTACTACAGAAGGTATTCTGGGTTTCCTGGTCAAAAGTTCCTATGGGGCCTGCATGTACTTTGCAAACAAACCAGGGCTTTCTGCTGAGCCCCAGCCCACAGGAAGAGTGGAGCACACTGAGACAGCGTGTGCACACAGCCTGTGAGAAAAGCACATACAGGAATGGAATTAGCTCATGAAAATATTTGTCACCAGTACAACGTGATGCTTCTCAAACTAGATTATAATAGGAGGCTGAATGCTGGGGTTTAAAAAAAAAAACCAAAGGAACAAACAAAGAAAAAAACCCCAACTAGAGTGTTTTAAGTAGATTTAATGCAAAATTAAAGTAAAGCCTAAGAGGAATAAAGCACTTTAACAGTTACTATGTTTTATGTATTCTTTGATTCATCCCAGTCCTGAGAAATTAACATGACTTGACAGTACTTAACAATAAAGTCATGGTCGTTCTTTTTAATAGATGGGGGATAGTAGTTTGATGCTTGCTTTATTTTTTCCAGTCATTGGTGGAAGAAAAAAAGCTTACTTTTTTTCCTGGTTAACTTTTTTATTTCTTGTTCCTGTCTTCATGTATGTTTTGTGGTTTTGCTGTGCTTTTTTTTGGTGTAGCTTTGAAAATTTCCGTGTCTCAAGGAAGAAATGTATTGTCAAATTCTGTCCTCAGTTACTTGGGGGGAAAGAAGTCAGAGAAATGTATTGACTTTGCCAATATAAAGCTGGATGCTTATTGAAGTAACCCAGTACAAACCAAGAGAAATTTATCCTGTTCTCTTTGTTCATTTGTAAATTGACTTGTCTAGTTATGAGGCCACATAACTAAAACACAGCTGTTTGTTTTCAGTTGCTTTCAATTCAAGGATCCAGCCCCTTCTCAAAGCGGGGTGACCACAGCAGTGTTTGTCTTTTGGTAAAACGGCCAAAACTGCGGTAAAAACCTAAAAACACTGCAGTGTTACGCTCTGGCTTTGCAAAACTGTCCTTTGTGTTGATCCGAACGTTTGGCCGCAGATCCCTAGAGCCGAGAGCAGAGGTTTGAACGCCGCTGCCTTTGCTCGGTCGGTGCGAGGCGCGCACAGCCAGCGGCAGGCCGGCACTCGGCGGGCTGCCCCGGGCTGCCCCGAGCCGCTGCGGCCGCGCTCTTTGACCCCGCTCCTCCGCCGGGGCTGCCGCCTCGCCCGCCGCGTCCTCAGCCCCGCGCCGCTCTCTCCTGTCACCCGCAGACAAGAAAAAGGCAGGCAAATTCCAGCCTTTCAAGAAGCTCTTCGGCAAGAGGAAGAAAAGAGAGCCCGCCTCAGCGTGCGAGGAGCCCAAACTGAAGCCCAGCCACTCCTTCGGCAACATCTGCAACGGCAGCTCCTCGGATGAGGAGCCGAACGGGGCGCTGAGGTAAGTGCCCCCGCCTGCTGCCAGCCCCTGCCCGCACCGCGCTCGTTCCCCCCGCTTCTGATGGAACTAAATTTAAATCCTCCCTCTGCCGACTGGCAGCGATTTGTACATTGCTTGTTACGAAGCGTGTGCATCTCTCCTTCCTCTGAACGTGACACCTGCTGCTTTAGACCTCAAAATCTCACTGCTTAAGGGGCACGTGTGCTGGCTGCTCTGCAAATAAGAAATCCCAGGGGGAAGCAGAAATGAATTTGAATCCAGCTCTGTGATTTAACAGGTGAGCACCTGAGCAGAGGTATTAATGGCATCCCTTTTTTTAAAAAACTGAGAAAAGAGAAACTTGAACAGACTCTTACAGATATTTTATTGCATACCTTTCTCTGCAAGATCGTATCTTTGGGTTGGGACAGACACATCCTTTTTCACTCTATCCCAAATAATTTTTGCATTGTAACCGGGGTCAACAAACAGGCTGCTTTTATTTTGAACCAATTTGAATGTAGAGTAGAAGAAAGAAGAGAGGGGAGAGAGGCACCTAAAAGTCAGATCATATTCTAATGACAACAGAGAATGACAGAAGGACAGCATGAGAATTTTCTGTGGTGATGGTGGGAGTAAGAAACCGTACAAAGTAAACAAGTAAGCAATCTCAAACTAGGAATAGGACAAAAACTCCAAAGCAAACAAACCAACAAACAAAACCCAAACAGAAAAACTCTTACTCCAATAGCAACAAAGCCCCAAAGCCCCAAGAGCAGATGCACAAACTACTAGAGTCAGTAATAGTTATTTCACTTTCCAACTGCTCATCTCAGAGAGGTTAGCTGACTCCTGATCAAAGCCTGCTGTTTTGGAAGAAAAGGAGCTGTTTGCACTGGGGAGTGTATCTGAAAGTGTAACCAAAAAAACCAACCAAACAAAAAACCCCAAAAATATAGAACAACTCTGAAAGGGTAAAGAACACATTCCAAATTCCACTGCTCAAGAATGAAATGTGTATCAGAAACATCACCCTTAACAGTATTTCTAATGGTGCCTATGAAAATATGACTTTTACAATTATTTATTTGGGAAATTTTTTAGCTTCTGGGTTTTTATTCCATTCTGTGAAATTCTTTGAGTACTAGGTTTCCTTTTGGTTTCTGTGGTGTGATATTGCACACCTCTTTTGCTCGTCACCACTTTTTCAGAAGATCAGTACTGAGCATAGCCTCTCTGTAGCTGGAGGTGTGACTGACCACTCTTTCAATGCATTGCCTGAGTGCACGAAGCCAAGCCACTGGAGGAGGTTTTAGTGCCTTTTCCCTCACAAGCAAACTAAATTGAACTCATTTCACTATCAGAGATTTCCCTTGTGGCATAACTGAAAATGCAGTGCTGCACCCAGAAACAAACAGTGATATGGGAACTTGTCCTGTTCCTCAACAGGGACATGAAGGTGTGGCAGACCTTGTTTGAGGCTGTTAAATGTTTGCATTTTTAAACCTATTAATTTTTCTAATTAACAGAAACATTAAAAGTTAGTCTCTGGAGGAAAGATGAGACTGTGCAACTTAAATCAGAGGGGATTAGTAAATGTGAAGGGTCCCATGTCTCATCTCAAGTGAAACATTTCTTTCTGTGATTCCTGAGAAGTTTTAGCCTCCTAGAAATACTCAGCCAAAGATCCATTTTTCCTGTCAGACTTCATGGTGCAAATGTGGGTGGGATTTGATGGTAATTTTCAGTTTGCAGGTAGTTTTTGACATGCTACTCATTTTACAACAAGCATAAATGTTCAGTGCAGTGCATTTGATTGCTTTGGGAACTTAGTTTTGCCACTCCAGTCTGTTTTCAACATCTTCCATCCATTATATTTTTTAGCCTTTACTGTGATTTCAAACATTTATGAATTGAATGCAAAGATAGGCTGTCTAACTAAAATAATACACAGAATTGTTTACAAGTTGTCTAATAGTAAATGCATTGCCATACTTTCCACTATTTGTACAGAAGTAGACTAGAGTAAATACAAATAACTAGTAGTCTATTTTTATAAGCAAAATCCTGAGAAGTTTTGTAAAATCATTTGCTTTAAATTCTTCAAGAATGTACAACAACCGTATGTTAAAAAAAGCTTAATAAAAGTTCCAATTTTACAACAAAAGCTCAGGGATGTTCCCATCCCTCTAATAAGCTATATTTCTTCCTCAGCCTGCAATGTACATGTATCTGTTATCTACAGATGTGTCCTGTGGAAGTTTAGCTTTGTTTTGGGAGAGGAGATGGTTGTTCTGAAAATATGTTAAGGGAGGAAGCTGCTTCAGGAAGGTAGAGACAAGCAAATGAATGAGTGTAGGCTAAAGAAGACATCTGTATTGCTTCCAAGACCTAAGCTAGTATTTCACTGAGTGTTGTATTGGCTTACAAGCCTGCTCACAGCTCACACCTGAATCTCTAATGGAGACTGTGCCGACTGGGTGATGCAGACGTGCCTGGAGCAATTTAGGTAATCTACATGTGGTGTAGATTGACTAGCTGAGTTAGAAGCAGCCTGAGAGATCTGCCTGTCCATCCTTTTTTACATCCTGGACTCATCAGATGCAAATAACTTGCTTGGTATCCTGATGTATGCACACTTCAGCCTCTTTATTCATCTGTGTTGTTTTGCAATACCCAGGTGGGAGGTTTCCTGCTGCAGTTTATCTTGCTCTGCCTTGTGAAAGACTGGAATTCCTTTTCCCATTTCTATATGTCCTTCTTGAATTTACAAAGTTAAAAGTGTATTCATTAACTTTCTATCCTAACCATAAGGGCTGGTAGATAGAAGTACTGACTACAAGAAAGCTCCACAAGTTTGTGGAGCTTCACTGAAGTCTCCAGAAGCTTCTGTTCTAAGGCTATGATTTGGCACATTAAAACATTTTATATTTGTCTTTTTTTGTCACACTTCACAAATACTCAACTTCTGAGCAAGCATTGTGAGGACAGACCTGAAAGGGTACCTGTGCAGTGCTCTACTAAAGTTTGTCATCCTGGCTTGATGTGCAGAGGCAGTGGGGAATTAAATTTCTCTTATTGGAGGCACAGAGGAATACTTTTCCTTAGGCTGAGTGCAGTATTTCAAAGGACCGGGAATTAGACCTGTCAGGTGTTTCTGACTCAAGTGTGACTGCACTGACCTTCCAGGAAAAGGTCTCTGAGTAAACTTCAGTGTCTTGACAGTACCTCCCACAAAATGGGACTCCTTTACTTGCAGCATTGAGCAGTTCTTTGTGAAGCAATCTAGATCAACAGTAAAAAGTGATCTGTCTACCCACTTGGACTTTCAAAGAGCTCCCAAGAAACTTTCTCTCTGTCTCATCCTGTTTTCATACACTGGATATCTTTTTTTCTCTGTATTAATTGTATTTCTCCAATTGCAATTTGTCAGTCCTAGTTTCCTTTCTAAGTGCCTCATTTCGTGTGCCTCCAGTGCAAGTGCCTTGTTGCTGTGGTATTTGGTGTCCACCTTCTCCTGAAGGCCTCATCAGAGCTCTGATTTAAGCAAGTATCTCTTCAAGCCCAAGCAGAGCAAAGCAACATAGGGACATTGTAAGAAATTTCAGTTTAGGAAAAAAAAACAAGCTTGAATTTTCCTTACTTGTGTCAGTTGACATTCATACCTGGAAAAAGTTTATTATTTCTGGGTTATGAGGTGTGTTGAGGATGTTCCAGGACATAAAAGGTTACAGGTGCAGTTTTCCATTTGCATGGATTTTTAAAAATAACATTTATTACAGGTTTTGGTGAAATTGTTTCTCCCTTTTTGTAATTTATATTGCAGCTGAGCACCACAGAAATAGGAGCCACATCCACCTTATGAATGGCCATTTCTGATGTGTACTCAGTAGCACATGGCCAGAGCAGAGGAGTAGGGAAAGCTTTCCTGAAGCAGTTCCTGGTATCCTGAGAGAATGTAAGGCTAACATCACACTCAGTATTTCTGCTGACCTTAGCTTTTCTTGACACCTCAGCTCTTGACTTCCTCCCTTCTATTATGACCTTGCTGAAGTCTTTGTGGTCCAGAAGCTTTCTTCTCAGATGTTTGATCTAGGACTTGTAACTACTTCTGCAATTGTATCACTTAGTAGAAGTTCGCAGTAAATGACATTACAGCCAAATGCCTTTTGCTTTCCAGCTGCTATTTGAGTGCTGAGACGCCTGTAGTTTGTATATGGTCCCCAGGGCCCTTCAGTAGAGTGTGCTTCTGCAAGTCCTGACCTTTTATATCAGGTGCTGCTCTTTTTCTCATTTTTATCTGTCTTTTTTCCCTCAGCCCTGACCATGACCAGCTTCATTTGCACCTCAGTAATTCCAGAACCATTTTCACTCTGGTCTTCACGTCTATCGCATAGGTGTCTTGCTATATTCTACCTGGAAAGTTAGGCTGTCTCACTGCCCACTTGTCCTCTCCCTTGCCTGCCTTTTGGATGTTTTTGTTGCACTCCCCCTCCTAATCATCATCATTTGCTTCCAGATTCTGCATGACAACTGTAATTTTCAGCAGCTGGTGAGGTCTAGGGCTGGGCTCTGAACCAAACAGATTTGTCGCCTGTAATATAATGTACTGTTTTATTTCCTCTTCATTTCCTTCCTTATCAGCTAAGTGCAGTTTCTATATAACACTTATTCCTGCCAAGGCTAATGATGACTTTTCACTTTCTCTTCTGTACATTTTGCTATATTTCAGGGCAAAGTTTGCATAAACATATGCTGCTATTTGACAAAATAGTGTCACATGCAGTGGCTTGTGAGGTCAAATGTGAAAAGCTGGACCATTTAGAGCCCTGTTCCTTTTACTAGCCTGCATATTTTTGTGCTAACTGGTGAATTATTTACATCCTCAAGCTGCATTATGATTCACTTGCAGAATTACTGTAAACCAGACTGATGCTTTTCTTTGCGCATGCTGACACTTTCTGAGATTAGACAATTTAGTGAGTAATTACATAAAATTAATGTGTCGAGAACTATGTAGTCCCACCTGATTACCTTGTCAGACAGCAGCAAAGGCAGGGCCATTTCCTCAAGGGAGGCAAGCAGGACACCAGGGGGATCCCAAGGAGGGGATCCATGATCATGCTGCAGGTCCATAGCTGAGAAGGCAGGGCCAAGGGCAAGCCAGGAAAATGGTCTGCAAACAGAGGTCTGGATCAAAGGTCTTCATGGTCAGGCAGAGTTTGTCTGTGCTGGAGACCAGCGCTTCTCTGGGGACCAGGCGGTGACCAAAGCATCAGGTGCGGTCTTAAGTAGAACTCCTGGACCTGTGTGTGCAGGTGGAGGCTCCAGATGAGGCTGATCAGGGACATTGGAGCTTGTTAGTGCACTCAAGGCCTTTACTTCCCATGGTTAATTTTTATGCCCTTAATTATAATAATTTTAGTTATATTATTAGCATGATGCATCAGCTACTTTAAAGCTACTTCTAAGAAAAATAAAATTATGATGAGTTCATTCCAGGTCCCTTGATGACACCAGACTGGAGCTTTGTATTAAGATAATGCTGTGTGATTCTTTGAAAAGAGCAGGGCTACTTTGAGCGTGGCTGCACGACTGATCGTTGGCATCAGTGGGACTCAGATGGGTCATAGCAGGGGCGCTGTGCAGTTTTACCAGAGTTAGTGCCTTGAAATTCTATGGTTCCTGAAGGTGAATATATATTTTAGAATGAATGCAGAAATGATTTCTAAGTTTACTTTATGAAAAAAAATCCCCATTGAAAAAGTGTCTCTTTTGTCTGTTCAGATTGTGAGGCCCGTGTTTGTGGGTTTGTTAATGCAGTGAAGTCATATGCTGTCTGAGCAGAGCTCTAACTCAGAATCATGTTGCAGCATGAAAAATATTCCCCATCCAGGCATGAGTTAGAACCAAAACTCTCCTTCCAGCAGATGAAAAAGAAGACACTCAAAATATAGCTCAGAATTACAATCCATCTTCCTCTATTACAGTATTAATGCATCTCTGGAATGACTAGAAAATGCAATTTATGTTTTTCTTCTCTAGCTGCCCTGGAGACATTCACGGGAGATGCAAAATGTTGAATCAGATTTCTTTTTTAAAACAAAACAAGTAGAGGCAACCTATCACTGCACTTTTCATTTCCCTCAGGCAATATTCTGGGAAGTGGTTCTCAGTTTCCTTTGAAGAGATTATATGAAGGGTCAATATCTGGCTAAATCAAATTCATTCTTGCTTTGCATGCTTTTTAAATTTTTTATTGTTTAAAAATGGCTTTATGTTAAAAAGTTGACTTTGATCTTTAACGATTACAGAATTGGTTTCTAATGTAAATCTAAAAGAGTGAAAGTCATGAGACTCTGGGTTTTTTGGAGTCAGTCTCTACAAGCATAAAAGAACAGAACAAATCATTCTTTCCCTTTATTTTCCAGTTTCTATTTCTAACTCTTTAATATCATAGTGGGAGGAACGTTTATGACACACCAAAGAGGCAACTGGTGGTGTGAGATTTCTGTACTTCAGTAATGCACCAGCATGGGATTATATAAGAGCTGAGGTCTCAGTATTCCTTTCTGGAAAAGCTTCCCCTTTTTAAAGGATCACACATTCGTCTTTAAGAGGAGAAATAGCTCTGGAGAAAAATGGGGTCTAAAAACATCATAGCTACCAGTGTCAATACAATAACACTTTATTCTGTGCACAAGTGTCCCTGCACATGCTCTGATGTTGTTAAGGGTGCAGTCCCACAGCAGTAAATGTTGACTGATGTCTGACTCTTTCCAGCTGCTCTCTAGATATGCAGCTAGCATGGAAACTTATGTCAGGATTTGCTCAGCTGAACCAGGAGTTTGTGTGGATTTTTGAGTTCTGATGCTTTTAGGGGACTTCTTTTTTTTTTCCCTTGGTTATTCTAGTTACCTGAATGTTTCTCTAAATTGTTTCATTTGAACAATAACCACTAATAAGGCACAAAAGAGGTGATGGGAACACATGGAGAGGAGGATAAAGAGAGTGTGATACCTCATCCAATCCTGACTTGAGGTACCTAGAACTGATGGAAAATCACATCCTAAATAAATCTGTAGCAGTGGATGGCTGAGGGAGGGTCCAAAGAGGATGTCTGTTTGCTGCATTTCATGGGAGAGGAGTAAGACTTTTCCTGTAGGCTCAGGGTGTGTGAGATTTGTTTCACATTGCCTAGTTTCTTAGCACACATGGACACCTTAGCAAAAATGAGTAATGGAAAAAGATAAAGTGCAAATGGAATTTAACTTTGCTCTCAGTATGAAAAAATCAGTTTTGAAAATTTTGTATCGCAATTGAAACTGTAACATGATACTTGGGTTGCAACACATCTTCAGAGAGAACATGTTTGAGGATTTGTTAAAAGTGCTTTGTATTTTGATACAGCACATCCATAATTCATGTAATTTAGTCAGGTTTCTGAAAGTGAGTCAGATGATGATTCAACTATTTTCAGCACAAACAGCCTCTGAAGTGTCATCACTGGAATTATCAACAGAAGTGCTCATAAACTCATGCCCCTGTTCCCACATCTCTTGGAAGTGATACGGAAGTTTGAAACTGTAATACCTTCAGCCATGACTATGACTGTCGCCCATATCTCTGTCATGCTGTGAATTTGTTGAAATACACTCCTGATACTGACATGCCTTTTAATTGGAGGGAGAACAGTCTGTAAATGTGGATTGTGAGGATGTTATTGTATAAAGACTTCTGAGAAAAACTTCAGAGATGGGTAGCAGCAAAGGAAACTCAATTATTCATACTGTATTATGACTTAAAAGAAATTCAGTCTTTCCAAAAGTAGAACATGAGCAAAGAGAAGAAAACGGCGGAAAAAAAGGACCTTTGCAATATAATCTGTCAAATTCACAACTGGGAAAATGGGAAAGGATTGTGGGCTCCAGGGGAATAAAATAGGAGACCTTTCAGAAAGCACAAGTAGCTTGGAAATCACCTTAACTGCCATTTAAACTTGCCTATAAAAGAAACTAGGTTACTACAATGTGTGAATATCTTTTTTCCAGTGTTCTTTAGCCTACATAGACATTTAAACAAAATTCTTAAACTATTTTTACCAGTTGTTGGACATGTGGCTAGCAGAATTGCTCATTCACCCACTTCTGAAATATTCAGCATATTTGCAAAGCATTTTGAAGGGATAGTGCAGGGTGCAGTCTGGCATTAATTCACTTTCTTGTGACTGTTTCATGTGTTCTGACAATTTGGAGTATGTTTTAATATCAAGCCAACAAGAAAACAAAAATGGAAACAAAACCTTTCAGATATGCTTATCCTCAGCTCTATGAAACAAAAATATGTGGTGCCTTATAATGAGGGGAGAGAGAGAGAGTGAGAGAGAGCAGCCTGTGTCTGGGAGAATGTTGGAGATGCTGTAAATGCTTAGCATGGTCCTAACCTGCCACTGGTACCGTTGTGGGCACTTGTCAAAGACAGGGTTGGATTTTCAGTGGTGATGTACTTACGGTTGTTGGTCACATGGGACTGCCAAACTGCTTCATGCGACCTGGTGTCCCTAAAAGAACCTTTAAATGAAATTTTGGCAAGTTTGCAGGCAGGAGGAGAGACTAGATTCCTAAAAGTGCCCTCAGCTCTGCAGCAGGGTGGGGAAGATTTTCACTCACAGCCATGTCCCAGGCAGTCTACCAGAACTGACCTCAGCAGTTGCTCTTTTCTTCCATTTCAGAGATTCAGGTTTTATCAGGCAATCCTCCACTCAGAGTATTCCTGGTGTTGGTCAACTGCAGTTTTGGGCTTTGAACTGCTGGCAAATTCTTTCCAGTTTCAAAGCTGTAGGTTGGCTGCTCCCAACTTCAATATTAACAATTCATTAGTAAGGTCAAGAACAACTTCTGAACAAGTCATTGAACTCTTTGGTGCCTGAATTACAACCTTTGCCTACTAATTAGTTGTAACAAACAACACAAATATGAATGAGGTGTCTGATTTTAAGTATGAGAAGTCCAACCCACTGGACAACAAAAGGGGTGAATGGTGTTGCATGCACAGCGAGTAGCTGTGAGACAAAGCCACAAGTATCTGAGCCACAGCAAAGCTGGAAAAATATTTGAGGATCCTCTCTGGAGAACAAAATGACTTGGACTATGCAGTCTCAGCGGATCTATCAGCTCAAAGGTAAATAGCAAACAACCAGTTCCCACTGGCCTTGCCTTCTGCACCTGCAGCAGGCTCACACACTGAACAGTGCAAATGCAGGAGGGCTGGTTTGTCAAATTTTGCATGTATCCTTCCTGCCTTGTTGAATGCAATGCTGGAGCTTTCAGTTCAAACAGACCTACACAATTATACGAGAAAAGCCAGCTTTCACTAAGTTTCATGTCAAACCACTATTTTCCAGGCCCGCTAGGAATTTGTCTCTGTGTAAGGGACACTTCTCAGGTTGTGGTTCACTGGTTGACTCCTGGCTGGCCAAGCAAGGTAGAGGTATTGCAAGGCCATGCAATTTTCCCACAGCTCTGTGTACAGACTGAGTCATGGTGATTTGGTATAGCAACCTTTTGAGAAGAGGGTTTAAAAATGTAATTTTAAAGTTTCTCTAATAAAAGGTTTCTAAAACAAACTTTAAAGGCGTACTACCTTTAACAGCCAGAGGCAATTGAGTTGTGGGTTTTATTAAAAAAAAAAAAAATATAGCATCAGTTAAATGTTCCTCTTCTTCCATGGCTAAAACTGTTGTGGAATATTGACCATCTCTTTGCCTGATTGTGTGTTGGTTTGTTTCAAATTAAGCATGTTGCTCAGATATTATTCTGGATGAAAAGCAGTTTTTCAGTTAGTCTGTGATTGTATGGAAGATGAAATGATTCAGAGGACTGTGTGTCTTCTCCCCCCAAAGTTGGATTGATTATTTTGTGAATGCAAAAAGTATTCTATATATAAAGAAAAGAGAGGGAGAGGGTTTGGGGGACTTTTTATCCTGTTATTTTCAGGTTACCTCTAAGAAATTCTGTTATAAAATTCAAGAATAGTCTATCATCTAATCAGTTTCAAAAGGGTTATGTAACCCTATATGACAGTTTTCCTTGATAAGAAAAGATTATTGTTTTTACTTATAATACCTCAGGGAAAAATGAGATGAAAATATATCTCAACTTATTTTTTCCCAAAGTATGAATAGAAATATCTTGAACACTTCATGAACAATTATTACATTTTAAAAGGCAGAAAAGATAATACACTGACCTTCTTAAATATGTGAAACCTAATTTTTCTTGTTCTTTTACTTGCATCTCTCTCTGGAAGTATCATTTTCCTTGCTTTTGCTGAAATATTAATTTATAATGCTTTTCTCATATGTAGAAGGTTATATTGGATAGATCTGTATCAGAACTATCTTTTTTTCCCCTCCAGATTGTTTTCTGGAACTATAAATGGGTTCTAGGGGATTGCCAAGAGGTTATTAAAAGGAAAGATTTAGGACCTCTCAGTTGTTCTGTTTTTTTGGGTATTTTTTATTGTGGCTTTTATCATGATTGCAGATTATTGGATTTTCACTTACCATGGAATATTCTAGGTCAGATAAAACCTGACTTTCAAACTGATACTTGTTTCCCTCAGTGTGCCCCCAAAACCACAAGCTTTTTTTTTTTTCTTTTTTTTAATTCTAAGTTTTCTTATAATTTAATTCATTATAGCAATTTCTGGTAAATGAAACCCCTTTTTGTTTCGTGCCTTTGCCTGTGGACTTCAATCAGAGCCATATAACTGGTTCATTCGTGGCACACCCTCCTCCTTGGCATTGGTGTTCAGTTTAGTAGCAACACGCGGGCACTTCTCGCTCTTGGTGGCTAATCAAGGACACATAGCTCGGTGCAATAAGCTTCTTAGCAGTCTGGGGGTTTGGTGATAACCTTTTATTGTCAGTGTGATCATGCTCATGGCCACAGGAAGCACTGAAAGTAGGCAGCTCTGTAGAAGTGACTTACTGCACTGTAACACCTCTTTTTGTGTTATAGAGCACCCTTTGCTTGGCACCTGCTGTTTTCTTTTACCAGGAGTGACAGTGTGCCCCAAGCAGTGGCAACACTTAGATTTCAGATGTACAAGCAAAATCAATTGAACTTCTCAACACATCTATTAAAAACACCCAACTCTAGGTCCAAGGAAAAAGACTGTGTATAAAGCAATTGTGCACCTTCATTAAACTTTTGAAAACCAGAAGTGTTTGGATACCTCTCCTCTGAGAGTGTACAAAGGTTTTATGTGGAAGGCAAGGCGGGGGGAAAAAATCCATACAGCTGGACAACTATGGTATGAAGAGTCAGTCTTATAAATTAATTGCAGTACTTACTTGTTGACTGTTTTTTTTAACAGATCCTCCCATTATTCTATGGGCAGTCGAGCTTTTTCCCATGACAGTATTTTCATACCTGATGGGAGAACAGAGAGTGAACAGGCCATTCAAGCAATGTCACAGGAGAACGTTTTAGGAAAAGTCAAAATTCTTCAGGTAAGAAATTGTAAACGGGATAAATATTTAAAATGTGGCAGAAAATGATCTCCAGAACATGTTAAATGTGCATAAAGATGGGTTGCTTTTCTTGTAGCCTTGGGACAGTTTCTCAGTCATGTTAAGTTCTCTGGCCAAAAGCCATTGCAAGTAATTCAGATAATCTGCAGAAGTTCCAGGTTTTGGTCTTGAAAGGTACAGCAGTGATACTGTAAAGATATCTGCAGAAACATCTGCGCCCGTGAAACTCATCTGAATTGAACTCATGGTTTTGGTGTGTCCTGATCTGCATGGCTAATTATACATTTACATGTCTTACACTTTTTTTCCTCCTTTTTCTCACTGCACTTTCAATGGTTTTCATGGAAGGTGGATTTGTTTATCTCTCCAAAGCATAAACAACACATTTGGGTATTTGCTTCTAAAGAGCTTTATATGGTCACTCTCCCTTCTTTTCCAGAACTCTCTCCCACTAGTGCTCAAACTAATTTTTTGCTTTACTCTCTGTATATCTGTAAGATTCCCAGCTTTACTCCTTTCTAGACCTTGAGAGAGCTGTCCTTCAGAAGCACGTTGCACTTTGTTGTTCAGGATGCTGACATATCCTGTCAAAAAGCTGATAAATTTTTAATGCTGTGCAAGTGCTGTTACCCTGAAGATGACTAGTAAAACACCATTGATTTCTTTTACCTCTGAAGTCTACCCACGATCCATCTTTTCTGGTGAGTGAGAGATCATGCCCATTAGACAGCTCCGACCTTCAGGGTGGAATTGTTCCTGCCTCCTGCCTGATGCTGTCAGCAGACGGAGCACCTGCACGGTGCCAGCCGTGCTGACTGTGGATGAGCTCTGAAGTAGAAACCACGCTAGGACATCTCCAATTCCTCTGTGCTGGTTTTTCAGCTTAAATTTCCCTGGATCAGGCAGATTCAGTGCACGCTATTTTCCAAGCTGGAAACCATTATGTTTAAAATGACTGCTGACTCCAGGTAAAGACCTGAGGTATGTGGGCCTGTCCTGCAGTGTCATACAAAGCCCACCAACTCTTTCAGGGAGCTGTGCCCTCCCTATCCATTGGATTTGTTTTCTTGGCTTCCGTATACTAGCTTTTCTCTGAATAACTTTTCACTTCCAGAGGTTTTTTCCTCTCATTTCAAACCTCAGCTTAAAATTCCCAATGGAAATTATTTCCTTTGCTAAACTAAGACACCTAAGATAAAGTATAGGTAATGAAGTTGGTAACAGCCGTGTTCACTACACAAATGCTAAATCAAGAAAACTAAAGCAAAATGTCTCCACCGAAAGTCATGAAATAAATAGTGAGTGGTACCCTCTTGCTCGTATGAACTTTGCATAAGCCTTGTTTTAGTGTGGTTATTGCATGTATTTTAAGGGACAATGTTGTTTCAACTGCTTGGCGTAAAAAATATGTTTGCCTTTTTATTTAAAATTGAAGGATGGTAGTTCATTTTTGTCATTTTAGTGTAGCTGGAACCCAGCCTGTAATATACCAGATACATTTTTCAACTCTGATGAAGATGGTGAGAGCCACTTGTTCATTCAGAGTAGAAATGCGTAATAGATTGCAAATTACAGTTTTAAGTATTTACATGTTTACACAGAAGTTACACATTCTTCTAAATGTCCATGGATTTTTTTTTGAAACCCATGGAAAGTCTCCCTATAATAAGCCCAGGGGCCACATCTTGTATCTTTAAAAATTGCTGCCCCACCATGTAACTTTTCTCTAGCCATGATTTCTGCAAGTGTTTTCTGAGTTTTAGGACAAAGTCATGCCAAAATCTCATTGCACATTTTAAATTGATCTTAGAGCTGAGTCCCAGGTCTGATGAGTTATTTGGACTATCATTCCTGTTTGGAGGTTTTATGCACTCCATACCCCAGCTTTTTTTTCTTGCTATTCTATGAGCCAGTGTTTGCGATGTGATTTTGCAGTTGGTACTCCGTCTCTTGATACCAGAAGCTTCTATCTACTTTGAAATCTCTTTCTGCAAGCTAACTCCGACTGGGAACATCTGTATTTCTTAAAGCAGTGGATTAAGAGGAGACAGTCCTCTCTTCTGAAGAGCACTTCACTCCTGAAAGGCAATTCTGTGGCCAGCCCTGAGTCCCAAGTCGTCACTGTGCCACCAGCATTACCGTGGTTTTGCCAGGCTTCTACGTCAGGGTGGAAGCACAGCACTTCCAGTCTCCATTTACCTGGCAAAGTACCCTTCAGTAAAGAATTGTTGCCAGGATTCTGTGCCCCGTGCTGACTCTAAACTTGCTGCATTCAAAATGAAGATCAAAAGTTCTGCAGATTTTAACCCTTTTCAGGATTTTTTTTTTTTTGAAGTGGCACAGTAAATGTTCCTGGAAAACGTAAACCTTTTTTTGGAAAAGTCCCTGCACTTACACACTTAAGAGACAGCATGGTGAAAAGGGTTTTGAAGTCAGAATAGCAGTGCAAGCCATTTAATACTGATGGTGCTGCATCTCATTCTGGGGATCATCAAAGTGTTTCTCCCTTCTTGCCTTGCATTTCTGCTGACTTTGGAGTGTTGATGAACCCACAAAAAATGTTGTGTAATGGTGCAAACTCCGTAGTAATCTGGGCAGCTGGCCAGCCTGTGCACTGGTTCAGCTGCTTATTGTGGGAATTCTCCCTTTCTTATTATGCATGAAAGGTAAATGAGCTCTTCCTGGGATTGCTCTCATTTGGTTTTATTGATTTTCAGATTGGCAGTATTCATCTTATCATGCTTTCTGTAAATGGATTTGGTCATGTTCAAAGGTTTTACTGTGTTCTAGAAGTCAGGCTGAGAAAAGCCTGAACTCTCATGAACCTCCAATAGTCTTTTTGTATCCTGAAGTTATTTTGTGTTGGCTCAAGCCATCTGGTGTTGTAAAAGCAGTCTTCTCCTTGTTCTTTGGAACTGCTGAGATTTATCATTACCTAATTTTTAAGAGCCAATGTAGAAAGCCATCCTGAACCCGCTCTCAGCAAGAGGTGGTACACAGGCATAGTTACTCTTAATGTTGAACTGCTAGTTTCTGGGGATCTGTTGCTTTACTTGTCATATAGGGATGTGAATGAGACACAAGGAATGTTTAAAATGTAAATCTAGCAGTGTGTTTGATAAAAACCCCACAACCCACCTCTTGGAGCTTCATTTTACATCCTTCCCTTCCAGAGGTTAGTGGGTTGGTTTTCTTCTCCCATCAAAGTGTCTTAGAACTATTTCCTGACATTTTGTAGCTGTGACTCTTCTTCTTGCCACTGATATTTGCCAGAAATGGTCAGCAAATGAACAAAAGAGAGTTTTTATTTATTTGCAGCAAGCAAAATGGAAGCTTGTTTAAAGCATTAGTTTCCTGAAGTGTCTACACTATTCTCTCCCACTTGCTGTGACGATGCCATGGTGTGGCACTGCTACTGCCTTTGTTCTCCACTGCTTGCCTTCACTGGAATTAGCTTGGGTCATCTGACATCTGTGTGGCTGCAGCAGTCAGCTGCAAGAAATATCAAAGATTGACTCTGACATATGGCTTATGGCCTTTAGGAACTACTGGGTTACATCCCTTTTGTTTCATGTAGCCATGTGGTTTAAAACAAACCCTCTGCTCTGTAAAGCTACAAAGCACCTATTTACTATAGAACTATTAATTATGATAAAACATTTTTTTGTGAATACCAACTTCTTAGTCAAATACAAAAGGACCACTTTTAAAACTCACATTTCCCTGATTTTGTAATGATGAATGACCTTTATAATTTTCTTCTTGTCAGACCTTATGACTGTCTAGTTTTTGGTTACATTTCTTGTAGTCATTAGCATACCTTAGCTAATGACTATACCAGTGCTTCCCTCACTGTGCATTGCACATCTGTATTCTACCAGCCACTCCCAATGTATCTTCTGTTTCTTATTGCTCAGATCTCAACAAAGTTACAAAGCCATTTTTCAAATCTCAAAGCTATTATCTTTTACCATGATGCTCTGAATTTTTCAGAATTGGGAGTAAATTTTCACTCATGATTGCCTAGCTTTGTATTTTTTACAACTAATTTCTTTGTTGACAATATTTTCTAGTCCCACTGCAGCTTAATTGTTTTCCTCATATTAGAAAATTCTTTTTGCTCTACAAACTGAATTTATCATTTTTTTTTCCTAAATCATTCTAGCATATCTTGGGTCGACCCTCTTTTTCCTACGATCATAGTAATCCCTGAAAATGAGCTTCCTTTCCAAGGAAGGAAAATATTGCTTCCTTGCATCTGCTTTGCTTTAGGAGAGACTGATGTGACAAATGCCACAGATGCTGTATCTTCAAACCTCTCCCCAAAATCTTCTCTTTAAACATGAGCATGTGTAAGTGATCCACCCCCAGTGCACACTAAAATCTTCATTTGTGTCTGGATTTGTTGCAAATGCGCATCTCTAAAGGTCCATTTACAGTTTGCTCCTTCACTTTTCTTCTATTTTGGACTCTCTCAAAAAGTTTCTTCAAGTGCAATGCCTCTAAACACATGCTGCTCCAGGAATGGAGAGTGGAATAGTTTCCTCCCTACACCTTATATCCAAAACATCTGTGCTAATACTTGTTATTTTCCTAATTTTCTATAGTCTCCCATGTTAATTTTACACCTGGATTATTTACTAAAGCTATATCAATTTAACTTTTCACATGATGCTTTCCAGTTTATTCTCTCCTTGTTAAAAAAAAAAAAAAAGCTTATGTGGGGTATTTAATTTGTTTAGATATGCTGCAGATTTTTCACTTTGGATTAAGAAGTGGACTCACTTCCGTAATTCACCATGAATTAGGTGAACTCTCTTCTAAGCCTAGAAAAGAAATTATAGAAGAGAATATGATAGAGATGCCTGAAGTCATGAGTGGAATTGACAAAATGAATAGAGGAAAATTATTCAGTCCATCACACATGAGAACACATGAGCAACAATTGAAACTAGTAGCCCTTCCAAATCAAAACAAATATTTCTTTAAACCGAGTTGGACTGTATAAAAATTCCTCAGATGCCACAAATCCTTGGGGCATTTACAAGTAACCTCTCAGTATGGGCTCATCCTGTTCTTATGTATTCCCAAGGCAATTGATTTTTGGGTCGTTCTGAGAGACTGTGCAGGACCAAATGGAATTCCAACAGTGTACCTCTTTTTAGGACAAGTATTCATTAAGTCATTATTTTCCACTTATATAACAAGAAAACTTAAGTTCAGTTAAGTTTCATTATATTTAGGCACTGCAAACAGATATGAGGAGTAGATATTTGAGTTGAAGGGAAAATATGACCAGCATTTCTTGTAAGCCTTGTTTGAATGGAATCAGCTGAAATAGTACACTCTGTTTTAATGATTTTTAACTGAAGAGAGCAAGCAGCTCAGCGGATCCACTTTTTGGATTCAGTCCAGGCATGAAGCCCTAAGAATCATGTGGTTTCAGGGGCCTGAATCCAGCACACATGCAAGTAGGCATGTACACAGAAGTGGAGCCAAATGGGAGCGAGAGAGGAGATGCACAGCCTGATCTGGGCTCTCTGCCAATTAATATGGAAAACCTGTTCTGTGGCATTTCCTATGCAAATGCAAAGAGTGCTTTGAAAGTCTGGGCTTTTTTTGTTAGCTGCAGGTGCCAGACAATGCAGAACAATTTTACTTAGGAGTTTTATTCCGTAAGTTATTAATGGGAAGCTGGTATCAGTTAAATAGTGTCACATTTTAGTAAATTATTTTGCATGAAACAGAAGTGGGCCTGTGCCATGGTCCAGTTACCAAGGAAGATTTTAAAAATTGGATGAGTGAAAACTTACCATTTTTTTCTAAATTCCTAGTATATATTTGCCCATATTAGACGTGCAGACCAGCCCCCTACCTCCCTACCTCACTGACAACCACCCGAGTTGTGTGAATAGAAAAACTATCAAGAATCTTCTAGAAAAATCTCATAAATCTTACAGGAAAAAAAATGTGGATGAGGTGTAAACCTGGCCTGGATCTCATCCTAAAGCTCCCCCGTGTGTGGTGCCTCCAGCCCCTGTTTCATGGTATAGGTATTGTGTGGTAGCTGTGCTGTTTTGGTGCTGAGAAGGGTTTGTGAGTCCTGTGGAAATGTTTGTCCACTGGCTGCGACCTGAGGGACCAGGAATGCCCATTGGAGTTGATGAGGCTGGAAGTGGGAGGTGCAGGCACAAAAAGTTCATCTCTTTGCTTCTGCTTCCTGTTGAGATTTCAGAGCAAGATAGTGGTTTCTGGCTGCTAAATTATAAGTCTCTTGCACAAGCCAAAAGAGACCAAGGTGCTCTGACTGAGCCCAATAAGCATCTGTGGACATTTTCAAAAGGCTATTTAGGCACAACTGTGCAATGGCAGAAGAACAAAATGCCATGCCTGCAATTTCTAATGACTGGCATTGCAAATAATCCTCCTCAGGCAACAATCATCCACAAACTGTCAGTACAGGGAATTCTTAACTGCAGAGGATTTATAGTTATGTGTTCAGAAATACATGTCTAAATGAAACTTTTGAGAACTTTAAAGCAGATGCTCCTTTTCAGGTATTATGGTCTCTTCTCAAAAGTCTTGCATCATAAACTGATGTATCTCTCTATCTCTGGGCTAGACTGTCTGAGTGCTCTCCCAAGTAAAATTTCTGGGTTTTTTTTTTTCTTTCATGGATGATGCATTTTTAGAATTTTTATGATTGACCAGGTAGAAAAATGCATCAGTGTGGAATTTTTTTGAGAGAATAATTGCATTGTAGTTATATTATAAGCACATTCTAAAAAAGACTGAGAAGTAGGTTTAGATTTACTCTGTAAAAGCAGTAAGAATAAACTTGCTCAGTAGTTACAATGAGCTATTTGAGATTTTGACATTGGTCATTTGGTATTTAGTGTCGGCTGTAGAGATTAGAATGCACCAAAAGAAACTGGCCAGTGGAGAATTACTAGTGGAGCTTTTTGTTTTTTAAGATAAATTTGCTCAAAAAAGACCAATGAATAAATAATACAGAGAAGCACCTTCTGTTCTGGAAGGGTGAGTGTTACTGGGATTTATTCCTCAATCTTCAAACTAATTTATGCCAGTCTGAGCAAACAAACTTTTAAAGCTTTGAAACAATTAATAAAACCTCAAAACCAAAAAACAGTCATGACTGTGTACAATCCATAAATATTGAGGATACTATATTACTTGGAAATACCAGGAAAATAATATTTTAAACTTTTATATACAGAAAAACACATTATTACTGCAGAGCCCTCAAGCACCCTTGATGGTAATTAAAAAGGCCATTCTTTTTCAAGCATAGACCTTTCTCTACAACAGCTCCATCACAGAACTCCCACGTCACACTGCACACACACACTTACATCAGGAACTTGTCAGAAGATCAGAAGGGTGACATGCCATCCCTTCCTCCAAAACACACTGCAAGCAATATGTTAATGTGTGCATGTTCTCACCATGGAACAGATGCACAGATCCTTCATTTCTTAGGTGGCTGCTCAGCAATGCTGATAATTCCAGTTTTCTGCCTGGAAGAGTTATTTGTCTAGGAATATGACTTTACGAAGAAGAAAGGAACAATCTCAACTTAAAAAACACATTTTCAAATTAAGACTTTTTTTCTGAAATGATTTTATTCTGGCATCAGAAGGCCTGCAGGAATAGAGCCGAATAAAAGGCCTCACACGATCTCATACAGACCATTTTGCTCACTCCAGCTCCCATGTACACAAAGGAAGCATGTGAGATTTCAAATCAGAGAGTTGCACTGCTAACATACAAGCCTGCAAAGACTTGGTGAAACCCTTGCCTTTAGACTATGCCAGTAATCCAGGTGGGAATAAAAGTTTGCCATTTGGAATTGTCCCCTATGCCAAAATGCTTTACAATACGAATTTCACTGCAATATGCCAATATTCAAATGGGCATAAATAACTCTAACTCAGTGAGGAGACTGAGAAAAGCTATTTTAGTTTAATAACCTGATTATGAGGAGTTTCTGCATGTAATTCTTGTTTTAATGCTTCAGTACAGAAATCTGTTAATGTTTTTGGGATAATATGGATAAACTTGATATAAGAGTCTAGCCCACTGGGAACTATGGCAAGAAAGACTAATCTGACCTGGATGCTTTTAGAGAATCTCTTTCCTCAACAACTCCTCATGTGTGCGTCGTGTTACTGATTCTATGCCATAGGAAAAAAAAAAAAAAATCTTTGTTTTGCCTGCTATTTACTCTGGTCTTCCTCAGCTCTCAGCAGCAAACTTCTGTCAGGGTACTATGTAAGTACCTGGCATTTCCACTGAATAGAAGCTACACAGTTGAATTACTTGTTCATAGCATCACAAGACAAAAATGGGAGATTCCCTTTGGAGAATTTTCTGTCCTTGAAAAACAGCAAAGCAAGAAAATAACTCCACAGTGCCTTTCTTCTTAATTGAGAATGATTCCCTGAAATGTTTTAGGAAAAGAATATATTCATAAATGTTCCTTGCTCCATTTTCTCCTTCTAGAGAATTTCTTCTCTCATTTGCAAAAAGTGCACGTTCAAAGTCTGTATCGTAATGTTTCTGCAGTAGCCAGGGCTTCAATTTCTTTAATTCACCCTGCTAGAGGACACACAGTATATGATTCTTATTTTATTCATCTTATGCTTGATGTAAATCAAGAGTACTTCCTTGTAAGCCTTGAGAGAAGATTACTTCAACATGGGAAAATAAATGGTGGGAAATCTTTTTTATCCATTCGCCTCTTGCATGTTCCCTGCCTGAACTTCTTTGTACAACAGGAGTGAATGGCAGTGCTCATGAGCATTAGCAGACAGGAGTTTGTCTGTTCTTCCTATGAGATCCAGCATTTAAAAGAGCTGGGTTTCCCATGCTTTGAAAATTTGCCTCTCTAAGGCGGGGTTGTGCCAAACCCTTAATATTTAAAACTTATGATTAAACATTGCAAGAAGGATACCTTTTAGAAATACAAATGCATGAGATGCAAGGTTTGGGGGCTAGAAAAGAAAAAGGTTGCCTTTTGGGGTAGTTTTAGTTTCTCAATGTACACTTTTCTCATATGCTTATCTCTTCACAACAATAAGGCTTCATAATTAACTTTCATAAACAAAGTCTTGATCTAGAACATAGATTTAAAAAAGAGATTGAGCATTTCAAAACTCACAGTAAATTTTCAAAAGTTTGTAACACTGTCAAGAACTTGAATTGATCATCCAAAACCAGAAATCATGTAGTAAATTCCTCACTTTTGTCACCTTGTGGGGAGAAAGAAGGTGCCCACCATGTTGCAAAAATGTGAGCCTCAGGATGGTTTGTGGTTTTCTTGTCCTGAGTCAGAAATTGCCCAGAATATTTCTGTGCAGCTTTCAGGCAGAGAAGGGGCACTCGCTGGACTTGGTTTGTTTTGCTTGTAATATAAACACCTGGTTTGTTTGGTTGTTTTTCTTGTTTTTCAGCAACAGTTGGCCAAAAATATAAAATTCGGGCAGCCTCCACAAATGACAGTTTCTGCGAGGACGATGGGGGACGCGAACACCAGCACGGACGACGACGCCTTGCTCAGCAGCCCCATGGAGACTGAGACCCAGCAGGACACGGTGATCTCAGACTGCAGCAATAAAGTAAGCACTTCAAACTGACATGTCCATGGCACTAGAGCAGTACTAAAGCAGCAAAGTTCACTGAGGTGTAGCAGATGTTTCCAGTGAGGCGTAGCAGAGCTCAGTGGGCTGTTTTATGTGGGAGGGATCTCTCAGCTTGGGCTTCTTGGCCTAGTGGGAAGCATGCTCTTGGCATCCTGAGCCAGGTCACACACTATTAGTGGTTTGAGTGCTTGCTCTGAGCTTCCAGCAGTGCAGACATTACTTCCAGTGTTGCTAGAACACAGGAGATTTTTCTAATACAGAAAACATTTTAGAATATGGACTTCCCAGCAAGGAAAGTTGTTCACAGCAAAAAATACCAAAAAGGAAAATACTTTTAAACTGAGAGGTGTGAAGCCTAAACCTGTAAAATCCTAGGTCTTAGAGTAAATATGTGTATTTCTCATGGACAGGAGCCAAAGGTGAAGAAGGGGGAGAAGCATTTTGAATGCTCCTTAACATAAAATTTCCAGTATAATTCAAATAATTATTCAAATTAATCATGGGGATTTTTATGCTATAGGCATTTAGGTGTCCACAAGAGTCTTGTTCAGACAGTGAAGAAACATGGTGAGTGAGGAAAGGTCTCTGGAAATCCTCTAAGGCATGACTGGTTCAGTGTGTTGCTGTAATGGCAGAGAGGAGTACAGTGACAACCTTCCATGCCTGGAGGAGGCTGACTTCGTGCCTGGAAATCCTTGGGGAAGGCATCCAGCAAGCCAGTATGTACACACAGCCCTTGGGATACTGGGACACAGGGGCATGAGCCTCTGCTCATGTTCACTAACATTAGTGCTGGCTGTGTGAAGCTCAAAGGCAGCAAGGGTCCTGTGCAATTCATGCCTATGTTCAGCCAAACTCAGAAGGGAAATCTATGGCTGAGCTGACCCAAATTCTTCATCAGTCTTTAAGGGACAACATAGCCCCTCTGTGACCACTTCTTTCATGGTTGTGGTTCAATCTGCCAGGGAGCCAGGCATTTGAGTAGGACCTGCACAATCGCACCTCTCTCTTGGCAGTCTGGAAAGATAAAAATTAAACCAAATTAAGGTACATTTTTTTGCCTAGCAACTTCTGGTTGCAACTCCAAGCTCCTTCTGGTGCAATCAGGTAAGGTGAATCGAGCACCCTGTGTGCCTCAGAGCACAAAGTGTGCATGCAGTGGGACTGTGGACAGGTTTTGGTGATGCACCGTCCCTACCCTGATGCTAGGTGAGTCTGTGTTTGAGATAAACATAGATCCTCTGCAGGCAGCCTTCTTCTTGGGTCCTGCAGGAGACCCTAATGTCACCTGGTGACTTCCAGCTCAAAGGATACAATAGTTCAAGCACCAAAAGCCCACTAGTGTAGTTTTGTGTAACACGGAGGGAGAAATTCAGTTCTTACCATCTACTGTTTAAAATACTACATTTTGAAAAGAAAATGAACACCCTTTTGCATAATTCTTTTTCCAAATACTGAAGGAGCAACCATCCCTACTCAGAGGCAGTTGTAGACACAAACAAACCAATTTTACTTGGATAGTGTCAGTCAGAGCACTCGGTACTTTCCTTTTGTTTTTGCACACTACTAATTACCGGTGTTATCAGAGTTTCTGGTGTATGGCAGCTTCCCTGGTTTCTGCTCTTGTCTCATCTGCTGGCCCTGTAACTCCTTGGCATCTGCATAGGTCTTGGAGGATGGAGTGGCTTCTGTCAAAAATTGGTGGCCAGGACTACATAGTTTGAAACCATTTGAAAAGGTTTCCTGTGATGCTTTGTGACTTCCAATTTTCCCGACTGACTAACTCGGATTGTTGGCAGGAGTTCTGGGTTTAATTAACCTGTAGTTGTGAATCTGAGCTTTTAGCCTTGATATTAACAATCAGGTGGTGTAATGGGATCCCACACACATTAGGTTAGGAAGTAATACCGTGATAGAATGATTAAAAGCAATGTTTCTGGGTGTGATGAATGCTGCTTCAAGCCCTGTGCCTTGAAAGTTCATCACCATGATGGCTTGGAGAGGACCAGTAGCTAAAGAGTCCTAGTTCTGCAGGCTTCCATCACTCTGAGGGACTATTAGCTCTTTAAAAAGAGCCATCAGGAACATGGAGTTGAAACTCCTTGCAGTGGAGGTAATGCCTGAACAGGTTAGTGTCTTTTTTCCTTATGCATAAGTCAGGAGAAAATAAAATCATTAAGACCTGATCAAAATCCTACAAAGCTGTGCTCTTTCTTTTGTTTTGGAACCTGATTATCTTTTAAAGGAAGCCTGAGTGTTTTGCCTTTTGTAGTGCTGTATAGACAGCAGTGATTCAAGGAGCAGTGGAGACAAGCTCAGAGCATGTGGGAACAAGAATTGCTTATCCATCAGTCCTGAAGTGATAGGAAAGAGGGAAAAATCCTACCCGAAAATACATGATTTCACAAGTCCTTTGAATCATATTTACTAGATCCTTTACATTTTAATACTTGTCTGTGGTAATCTTTTCTAGTCCACTGACACTCCTGATTTCTTAAGAAAAATGAATTTTCTTGGAACAGGACATGAAATGGAAGAAAAGGTAAGAAAACTTTTACACTTGGTTTGCACTGAGTTACATTCTAATTTTAGATATTAGAAGCCTGACAGTTTTTGTTTTCATACACTGTTTGATTGATCATCCAATATTTTGTGAATGCTGTGCAGTTTTGGAGCTAGTAAATAAGCAATAACTGAGATTGAGAAATCTTAAGAGCTGATTGCAGGAAAGAGCAGAACCCAGTCTCTGCCAGTCTTGCAGCATTCCTCTATTTGATGTATTAATCACAGAGTCATAATTTTCATAAGTACTTCTACTACTTTGTTATGCCTGCATGTAATTCAATAAGCATATGCAAAATGTTCCCTCAGCTTTTAAGTAATTGGTTCCCTGATTAGCATATGTTTAACCTCAGAGGATTACAGAGCTGTCTTGAAAACAATGTATGTGATTTCTTTCCTTACAGAAGATATTTACTCCTTATTTTTTTTCTCTGTCTTCTTTTTCCATTTGTGTTGTGCCAAATGCAAGTCTTGGGATGATAGCTTGATGATTTATGGAATAGACAGATGACAGGCTCATTCTTACGTCCCTAGACACACAGTTCCACTATTTATTCACTAAAAGAGTCTCACTGAATCACTTTGCTTATATTTGCACTTTCTGAGCCCAGGTATTTGAAGGGCACGAGAAAGAAAGCACCCATCAAAGCCACTGTTGTCTTACTTTGGTTTTTTTGGTGTTTGGTGCTGTCTTGGACAACTCCACATGACTCTGGAGGGACTGTTTTCCACAGGCACTGTGACAGTCTGAAATCCAATGCTGCATCTCCCATGCAGAGAGTACAGCTCTGTAGCTGTTCTATTATGATGCTTAGTTAAGTCAATCTGATTTGCTTCTGCCCAAAGTGTATAATCTAAATTATTTAAAGATGTAGATCTTTTTTCACAGTAAACAAACTTTAAAATGTCCCAGTGTTTGATGTTGCTTAAAACCTTGCCTGTTCTTTTCCCATTCCCAACAAGTTCAGAGTGGAGCTAAACTGTGAAAATACTTCAATAGAATGGTCTATGTAATTTTTATGTGAAAACTATAAAAATGTGTAGTTCTGAAAATGGGAAAATACTAGAGCTGCAACTTTCATGTTTGTGATTTGTATAATGGAAAGCTAGGGTTACAGATCTTTTCTGCTAATAATTCCTTTGAATTCAGATCTGCAAAGATGTGTGTGTGTGTGTGCGTGTGTGTGTGTGTGTGTGTGTAATTTATTTAATTATTTATGTATTTATTTATTTGATGGAGCAAATAGCTTAATAATGGTTTCTTGTCTTTGTGATACAAATAGGTCACTCCAGTTAAATCAGCCCGGCCAAAAAGACAGTTTTCCTGTTCTGGCACAATTGAAACAATCAACCTGGATTCAGTTCCCCAGGCTCTTGCTCGTCTAGACAACAGTGCAGCTAAGCACAAACTTTCGGTGAAGCCAAAAAAGCAGAGGATGACAAGACAGCACAAAAGATTGACAAAGGTACTAAGTGACTGGCCAAACAGCAAGAGGAAGATGATTATTTTTGAAACAGGGTACAAAATAACCAGAAATTAGTATACCAGGATCTACAGATAGAGCACTCAAGATCTGATTAACACTGTTATTTATCTGAAACCCTAGTGGAGAGAAGATGCAAAGAAGTTTTAATATTGCCACGTGACACAAATACGGCTTAAACCTGAAGTACTTCCACTAAGATTTTACATTGGGAGAGCTTTCTGATTCTAGTTTTTCTAGCAAAAACTTTAGGTCATAAAGGCCTGAAGATATGTGCTGCTGTTAATGCTGCTTTGATATAGGCAGTCAGATGGTGCAAAATTTGGTTGGGAAAAAATCAGATTCTTGAAATTAGGCATGGGTTCTGACAGGGGTAATATCATTGCCTTATAAGAAGGAATAAGACTTAAGTACTGTAGCTCTTGCAACAGCTGTAGAGAGAAATATAAAGTTGTGGCTTTGTACACTTACTGCACATCTCTTGGTTTTTATCCTGTCATCTTCTTAGTTATTGTAAATAGGACAAGACTATTTAACTATACAGGGCTCAGGAGAAGCCACTGCCCTTTCTTCTGCACCACTGTACTTGCTTGCCTTTATCACTCTTGCAATGAAGAAATTAAATTTAATCCTCTTGTTTATACAGTGGTTAACTGGAGCCAAATGATGGCTTAACAAATGATAGCTAGACAGGACATTAGCTGAGCTGTTTTCCTAAAGCAAAGCACTCTTCAGGCACAGAACAGAGCACTGTTCCTGGGAAGCTCTGGCTGTGCTGTCCATACATGTTTCCACAGTTCCTACAATAGCCCTGGAGTCTCAGCACAGCTAATGAGGAAGATATCCTAGCTCAGGATTTGTGAAAAGAAAGCAAACTGTGTTTCCCTGAGGAGTGTTCTTTCCTGGCTAGCATTGCAGAGCTTTTTTCTGCAGGCAACAGCTCTGTCTCTACAAGTACTAGATTTGCCATGAAAGAACTGGCAAAATAATGCCCCTAAGCAGGCATTAATTATTTCAGGCTTAAAGGATGGAGTTCTAAGTAGTAGAAGAAGAATGGGCATATGAAACTTATGCTCTGTTCCTTGGGCTTCTGGAAATTTGGAATGGCAGGTCTCAATGTACAGCGAATGGTGATTCAATATTTGGCATTATACTGCTATCAGTCTTGGGATATTTTCTTTCTTTTAAAGACTATCATTTGAATAAGTGAGAGACATGGGATCTATGATGATGTAATCCATAAATTGGGCTGGTGTGTGTTGCATCATCTAAATCACTGTTTAAAAATTTTTTTGCATTTGCAACTCTTTGTTCACTGTAAAGGATAACAAGCCAACAGGCAACTTCACTGACTCCAAACTTGTCTCCAATTCTAGGGATCACAAAGTTTAACAATAACAGAATTTGAGCCAGAGGATCTAGAAACTCAGCTGTATGAGGACCTATACCCAGGTTTTAATGGCCGCTTCACAGCAGACAAGCTAATCCAGGACAGAAATGAGCAGAAGCAGCTTCAGATGGCAGAGGAAAAAAGAATTGAAGATCACTGGGGTATCGCTGAAGCTGAAAGGATAAGGCAGATTGTAGAAATGGAAGAACAAAGAGAAATGGAAGAGAAAAGGTGCCAAGAACTTGAGGAGATGCGGAAAGAACAGGAAAAAAAATGCCATGAAGAAGAGAGGAGGCAATACCTTCTTGAAGGAGAGACATCTTTGAAAACAGAAGAGCAAACATGCCATAAAGAAGAAAGAAGACTGATGAAGGCTGAAAAAAGGCAAGAGCTGGAGGAACAGATGCAGAAGGAGTTGGAGGAACAAGAAAGACAAGACCTAGAGGAGAAGAGGCACTGGGAAGTGGAGGAACAACAGAGACGAGAGCTGGAGGAGCAGAAGCTCAAGGAACAAGAACAACACAGACGAGAGTTGGAAGAGCAGAAGCTCAAGGAACAGGAGGAACAACAGAGACGAGAGCTGGAGGAGCAGAAGCTCAAGGAACAAGAACAACACAGACGAGAGTTGGAAGAGCAGAAGCTCAAGGAACAGGAGGAACAACAGAGACGAGAGCTGGAGGAGCAGAAGCTCAAGGAACAGGAGCAACAACAGAGACGAGAGCTGGAGGAGCAGAAGCTCAAGGAACAAGAAGAGCAACAGAGACAAGAGCTGGACGAGCAGCGGCACAAGCAACACGAGGAACAGCTGAGACTAAAGCAGGAGGAAGAGAAGCACCACAAACAGGAAGAGCAACAGAGACAAGAGCTGGAGGAGCAGAAGCACCAGGAACAGGAAGAGCAGAGACATCAGGAACTGGAGGAGGAGAAGCATCAGGAATGGGAAGAGCAGAAGCACAAGGATCTGGAGGAGAAACAGAGACAAGAGCTGGAGGAGCAGAAGAGGTTAGCACTGGAAGAATTAAGGCAACATAGGACTGAAAAAGACAGTCAAAAGGAAGAAGAAAGAAACTGGCTGGAGGAACAAAAAGAGCTCAAGAAACAAAATAAGGAAAAAATACAGCAGCAAGAAGATAAAGAGCTTGAAGAAGTTGAAATAAAACTGAAACAGGAGAAAGAGCCTGAGAGCCTCAAACAAGAGAAGAAACCGGAGGAACAAAATCAGCATTTGAGGGAGAAAGAAAAGACAGAGAAGGAACAACCCCAGCAAGTGACAGATAAGAAAAAGAAACGGGAAGAGCAGAGGAAACACAAACTCACAAAACAAATGCACATGGAAAGTTCAGACTTTGTTCTGCAAGATGAACTGAGGCAACAAAAGGAACAAAATGAACATGAATGGCACATGCTGAAAGAACAGAAAGTAGACACAGAAGGACAAAATCTTCAGCCAAAACAAGAAAAATCCTTGGAAAAGCCACAGGAAAAAGATCAGTTGTGTTCTGCTGGAGGGGCTGATAGCCATCCAGCAGAGGAGAAGCTCAATGAAGGATCAAGTTCCCATAAAGTCAAACAGCCAGAAAAAGGGACTAAAACAGCAGAAGAAATGCTAGCTCAGAAACTGAAGAGAGAAGTTGAGGCTCAGGAGCAAAAACGCATAGGGGAAGAACTTCGGTGGCAAGAGTTAGATGAAAGACAAACAGCATCCAGACCCTTCACATTTCAGGTGTCTTCTGGAGATAAACAGATCATATTTCAGAAAGTAAATCTGAGTCCTGTTATGCCCATCAAAGGAGCAGGACTCTCTTCTCCATCTGTCAAAGACAGCAGGGTGCACACTACCAGTAAGGGCTCTCATTCCCTCCCATCATCTGTGTGTGTACCCCACACAGCTATTTTGGTTACTGGAGCACAGCTGTGTGGCACAGCAGTGAACTTGAACCAGATTAAGGACACGGCTTGCAAATCATTACTTGGCTTAACAGAAGAGAGGAAAAATGTGGATATTCCCTCTCCAGAGAAGTCTGAGAGGAAAAAACAGGATCCCAAACCCAGCAGCAGTAAAATGAAACATGCACAAGAGGCATTGAACAACCAGGCTGTACTGGCTGAGTGGGCTTCTATCCGCTCCAGAATCCTAAAGAATGCAGAAAACAACAAATATAATGAGAGAGACCGAGTGACTGTCTGCAGGCACAGTGATGACTGGACACCCCGAGGACGCGGTGCTCCCCACGGCAACTTGAGGAAAACCCTCTCTGCAAATGCAAAGTTCTCGATAACACCAGCCTGGCAGAAATTTTCAGACGTTTCTAAAACCAGTTCAGATGCTGAGAATGTAAATGTGGCAAAAGGCAATGAAACAGTGGCTGTGGGGAGAACCACTGGCTCATCTGCTGATTCAAAGGAAGATGTGGTTTCCACTTTTAAGGATAACTTAGCTGACAAGCCTAAGGAGAAAATGGAAACCCATAGGGAAGTGACAGACAACACTGAAGGCTGTAAATTTGCAAAAGATCTTCCATCATTCCTTGTTCCAAGTTTTCCACATTCTATGGGGAAGGAATTATGCCAGCCAGAACTTCCCAATGCTCTGGAAAATCAGCAGAATAACAGCACAAAAAAAGCAGATAAACCACCACCAAATGGAGAGGAAAATGTTTCTCCTTTTGGGATAAAGTTACGAAGGACAAACTACTCTTTACGTTTTCATTATGATCAACAGGTTGAGCAAAAGAAAAAGAAAAGATACAGTGCAGGAGACAGTTTTGATGGTGTGCCTGACCCACTCACCTCAACAGAAGGTGAGAAAGAAGCCTCTGTTTTCACTCCACAAGAAAGTACCTCTACTGGCACTGGACGAGCAAACATCCCTGGTAATTTAAAAGACTCTGCAGTTACTGTAGTGGAGATTTCCCCACCTGTGTGCACACCAGTGGTCCCACCAGCCACTGGCCAGAGTGCTCTACCTGTTCATGAGAAACCAGCGAGCAAGTCACTGGTCCCACAGAAACCTGCTTTAGCTCCAAAGCCCACCAGCCAGACCCCACCATCATCTCCTCTTTCTAAAATGAACAGATCAAATCTATCTGAAATGCTGGGGCAAAGGGCGGTTAAAGCTGAATCAGATGGTGGTTGGAGAAAAGAAGACAAAGCAAATGCAGCCCAACCCACACCCTCCAATGACTACAAAAATGAAGAGGAAGAAATCAAAGAAAAGAAGTCATTTTTCCCATCTCTAAGTATCCCGTGGAGAGAAAAAAATGACAAAAAGCCTGAGCCATTGAAGAAAGGTATGTATCTTTCAAAGCAAATTTAGCTATTGTCTGTAGTTCCAAAATGAAATACTGGAGGTCCAGAGGAAGACATTGGTCTTAAGCTATTTTTTTTACCTAATTGTAACCTTGGCACATTACTTGTGGAGGACTGTTACCATGCTTAGGGTTGTCTGAATGAGTATGAATTCCCATGCCTACAGTTTAATTCAGAAGCCCATAAATTCAGTGTGACTAGTGCAACCTACTTAAGAAAGTTAATTTCAAGAAGGTAACAGAAATATGCATGTGTGTGTTTTTCCTTTGCAGAGCTGTTACCTCTATTGAGTCAGGTGATGAACACTGTGGTCCATGGATAATGGTGTCATCAGAGCAGATGGTGTAATTTTTAAAATCTACATTCTGTTGCTTTTCTTTTTAAAGAAATGTTATCTAGCTTAAAAAATATTAAGATCTAGGTCCCCTTATCCTGGGCAAATTCTTTATTTAAGCAATACAGCTGGGCACAGCAGTCTGTGCTTCAGAGGCAGTCTTCAGTGATGAAAACAATTAGAGTAGCCATAATGTCTCTTCAGAGGAGAGTTGAAAGCCCCTGTGTCCTAAAATGGCATTCTGTACAAGAGGGAAAATTACCCTTTCAGAGTAAGGACACTCTAAAGACCGAGGCAGGAATTCAGCATTTCACTGGGAAATCCTGATATTTTTCATTCTTGAATTTTTCAAACATCAGGACACCTCTCAAACAGTCTCTCAGCAGAACTGCTGATTTTTTTCTTTCCTTTTTTTCACACACGCAGAAAAAAGGATAAATTTAGACAGCTGGGTGAGTGTGTCGAATTAGGTCTTATTCCTGAGGCATAAAATCTGTTTCAGGATTTGTCGTGCAGTCTGCAAAGGTCTGTGACTGACATGGCATTCAGTGGGCTTAGCTCCAGCCTTTTCACAAGGTAGAGAAGTTGTGACGGTTTTCTCAAGACAAGAGATGTGCATTACTCAATCAATTCTTGTCGTGTTTTCTTTCAGAAAAGCCTGTCCTTCAGAGCAGGCACTCTTTAGATGGCTCTAAATTGTTGGAAAAAGTGGAAACTTCACAACCGCTTTGGATTACACTAGCACTGCAAAAGCAAAAGGGATTTCGTGAGCAGCAAGCTACGAGAGAAGAGAGAAGACAAGCCAGAGAGGCAAAGCAAGCAGAGAAACTGGCTAAAGAAAATGTAAGCAATCTTTAGAAACTTTGCTATTAGAAGTACTGACACCATAATTATAACTGTTAGCTAATTTTTTTATGTGGGAATATTTTTTTATGTTTGGTAAGTCTTCATAAAAGCTAAAATCACAGCAAGTAAAAAGTCTGGAGTTCCCTCTTTCAAAACTGAGACCTCCAGGAGAAAATACAGTGCAATAGTTTGGCAATTTTACTGTAAACTCTGATGATATCAGGTGGTAGTTAATGACAGTCATAAGCTAAACTACTGCACAGGGGATGGAACCAAAAAATCGTGTGCAATGGTGTTCTTTCAGAGCTTACATGAGATGTCAACCTTTAATGCTGGAATAACAGCTGGAATATGCAATTATAGGTGAATATTAGTAAGTCTGAATTTATTTTTACTGCAGGGTGTACTAGTTGGGTAAAATACAGATGAACAAAGGAAATGAACAATCATGATACATCCAAATGCCTAAAGCAGGCACTTAATTCAATCACTTCTTTCCTGTTCTGCAAATAGCTTTTTAGTCTCCATGGCCTTCTATTAGTAAGGGAAGCACTTCTACTTAGAGCACCAAAGTGATGCTGCACAAACAGTGATGTTGTATATACATATCACAGATGGTGAAAAGGCAGGGTACATGGATAACTAAATATATTTTGCTGCTTGTTATGAGATCCAAATTTCTGACGGATGCATGCAGAGCCTGAGACATAAACAAGTGACTGAAGAAAACAGCAGTGGATGTGATGCTGCCCAGAGATGCACACTATGTTTCAGTGCTGTATTTAACAGGGAGGGCTAGCTCAAATTCTTCAGTATCTTGACTGAAATGCCAACATGACAAAGGACAGATGATGAATGACGGCATCAAGCATGTTGTCTCTAACTTGTAGCCATTACATGACAGACTTTATTATTTAGCAGTTTTCCTTCTCTGTTCTAGGCTGCTGTAAGTAATCAGTCAGATAATAAAAGTAGCAGCAGCAAAACAAGCACACTGCAGAAATCTACAACTCAAGAAGGAGAGAAGAAAATTGAGAATGCTGTGTCAAGACTAGAAAGAAGGGAGCATCTAAAAAAGTCGAACACCCTTCCAACTTCTGTGACAGGTACAGCTGAGAGATTCAGATTCACTCTAGGAATAATGCACTCCAGAAAGGGTATTGCATGTTTCTGAGAAAGCGAATGACGGGGTTTCCTTTCCCTCACATACTACTGCTAGAACTACAAATGCATTCCATAGAATAACACAACTTATTCCCATCTCATGTGCTGGCCATGATGATGGAAATACATAAATTCAAAAGACTTTTACCAGTCTCCTCAGGTTATTAAGGCTGCACTGCTGCAATTCCTTAGAATTGCCCCAGTTCAAGTTAACAAAATTAGTCTGTCCCCCCAAGCCATATCCAACGGTATTTTTGGAACATGACTAATGCACATTAGAGGGATCTGATTTACCATAAATTGCAACTGCAGTACTGCTCTGCCTTTAGGTTGGGGGTTAGCACAGATGGGGAATGATATTTAACTTCTACAAAGTATATTTGTGCAGGAAATGAAGCATGTGTTCTCACACCTCCCAGTTTGTAGTGGAGAAATAATCACCCCCCAATATTGGGAATAAGTATTGTCATTTGAAAAATGCAAAAGATAATCAATTCAGTTGAAGGTAGTCTTTTACTTTGAGGGAGGATCTCTCCCTCGCAGTCAAATATTTGGCATGGTAGGTTGGAACCAGAACCTACTGCTTTATCTGTCACTTCAGTTAAGCTGAAACTATCCCATACTCAAAAGGCAGGCAAATTAAAATAAATACTTCCCCAAAGGGCATAATATTTGGGGTGGCATGAGGTGATTGTTGAAATACAGACTTGCCTGTATTTCTCTAGCTAACAGTAGTCCTAGGGAAAAGGTCTTGGAGTAGATAGGTGTTGAAGAAACCTTTTAAAAAATTGTGCAAGTAAATAGCATTTTTGAAAGTGCATACATGTATCGGCTGCATCTATTCAGTACCACTCTATGCCAAGAACAGTGAAATGCAACTACTGAAAGCAATGAGGTGACTCAGCTGATCTGTAAAAGGCTAAACCAGCGCTACTCCTGCATTACAGACTGTCCCAAACTGAAAAACCCCTACACCTGCCTATAAGCAGTTGATTTAACAGCTGGATCTTCACACCAGAGCAGATGTCCCAGAGAACTTCACTTGGAACATCTTGGGTTGGCCAAATGACTTTTAAAGGTCCTTTCCAGCCCAAATCATTCTAGGATCTTACATAAACTGCCCAAAAGGTTCATGCTTTATAGCATTCCTGTCAAACTCTAAAGGGGCTTTATTGCAGCCCTCCCCCCAGAGACTCAGCATGGTGTTGTTATGCTGTACGTGGTCAGTTCTAGCAGAAATCAAACTCCATCACAATAGATGATGCCACAGTACACCAAAGGGCCAAAACCCAATTATCCAAGGTCATTCTGTCTGCTCTAGAGTGACAGTTCAGAAGCAAACTGAGGAGGAATTACCAATTTTGAAATATCTAAAGTGAAAGCACAGAACTCTATTGGCCCTTAAGAAATAGTGACTGGATTTGTCTGTGATTACTTACTATATTTGGAGCCAGACAGCCTTTAGCAACTATGCATAATAAGACTGATTTGGGCTTCACACAGTTAGAAGAGCATTTAAGACAGAGGACCAGCCTAGGACATGTTTAAAATGGAAGTCTGCTGAGTCCTCCTCTAAGGACATTAAAAAACACCCACAACTGGAAGGTGGTGTATTTCAAAATTGCACTTGTGTCGTGTACAATAGGAACTGATAAGAGTGTGGGACCTTTAAAATAGCATAAACTACCATAGTATTTAAAATAATTAGCTTTTCAAAGTATCCATCTACAGAAATTGCTTCTGCTACTGTTCATTTACTTGATTAAAGTAAATATATGATTAAAGATGCACTAAACTGAAAAACAGAACATTTTTGGCATCCATGCAATTTTAAAGCCTCTACACAATTTTAAAGCTTTCATACACATTCAAAACCTCAAAATGAAATGCAGCTAAAAGTAACTGGGAATCTCAACATTTAACAAAAAAATATTTTGGCTGCTAAAAAAGAAAACCTTGGGGGGGAGGGAATGAGTGAGGAGTTATTTTTTAACTAAGATTTTTAGAGTTACTCTGTATGTTTCAGACAGGATTCATTTCTGTTCAGGTTGCCTTTGAGGGCATTCACTGTGTCAGAATTTATTTTCCCATTTGACTTCTACAACACTTCGATGGTTCTGCTCTGTGAAGTTGCTTCTTAGAAATCGTTTGTTTATTAAACACATTTTCTTATGGAAACAGCTGTTTGTCTTATACTACTTACTAAAAAATGTGGCAAACAGCTAGTGGGGAAAGCAGGTTTCTTTATTTTTCAGGACAGTCTCTTGGGCAGGGTTAATTGAGGCAGGAAGCTATAGGACCACCTTCTCTGAAGAGGGAATCTAAATTCTACTGAATACATTTGGCTTACATGTGTGCAGCAGCTGCATTACCAAAGAGAAAAAAAACCCCAGCTTTATTTCCCACTGTTTGCTATGGTGCAGATGTAATTAAAATAGTTTATTTAAAGAGGAAGACTAGCAAATTGGAAATGTTTTCTTTGAATGTCACAAGGACTGAAAATTTGGTCCCTATTTTTGTGAGTTAAGATTACTTGGAGTCACCTGTGAAAAAGGAAACTCAGCCCCTCCTAACTTGATTATTTTGCAAATACAGTAAGATTTAACTGAAAGTGTTGGAAATAAATATCTAGTGTTAGAATCTTTTCACATAAAAGTGAAATCTCTAGAATCCTGCAACAAAGCACAGAATTCAACTAATGTTGTGTTTTTTCCCCTCTCCCTATCCCATAAAAAAGTGGAAATTTCAGATTCTGTTCCATCAACCCCAGTGACAAAGGAAGTGGCCAAGAGATTCTCTACACCTGATGCTAACCCTGTGTCAACAGAACCAGCCTGGCTTGCGTTAGCCAAGAGGAAAGCAAAAGCCTGGAGTGACTGCCCTCAGATCATAAAGTAAACTGTGAAGTTACATCTCTATTGCTAACTATTCATTGCTTTCTTTTATTTATTCTGCTTTTTACACATGACAAAACTAAATATGCATGTATTGGAAGGACTGAAAACTGAACTGATTACCATTTTGCTCTAGCTCACTGTAAAGTCTACTCGAGTCATATACGCCATTGCTTCGACAAAGAGCTAAAGGAGGTCATGGCAAAAATCTCACAGCCAGACTCTCTCAAAAACTTAAGAGTGCTCAGATACTGGATGTAAATTTCAGCAGGTATCATAAGGGCCAGAACAGAATAAGGGTACAGAAGCTTCTTAAATTCTGTTGGTATTCAGTTCTGGAATTTTAGATCTCTATGTTTGCGACCTCAGAAATTTTTTCAGAACTTCATTGTTGAAATTAAGGAAAGATGCATGTTTCCTTCTCTTAAGTCATAATTTATTTAAACGTTAAACTGTATGAACTGCCAGTTCTGCCTGCTATTTGAAAGCTTTTTCCCTACAGAAGAGCTTCAGGATACAGGGTTCCACATGCAGATGATAAGCAGATGGTACCATCCAAATGCTGAGGTAATTTCTTTCATCATAGGATTAATACACTACATCTATATACTCTCACTTCTAAGAAGACGACCATTAATCCTACTTTAAAAGCCACCATTTTTTAACAAGTATCATTAAGTTCTCAGAAGTCAGGGATTCACTGTTTCTTCTGGTCATTTAAGTGCATTACTGTTTGTGCTTGGCCATATTTACGCTGCATAGAGACAGTGATTGTGGATTGCAACTTTAAATCAATTGACTGGAATTAAACTGCTCCTGTGCGAATGCAAATTCCTGTAGAATTTTTCGCAGTAAGTTCCCACAGGAGCAGGACTGGAAGAACTGAAGTTAACTGAGAACTGAAAGCTAAGTCAGTCAGAGTTTTAGGAATTTTAACTCTGCGTTCTTCCTGACTTTACTCCACGTGCAACTTCAGGCAGTTCAGATAACTTCCTGTACTTTGACCAATATAGCCAGAACACTTCAAAAAGAAGTTTACTTACCCCATCTCAGGTATCTGGTGTGGCAGTTGAACACTTTATTACTTCATGTTACTAGAACAGAAATGTCCACCTCCTCCCTCTTACAAAAAAAGGATGAAGTCCATAAATGTAATAAAAACATCGCTATCCCTCAACATCCCACAAAAATCTCTAGGTCTGCATTTTAAAATGTCACCCTATTAAATAAATCAACTGATATTGTTTTACAAGGAAGACTTAAAAAAAATTTGAAAGTCTCCTCTGTACAACCATAAGGCTCAAAGGAACCTTTAAGCCTACAACATCATGAAGGGAGACATTTTCATGAAAAGAAATTACTTCATTATAGAACATATGCTTCATGGAAGTGTTTTAGCCAAACTGGTGTAAGCAGCATGAGAAACAGCATCTTAAAGTATGCAGGAAACAGAACAAAACCTGTTGTACACTCTGTTCCCAGAATCAAAAAGAAGTTTCAGCAAAAGTCATTGTCGAGTACAGCCTTTGCCACCGAACAGAAAACAGGGGCTCGCCATCGTGGTTACAGCAGCACAATCACAGTGGATGTGTTGGATCAAGGACATGTGCAGCAGCCAGATGGGCTTTCTTGGGTGTCCTAAGCCATCAGTTTTGCTCAGTTTCCTACTTAAAACCAGAATCTCTAAAATAACCTCTACCATGAATATAAGTAACTAATACATTTTAAGCATTAATGAGACAATGCTGCTCTCCAATGCTTGGGAAGAAAACCCAACTTAATGCCTTCAATATCTCAAGAAAGAATTAGCCTTCTAATTACTTTTGCTCTGCTAGCACCAGGAATTAGCGCATCTTAAAGTTAAATTTACATTTTTTCCAAGTTTTTTTGCCTGCAGTATGGATATGTAATAACTAAACTGCCTGAAATCCGTCTTTACAATTATTTTTTGGGAGGGGGAGCCAGGTAGAAATACAGAGAAGGTGAAGTAAATCAGGATCAAAGATACTAGTATTTTGAAAAGCATAGCAAAATTAGGTGCTATTGTGCATGACACAAGGATGCAATTTTCCAATACAATCCATTTATAGCACATAGAATAGAGCTTTCATTAAGGATGGTCCTAAGCTAAAGCTTCAAAGCAGAGTTTTTTTTCAACCATAAAGGTATCTAGTGTAACAATGAAAACTGTATTATGTACAGTACTTAATGGAAGCATTTCTAAAGTGTACATGTGCAACAGTGACAGTTCATGTTAAATTAACAAAGATTTGCACTAAATACCAATGAAGTGAGGTGTTACTTTGCTTTAGCTTTGTTGCAGCCACTTCTGACAAAGTATTGGAAATCTGTAAAAATAAATCCAAAACACTACTACCCAGTTTAAAACAGCAGAAATGTTTTAAGAACCGAATAAACCACTATGTAGTATATTGTCTCAATTTTTTGTAACTTATACAAACACAAAATACCATTTCTTTTGACAAGGTTATATATGATTAACCTCTATGTTCATATAGTAATGTATAAAAACTACAAGATGTATAATTGTGGGGTATTTGTTGTGTACTTTTTTAATTTTTCAAATGTTTTAAAGTGCAATTGTTTATTATACTGTCATTTTAATTCTTATTAAACTATAACCTGTTCAAAATTATCTAATCATTGACGTATGTTCTCTGTGTCTTATTTTGCTAATCATGTAGTTCAGGTCTGCCTCACCAATAGAACTTTTTACAGTGCTACAAATCTTCTATGTACTACACAGGATTCAAAGTAGATGCTCATGAGACAAAGTAAGGTAAGAGTTTCTACTATACTTCTTCTAGAAGACTCTTAGGAAATGCTCTCAGTGAAGTGCACTTTTGCCACTACAAGTGCTTGATTTGCAAGATACCAAGACCTCTGGTATACTTATTTCTAAGGTGTTAAAGAACACAAAACCCAGTTTACACAACCCTTTATTAATAGTTCTTGTGAAGACAATGTAAACAGCATTCATTCAAATATCTTAAAAAATTATTTGACAGTGGTTGATTTGAGCAGTGCACACTTCATCTTGGAACACATTCCATACCATTCCTTTAATTTAAATTTAATAAATATTTATAGTGTCATTTCCACTTTAGAATACAAGAGGCAACTCCTACTGACTTCAGTGGAGTCTAAGTATATGCTACGTTAATTAAGCCATGGTGGGCCTAGGTCCTCAAAAGCTGAACTATTTCTGTTTCTACAAACTGTAGTAAACAGGTCCCTCCTTCCAGGTATACGAAATTCAGGCTGTGTCTCCAGAAATCAAGTTAAAAGTCAGATTCAAAAAAGGACTTGAGTTAGCTTCCCTGGCACAGAAATGCTGACAGACAGAAAAACATTAGTCTGGTGCCAGGAAGAGCCAGGCACAGGTGAGGATGGACTCAGAGAAAGCAACACACTCCTCCCTCGGAGACGAGCCTGCTATCCAAGCTGTGGAACATGGCACCTTACACAGCTTTGTCCCCCCTCTGGCAAGGTGCTGGGCAGTCATCCTCCTTCCATCACTGGACACTGCCTGATACAAAATCCTACCTGATAAGCCTGCAAGAGCATCTCCTGCCTGCAGCACAATAGGCAGAGGGGTAGAGAGCACCTGTGAGCTCCTAGTTTACAAACGTAAACAATAAAAACGAAGCAGCCTAACATCTTAGCTGTTATTTTTTCGTGCTACACACAGATCTAGACAATAAACATAATCATTTCTACAGCCAACAACAAGCTTTGTTCCCCATACTACGGGCGAAGAGAAAACCTCGCCTGGAAGCTTATCTACTCCTTCTGCTGTTCCGCTCCTGGCATTCAAGATCCACACTTTGCCATCTGTAGATACTGCTGCCAAGAGAATTTTGTTATTTAAGTCATCACTTTGGAAAATGAATGGTGTTCCATATACACTTGAAGTGGCTTCAAATTTCCACAGTAAATTTCCCTCCATGTTACAGCAGTAGATAAAGCAGTCGTGAGAGCCAAAAAATATTTCTTGCTTAGTTAAACTTGAGAGACACGGAGATGAAAACACTGGCCCGTTAGTGGAAAATTGCCAAACCTACAGAAAGAACATAACCACTCATTATTAAAGGTTTTTTACATTATCAGTTTTACAGCAACTGTAATTTTTAAATAGACTCATTGTTCATAGGACAGCATTTCATTTCAAAAGTATACCAGATTTCAGTGAGGACTGGTAAATCCTTGTCAAATGATAAGTTAGGTTTTACACAGAGAGTAAACAATAAAATAGATGTGGAAGAGGGAAGAATTACTTCAGTGAGGCCCACGTAAAAATGGCCAATATCGGAAAAGAATATTCTTGGGCTGTTGTACAATTAGTAATGAACATCAAAAATCCTGTTAATATGCCATTCTTTGCCAGAAAGGCAGATATTCCTGTGTAATAGAAATTTCCTCTGCTTATGCTAACAATGTGCAGATTCCCTCCTCAAGAGAGTATCAGGTCTGCAATGCTGCTGTAAGCAGAGAGCAGTGCATGGATGGCCTAACACATCTTTTATAACCAGAAAAGGCTTAGGAATTGCCATGTATACTGCATCTCAGGCCAACAAATGAACGGTGTCAGTTGTTTTAACACCAGATACAAACTACATTTACCTCTGAGGAACTAAAAAAATACTCTCATTTAATTCAATGTGAAGGCTGACACATACTTCACCAGAATTTGACCTGGCAGTTTTTTGATAAATGCGTAAAAATTCTAAGAAACTTTTTTTTCTGAATAACCACCATCTTCCAGAAGAGATACCTTACACATGCTTGAAAAGCTCCAAATGATATCATATCATTTGCTGGCACTACACTTGACAATTTACTTTGGGTATAAGGTCTGAACTAGAAATTCTCTTATTGTACCAGGCAACCTGAGCTTGTGATTTTGCCATGAAATGCATGGACTACCCCAGGAAAACAGTTTTTTACTTTCTCCTCTCTAATAACAGGCACTTCTATTTGGCCCATAAAAAGGTATATGTCAATCATTAAGCCTCAGAAAACAGTCCTAATAAAGTATCTTATTCAGGATTTTGTGATGGACATAAAAAACCCAACAACACTTTTACCTTTTCTCCAGAATGAGTGTAACAATATAAGTTTCCATCCACACACCCAACACAGACATGGTTCTCATTGCAGTGAGGAGAGGAGAAGAGTGGTTTTCCAAGGTTGCTTTTCCAAATCCTACTCCCCATCACCTGTAAGTGGCAGCATAGAACATCTGAGCTTAACACAACTGTAAGAAATGTCACAAAACAACCCTTCCATAACTGCCTGACCCAGCCCTTATGTAGTGTGGAAAAAAAAAGCCAAACTCCCAAACCAAAACAACAAAACCCACACAAAACAAAAATGTAATCAAAACCTAATTTTCTTTCTCACCCTAGGCAAAGTAATAATGATAATTAATAGGGTATTAGCAGTAGTTCTAATAAATGCCAGATTCAGGTTTTACCTCATTCCCAGCTGCTCAGGATGTGACAAGGACCAGTGGAACAGAGATACCTGGGAATCAAGTTATATTGATACTCTAGGACATGTTGCAAATCACTATCTATGACTGTCATAATGCTTTTCTAGTGTATCCTGCACATTCCCCAGGAATTAGGACTAGTCATAAAAATAGGAAGGTGCCTACAAGACTCACTTGTAGGTGGGTTTCTCAACTACCTGTTACTGTGGATCACAGAATAAAAAAATATCCTTTTGTAAGCACAGCCCACTCTTGCTGCAAAACCATGCATTGGTTTTCTAATGGTAGAATGGTTATTACTGAAGACAGTTGTAGTGGGTGGAAAGTAAAGGTGATTACGATTGATGCTCTGTGTTGTGTGAGTACAAAAACATTAACAGCTGCTTCAAGTCCCTGTTCTTTTTATCAGGCAGGACCAGCTGTAAGCCAACAATGCCTCAGAAAACCATGAAATTGCTCCACATCTATCAAGAATGCCATTTCCCCAGTGCAAAGAATAGAACTGCAAACTGAGATTAAAACGACAGCTCTTAAATATGGGGAGGGAAACAGTAAGAAGAATCAAGGGGCCTCTTTCTGCATTCTATTCTGATTTCTGTATATTTTTTTCCAATCCTACTGTCAAAGCAGAAGGGGACAGGAAATAAATCTACAGACTTGCTCTCACTCACTGGTTTTACTGATATGGGAATGACAAGAAACTGACTGCAACTTTGGCCTATGGTCAGCATGTGAATTCAAGCAGGTCACTTCAGTTCTCCCTATCACCAGACTGATTTCTGAAGTATGGGAAGTATTATGGTAACCTTTTATATCATTATAATGCCCCCAAGTGAAAGATATTTAAGGGTAACATATGATAATATATGATCATCTTCCCTTTCATTAGAAAGCAATCTTAACTTCAGAAATACATTGAGATCAGGATGAGAGACACATAAGCAAAGGTACATACTGGGTTAACAGCCAATAATAGTCCTCCTAGTGTAGCAACATAGAGATGATGTGGAAAAGAACTTAGACAAGGAGATGAAAACACAGCTCCACCTTCACAATGTAACTTCCATACACACACCTTTTTCTGTGAGTACAAGAAAAAAGAATAATAAACAATTTTTCAAATGGAGTTAGAGCTCATCATGTTTACAAAGACCTTTGAATATCAAACATTATCAAGTACTGTGTTTACTCAGCAATTACCAGTTAAGAGGTGAAGACAATCTACATGCCCTGACAGCCACACATGTGCCATTGCCTTTCTCTTCCAGTAAATAAAAGAAATTCAGCTAATGAAAAGGCAGTATCTGCCCCTTTTATTTTCCCTCTCCCTCCATCTTCTCGTTTAAGATTCTTTCCCCACCAGAAAACCACAGTTCTCTTTCTAGCTAGGCACCCTATTCTGAAACACCCATGGCGAATTTAATAACTAAGAAACTTAAGATTTGATTTCAACCAGGACTAATAACACAAGAACACACAACTAAGAACACCACTAAAACTGTTTACTGTCACGTAATCCTAAACCCACTTAAAGCAGGCCTAAGTTTCCCAAGTGTGATTGTGGACTCCTAAGAATACTAACACCAGTGGAGCTTCCTCTGGGGCACTACAAATAGAGTCTAAATTGGTTATTTATTGTTCTACATGTAAAAGTTAGTCAGTGTTCTTACATAAATATCCAAAGCATACACATGTTGGTCATGTGATCCAATGTAGACCAGTCCACTGGAAGGGTCTACGACTGCAGAGCTTTTCACAGTGTCCTCTGTGACAAAAGTCCAGTGTATTTCTCCATCACTGCTTTGAAGCACATACACTAAGCCATCATAACAACCTATGTGGAATAAAACATGATGGGGAAAAGAAGAATAATGATTTAATAAACATTTATGGTGTGACTCATGCTGCTCGCTGCATCACTGCTGGAAAGAAATAAGGTTATTCACAAGGTAGAGTTTCAAAATATTTTCAAAAGCTCCTTCTGTGTTTTTAGCTCAAAAGTTTTGCTGATACAGTCAAAGATGATTGTTCTGTGTTTTTTTTTTTCCTAAGTTACATTTAGAATATACTTATTTCACTACTTTTCTATCAAATTTTTCAGTTACAATATTGGAAAACATAATGAGTTGCTGAAAAGGGAGAATACAAAATTTTTTAATTACCTCTTTGTCTAGGTTTTGTTTCTGAAAACAAAAGTGTTAAAAGAATAAAGTTTGTAAGTTTTCTAATGAAAATCGAACTGTCGTCATAGAAACTCCTTCATATTAATAAAATATTCAATTTTATTATCAGGAGTGAACAGCAATCAAAATACAAACAAAAAGATGGCAAGATTAGATTTGCATTAAAAAACCTCACCAGCTGGACATCTGTGCTAACCAGTAATGTAGATATATTAGCTAAAAAGATGACACTCAGATAAATAATGGGGACTCCACTGACAACAGATATGACAAAACCAAATTATCCAAATGTGTTCTTTACATTTCCAAAAAGAAGAGTCAGTTCTGATAATTAAACTCTGTGAAAAATAGTATGAGGTACCATGTACTAATTTATAACTTTATCAATTTACAAAAACATTTTAAGACTGTATTACCTTTCCATAATTTAAAAAAAAAACAAAAAACAAAAAACAACTGTTTAAATGTCACACCTTAACCCACCACTAAAAAAGAAAGTGTAGCTATTGATTATTCCTTATTAATAAATTGGTATATAATAAACCACAAGTGTTTCTGCTAGAAAAGCTACATCACTAGTTGTCATGAAACTTAAATTTCTTCTTCCTTCTGTTTCAATTTTACAATAAATTAGTTCTGAGGCAGATATGGAAGTTGATGGATGGAGGACAACCAGAGATAAGACATATGATTCTCTGTCATTCATCCTGTATTTAGCAGAAACAAGGGAATTTACGATGCAGTCTGAAACAAAAGACGTACCAACGACAATGAAATTTCCACACTTGGATACACAGGCAGAAGATTCAATCCGATCTCCAAGGGTCTTCTCCCATTTGATTTCTCCCAAATCCAGATCAATCGCCTGCATTGCATGGGAGTGAGAGCCAACATATACAGATGCAGATACTTCTTCTCTGGCTGGTACTATGACCAGTGGTGAGGCATCAACACACTTCCTTGTGTTTGACTTCCACCTCACACACAATGCCAACTCTGCCACTGATGAATGACTACATGCTGCACGGATCTGCTGAACAGAGGAATGGTCATTTTTATTTGCCTTGTTTTCAAGTGTTAAAATTCTATTCTCCAGCTCAGACCCTTGCACATGGCTTTTCAATACACCTGGAGTCTTGGAATGCAGAAAGGATGGCTGCTGTAGTGGTTCCACTCCTACACGTACTGTATTTTTGGGCTGCATGAAAGACTTGGTGAAATTCACAGGGAAAAAATTATTTCCTCTGTTCACTGCAATAAATGGAATTAATCCTGAAGCAATCTCAAGACCTCGTTCAGACATCAGTTTAATACATTTTCCACGGAATTCCTCTCCACTATTCCCTCTTAATTTTCTTTTCACAGCATTCTCAGGATTCATTAATTGTTCCTCATCTGGAAACAGTATTTTAAGAATATGTCTGTAAACCTCTTCAAGTGAGTGGCTGAGAATAACTTCAAGGAGTCCAGGCACAGCTTTGCCTACTAAAATCTCAATTTCTTCATAAAATCGTAGAGCCTTTAGGGAGTCTCCACCACTGTACAGAAATACTGCATCTTTAGAAATTCCAGTGGAATCACATGGAAGACCGAGGACAGACTAGAGAAAAAAAAAACAGGAGAGAGGTGCCAGTCCATAGGTGCTATACCACATCACACACATAAAGCCTCAGGTGGGGTAGAATCCACCCGAACACCTAGAAGTCATCCTAAAAATCAACAATAGCGAAAATTCACTACTGCAAAAAAATCATTGAAAAATGTTAGCGCCAACAGAGGGACTGATAGAACAAGAACTGGGGAGGAACGAGGAAATAGGGAGATACTAATTCTGTACTACAAAATGTCTTGCTCAATTCCAATTCTGCAGTCTAAGAAATTAAAGCGAATTGAACTACATATTGATTGGCCATTTTCAATGCCATTTATCGATGACAACTTTGCTGAAAAAGCATAGATGCCTTTTGACAAAATCAGTTTAGGTGTTTTATTTTAATAATAGAGCTTATATAAGCTGTTATTTCTTACTTTTGAATTATTTAAGTAACCTACTTACCTACCTATTTTTGAAGTTATAAGCCCTTTAGTTCATGAAAGATGTTGCATTTGGCATTGTTACTACAACAAACAGCAATAACTGTGTCGCCTCTCACTGCACTCCCTTGTTATTAAATCTGGGTGTGAAGTCCAAACCCTTTGGTTTTGGAAGCCACCTTCTGTTGTCCATAATAGCTCCAGGACACATCCAGTCCCCTGGGTTATCACTTCATAGCCATCAATGTGAAAAGGATAGGCACAGACAAATAAATACACTATATTTACTTGTTCAAGCCCTAGGCCACAGCTAATCCCACTTTCAGGTGAAACTTGTAAGTCCACCTTTGAAAAGCGAAGTAATACTGTTTGGTATCATATTTCACTACCTTGAAAAAGACGTCTTTAGCACAGAAATTTAGAAACAATCCAAACAGGCAGTCCGAGAGACAGTTGTGCAACTGTGCCATCTATTTAAAAAAATGACTCTTCAATTCATAATTATCTTGAGAAATAAGAAACCCTACTAACACAGCAGCTATTTTTTTACAAAATTTCCATGTCCCAGTTCTTTGTTTTCTTTAGTGATACCCTCTTTGGCATGTGAAGCAGCATTCAAAAAGCTACTGACAGATTACATTCATTCTATGCTAATTGCTTACACCTCATAGCATGCAGTTTTATCTGATAGAGAAATACAAATTACTCCCTCTTGGCCACTGCAGAGCAACTATATTTAAGTATTAACTGAACAGAAAAGAGCTGTACTGCTTAAATCTATAGGCAGCTAGAATGTTCTGGTTGCATTAGTCATACTCCTTAAAACTGTTTAATTCCTGACACATGTAAAATGATCCACTTGCAAAGATAAAGAGGCAGCTCAAAATACTACCTTCCATAAATACTGCAATCTTTCCCACAATTCCTCTGCGTCACTCAGCTTACTGTCACGCCTTCTGGAGTTTAGACGGTTCTGGTAAATCTTGTTCAGTTCAGATATATCAACTTTGCCTTTGTAGAAAATAAAGGATGATTTTTTTTCACTGCTCTTTTAGTATTAGCACTTTCAAAACTTGCTCTGCCCAAATAGTCACTATGTTCTTGTATGTATTTCCTTATTCATACTCTACTGCATCTGCATTTTTTCACACAGTTGATCAACTACACAAAACCCAGTAAGGTTTTCGAAAATTTACCCCTCCCACAGAATCCCACCTTCAAGGCCTGGTTTTTCCTCAGCAGAAGTGAGGGCTCTGTTGTAGACCACAACAGGAGCAACTGAGGTAAAAAATGTGCACTGTTAAAACTTAACTGATTTTTCCACTACTCTTTGACTCTCAAATGAAACATCTTCAAGAAAACATAATAATACCAGGGCATTATTTCCTACTAGCCATTACTTATCTAATGTATATATTCTAAAAGCATGAATCAGATGCTGGATTTTGGTCAATTAAAAAAATAATTTTAAAAAGCAATGGACACCATTAAAACAAGTGGCAAGGGTCCTTAATGGTTTAATTTACCATGTGATGTTAAAGGCAAAGCTTTAATCACTACAATCTCATCAGGGACTGCATAAGCTGGCAGATGCTTCTGGAGTTCTCCAAGTGTTTCTCTCTCTTCAAAATCATCTTTGGGTAAAACAAACAGGATAAGTTTTTCCTCTTGGTACCAGGTAACTGCACAAGCTTCTATCTGACAAAGATCTTCAGCAACCTGCAATTAAAAAAACTTCAGTTTTTCTTTGAAATGCAGTTCACCAATAGAGTAAAAGAAGCAAAAAACAATGAAAAAAAAGTGCACACCTTTAAAAACTGTATTTTTCTCACATTCCTACATAACATCCTATGAAATATCTTCTTTCGTAGCTGAAGCTTGCACTCAGAGATATATATGTATTATTTGCCAAAATGCCATGAACGAGATATAATCCAGGAGTTTGACCCTCAGTCTTGCAGAACAATTACTATACTCAGTACTTTTCAGATGTTTATACAGCTCTCAATTCTTCAGGAAGAAACCATACAACAAAACAGATTCCCAAGAACTCAGAACAAACTCTTCCCTAAATCATGTGACTAGATTTTTTATAACACACCCTCCAAACTCCTTTAGACTCCTAAAAGTCATCAGAAAACAAGCAAACACCCATTTTTGGTGATAACAGTGTGTTCCTTATATCTGCCTTTTTACAGTGGCATACTCCACTCTGTGGATGTGAGCACTTACCTGCTGCAGATATTCAATATTGAAACGTTTGCCGTGACGTTTAATCTGATTGTCTTTCCGACCCACGAAGAACAACTCTGCATTCCTCACTCTTACAAAATCCCCTGTTTCTCTCATTGTACCCAGTGGCACAGTCATTTCATCATCAAGAAAGCAGATTCGTTCTTCACCACCTACACAAAAAAAGACTGTGGTCATATATATTAAACAGCTGACTGTAAATGAAAATTATAAAGAGTGTTCTATCAAATTCTCTTAAACTTCACCATGCCTTATAAGGAATATTGAAATATTATTATCAATGTCTAAACTTCTGCAATACAATTTTGGCTCTGCAGTTAGTTCAGTTAATAGAGAGAAAATACTTTGGCTGAGGATGTCAAAATGCAAGAAGGGAAAAAGAAATCAATATAATGAAGGCATAGTCTGCAGACAAAATGATGGTAATTTCCTGTTCATCATTCCAACAATTTAAAATCAGAAGGTTCCCAGCCCCATCAGAACTTAAAATGCTGTATTAATGTGTAATTACAGGCAAATATCAAGTAAAATAATCAATACATGATTAAAACGCAATCAATTAAGAACAGTATCAATTAAGAACAGAAGAATTAGAAACATAAAATAACCTATAAATATTTGTCCCTCGCCTTCAAGAACTGCAGATCCATTGGCATCTCTGACCTCAAGTTTTGTTCCAAGGAGTGGTGATCCCAAAGGTATAGGAAAATCCGTTCTAAATATATTAGAGAGAAACAGTAGAAGTCTTTCTCTTCTGAACACAAAACAACTGTCCCAGAAACCAGGTATCATGTAGTTTTTTAAAGGACTGGCATTAGAGCAAAGGTAGATGCTTGAGACTTCTTTCTAAAATGCTTTTTCTTTAAAAACATATCAATTTATTAAAAATTAAAAACTTCAGTGTGCATAGGTGTCACTAATATATACCAGAAACCCCCACAGAATTACAGAAAATAAGGCCTGAATAGACCCTGAAATACCCTGAGAGAACCCCAAGCCTTTCAGTTAACTTTTAAGTCTCCCAGATAGAAACATCCATCAAGTCAACCAATTTAAGCATATGTAACTGCTTTCTTACTCATTTTTTCCTGTCTAATTTGAGCTTTTACTCTATTTTAATAAGTATAGTTAAGAGAAGTTCAGAAAAAGATCTAGAAGACTGAAATACAAGAAACTGTCATTTCAATGTCATGTATCTATTACAGACTTCTCTTGAACTACTGACCAACTCCTTCCTTTCCCTTCATTCTCCAGCCTCTTCAAGCAGTTGCAGGACCTCATTTATTGAATATAGAAGCTATTTCTGAGTGGGAATATAGAATAATACATTTTCTTCAATAAAGCAAAACTTATAACTTAAAGCAACTTTAAATAAGTTTGGCATGGATTCAGTTCAATTTCTATTTTGAAGTATTACTACTATTAAAGTATTATTGTTTTATGTTTGAACTCAGAGAAAATTAGTTTTACATGAGAATTTAATAACACTTCGTGACAATCCACCATTTTTAATCTTCAAGAGTTTAAGCACCAGGTTAATATACCACATCATTTGTGCAAACCACCCCATTTTGTAGGACACATTTAACTCAAACTGCATGTATAATCATTATGCCATGGAATAATCATACATTTCAGAGAGAAAATGAAACAGTGAGATAAGGGGAAGTACCTTTCGTGACTCTATAAAATAATATGAAGAAAAAAATGCCAAGCAACCAAACAAGTCAGAAACTGAAATATGACAGAGTGATAAACGATGAAAACAAAGTACTTCTTGAAGTTTAAGTACAATTACTGTGAAACCTTGGGTGAGGCACTGTGGACAAATTTCTGTCATCCACACAATTAAAACAGGGGAGGGTTGTACTGGCTCATGAGATAATGGATTAGTCTGTTTCTACATAAAACCCAAGTGCAACTTCTACCAGTATAAACACTCATGCAGACCCAGTAGCCCTGGTAACAGCAGACTGAGGTTCTATTTCTGGTGATTTTCATCACTCACATTCCAAGCCATAGAGAACAGTAAATTTTCATACCTAAAATCAGCACTAAAAACCTCCTCAGGAATCTTGTAGCAAGTGGCCCAGCTTGACACTTCAGTAATACCATAGAGATTAAAAATACGTGTTTTGTTCTCCTTGTGCTTCCAACTTTTCAAGAGACTCAGTACAGGAAATGCTTCACCACCAAGGGCTAAGACACGAAGTGAAGTATTTGCAGACAACACTCTTGATTTAATAATGTGAGCTCCAAACCTCCTGAGCAGCGTTGGTGTTGCCTGAATGATACATATTAAAAAAACCAAACAAACCAGAAAGACTTGTTACATTTTATCAGTGTATTTGTACCTCTCTTTTTCCTTTATCCTATCTGCTGCATAGCAGTATTATGGATGTACTTTAAAATATCTATGTATCAGCTATTATAATGGTGTTCTGTGAGATTTTATTTCTCATGAGGCCTTTAATGAGTACTATCAGCATCAATCTATCTTCTTCTGCAAAGTTTCTTCTTTACTCAGGTGTGTTACAGGTTCTCTTTTGTGTCTCAGCTATTACCTCAAGTGTATGCACATTAGTTCTTATGTTAATTACATGGAAACAGAAAACAACATAGTATTCTCTTCATGTTATTGTTTGAGCCTTTTCTCCCTTCATTCCAGAATGTTACAGCAAAAATATAACCTACAGATCTGATTAATCTGCATATAGAATATTTAAAGATCTTACACAACACTAAAAATTCCTAGGATGTCAGATTCTGGGTTGCCCTTGATATATGTAAATAGAACAGTTTACAATGATTAGTTTTTCTCAAAGCTTTCACTAAAATAAGCAGGGGATAAAGATATAAAACCCAGTTTCCCCAAACCCAAACCAGTTTCCTTAAAGAACTACTTCTATAAAACTATTGGTGATGTAGAGTCCTTTCACTGAAAGGAAAAAAAACACTAAATCATTTTACCAGGCACATTTCACTCTCATTCTTGCCTACTTTTCTAGTAAGAGAACTGGAAAATTAATAGGATTATTTCTTACCAGGTTATTTTTTTCTAGTAATAGATGAAGATCATCTATTTCAACTGGTAATTTTAACTTTAGTGAAAATATAGCAACAAAACAAAAGAAAATAAGGGGAAAAAAATTATATTCTTCCCTCCCTCATAATTATTTTTGGATTTTTCAAGTCTGCTCAAAAAATTTAAGGGGGGAGGTAATGTCTTTCTGTTCTGTAAGAAACATCATAAAATTACTCATCCATCACTTAAGCTGTCAACTGTCAATTATTCAGCTGAGAAGCCCTTCCTTCACTGATTAGGACAGTGATCTCAAAAAAAACCAAACAAATCAAACTTTTCTTAGAAAGATTTTTAAAAAAATCTTCATTAACAGTTTTGCCTTTCTCTATTACTGCTTAACGTGCTTAACAAATGTATCTTTAAAAGTCTTAAAAGACACACTTAAAAAATCTTGCTCATAGAGATCAGTATCTCAGAATTTGTTTTCTAAAAGCAACTGAGCTAAACTGATCAGGAAACTTGTATATCATAGGATAATCTACACCATTTATAGCAATCCTAACAAATAAAATAAGAGCAGAGAATAGTCACAAATTATTTGTAACTAATGGAATTTTTTCTGCTGTGGAATCTTCAGCCAGCTACTCACTAATCTTAAATTTACACCCTACAATCTCAGCCATCACCATTCCCACAAAAATAAAAAAGGGAATGGAACAGGGTCTGGAACACAAATGCTACAAGGAGTAGCTGAGGGAGCTGGGGGTGTTTAGCCTGGAGAAAAGGAGGCTCAGGGGTGGCATTTTTTGCTCTTTACAGCTGCCTGAAAGGAGGGTGAAGCCAAGGTGGGGGTCAGTCTCTTCTCCCAAGTAGCAAGTGACAGGACAAGAGAAATAGGACAGACTACAGGTACAGGCTAGGCTTATTCAGCCATGATGGATGCTTAAAGTAAATTTTGCAAACTTTAAAACTATTAAAATTGAAATCATATAGGAGATAACCTATTTTAAGACATAAGAGATGGATGAAGCCTCATATAAGGAGGTGACATGAAAGCAGTAAGTATTGCTCTGAAATCAATTATTACCTCGTTCTCATTATTGTAAAAATATCAAATATTTTACAACTCTATACATAGCGCTGGTTTAGTTGTACTGTTAGCATAAAAACTAACATTAAAAGTTTTTATGATGAAAGACTCCAAGATCAAGCCCATTAAAAAGTGCTTAGAATGTCTGTAACAGTTTATTACCAGATTCTTCAGAACAAGAAGTTTAATTAAGAGGATAATTCATTTAATTCTTAATAAGTAAAGCTTTATTAAAATAATCTTTAGCTCATTGTTTTCTATCACAAGATGTTTGAGGTTTTGATCAAATGGTAACTTTCTATACAAAAAACAGTCTACACCAAAAAGGATAGCTACTGCCTTTGAGCAAGAACACTCCTGTCCTATTAACATTAGATTCTAAGCTGATGAAAAAGTAGTACACATTAGAAAAAGTGAGAAGCAAGACACTGAAGACACTTAGACTTTGCCTACCTGCAATACAGTCACATGGTGGTGGTGAAACAGAGCAGCAGAGAGCTCCATGGGCATCATTTTAACAGCGTTTGGTACGACAAGAATAGAGGCTCCACTTGTCAGAGCCATGAACAATTCAACCACAGATGGGTCAAATGTGAGAGGAGAAGCCAGGAATAGCACATCCTCCTGTGTGATCTCAAATATGGATCTAAAATAAGAAAGCTAAGAATTACAAATCTGATGCACACAGTCAAAAAACCCTTCCCAACTAAAAGAATGAAAGCAGGAAAGCTCAGATCTTAAGGGCTCTGAATATGTAGACAGGTAATTTGAGCAAGAGCTCTCAGACTCTAACTGTTGATTGCACTAATGATGTGTTTTATGAAGATACCCAGCATATTACACACCAATAGAGTTCACTGAAAGGCGTATTTCAACAGACAGATGCTCATTAAAAGAGGATAAATATAAAGAAAGAAAAAGCTAAGAAAAAGAAAGGAAATTATGAGAAAGAAAAAAATATTGTATTTTCCATAATAGATTTGTTTTAACATGAAATGAAACAGAAAGAAACCTGAGTAGCCTAAAAAAGAATTATGACTTAAGAACTACAGAACACAGTAAATTTAACTGTGAAAAAATGATTAATTTTCTTGTCTATTTCTTTTAAGCCACAAGCCAGATGGTGGTATAAAACTTAGAGCAACAGTGTAGTACTTGAAGCACAACCCTCAGAAATGAAGGCAAAGCACCATTTAAGTATAATCGTGATAAAGAAACAAAGCATTATATGACTCTACTGGGAAATAAAAGAAAAAAAACCCACAAAGGTGGATAAGGAGGAAGAAGTAAAGCTGAGTCAGCAAAAACCCTAAGTACACTCCTCTGAAGTATTAAAAAAAAAAATCCTAAAAGCATCAAATTTGTACAAGCATTTGAAAGGAAAACTGAAACCCCCACTTACTTCAGATGCTGAATATTAGGCACTATACATTTATGAGGCACTCTGACTATTTTGGGGGTCCCTGTAGTTCCTGATGTATGCAAGACATATGCTAAAGTGTCCTTCTGGCCAGCATCCATGTCTCCTGCTCCTGATGTTTTCACTTCGGTTTGATCTGGGCAAACAGTGTATCCTGGCTGCGAGTTATCCACAGCTTTGAAAGGTTCCCATTTACTTTTCACATTGTCTACTTCTGAACTGAAATCCACGCTGCTTGAGCTCACTTGGAAGAGAGTTAAACCGATATGTTCTATGGCAGAGGAATTGTGGTCAAAACAGCCAGCATGGGACATCTGGAATTTCTGCAAGAGAAAATGAACAATTCAAGCAATGGAACTCAGGAGGTACTGTTGCTGTTCTACTGCATGCAATGAAACAGAAAACAGCATTTCATACAAACAAGCTGTGATTTTCCATACCTTTACTTTTGGAGGACACACATCAGAGAGTTATAAGCTCATGTATCTATAAATTAAATATGAGTGAACACAGACTTCATAATTGCAAAACAAACAGTTATCTGAGCAAATGAAAAAAAGAAAGGGAAAATATGCAAAAGAATGCTGCAGAAGACTAAGGAATCTGAATTGTAACTTGTCTACTCCCTTTGCAGTGAGTGAGGGTATAAGATTTGGGACAAGTTAGACAAAGAGAAACCCAAGTATTAAATGCAGGAGCTTTTTTAACTACTGAAGATTTCCAACTCTTAGTATTGACACATGAAGAAACAAGTCTGGAAAAGTCTTCCAGTATCAGTGCCCAACAAGGTTGCCTGAGCAACAGTGTAACAGGAAAGAAGGCATTTATTTTGAAGAAGAGAGAAGCATTTTTTCACTTCTGACTTTAAAGATATTCTTTTCTGAATAAGAAAGACAACATTTTGCCATGAAAAAACAAAAGCACTCCATCCAAGCTTATTAAAACAGAATTCAATCTGCATATCTACATGTCTAAATCGCCCTTTAATGCTTCCTATAGAAGCCTGAACACTTACATTTATTTTGTCATTCTCAACAAGAATATACTGAAGATTGCTTTTCTTCATGAAGTAAGTGGATATGGTTGGTGGTGCATCTGGATCAATAGGTAAATAGGCGGCTGGAACTTGAAGGATTCTAACAAAACACAAGTGTTTTAAATAATTTTAAAAACCACAAGAAAATCCTCTTAAATTTTGCTAAAATTTCTTTTATATTTTTATAGTTGCCTGAGCTAGAAAATGTAGTCGTAACAACTTTAAAGATCTCGGTGGTAACAAAGTAGGATGAAAGCCAGTGTTGCCTTTTGGTCTCTTACAGCAAGGGAAAAGATTAAAGGTAAATGAAAACATCAATATTATTTCTGGCCAAGCAAGTCAGCGATGACAAAAGTTATCACTGACATCAACAGCATCACATTTTAAAATCTTCTGGTATTGAACAGAAACAGAAATATAACCTTTCCATTTACCCACATACAACATGTATAAAGGTATTCTAAAAAGCACCAAAAGTCTGCAGGCTGAAAACACTTTGCTATGAGTGCAAAGAACACAGCATAAGAAAATCTGAGCACGCACTGGGATGTCCTTTGTCCGAGGCAGGCAGAGGTTCTGAACACCTCCAGGGACGGTGCCTGCACAACATCTCAGAGCAACCTGCTGCAAAGGGGCAGAAGCATTTCCTGACTGGTGAGAAAGTTCCTGGGTGCTTGTGGGAGGTTTAAGATTACAGTGCTTGCCCACTCCACTGAAATGCTTGTACTCCACTGTGGTATCTCTTCTGGTGCCTCTGTGTATTTTACATCAGGTGAGAAGAACAGGAAAAGACTAACACAGGCCATGCCCCCAGGAAGCACAACTGCTGCTGTATTCATCAGCTGAAAAAAATATGCTTGTGATCCTGTGATTGTCTATTCCATGATAAATGCTAGGATTACAAAAGATACCTATATGAGGGATACAAACATTAGAATTCATCAGCAGAAGTAGGATTATAAAAATTGCTGGATTAAGATGAGTGTTGAGATCACACGGCATTTCAACTTCCTAACCATTAGTTAATCAATACCACTTTAGTATTACACTGCTCATTATTTCTTTCTGTAATATTTGCAATGGAACATTAAATGTATGTTCATTAAGCTTAAAACATGGAATTTGCATTCAGAGTTTTTTTTTTTTTTGCCAGCAAGACAATACATCAAAAAAAACCCTCACAGTCATTTTCTCAATATATGTTTTCTGTCAGATCACTTCAGGTTTTAAACAAGCAGAACAAAGATACCAGTCATTATTTTTTTTTTTATATTTCTATAAACATGCTAAATCAGTTTTAATGAAGGGATGCAGTTACAAACAGTTTACAGCTTTAAGACTTACGATTCAGAAATATTTTAGCAATGGCTTTTTAGAAGATTGGCACATTGCCATCTTTTTCCCTAAGTGATGCGAGACTCCAGCACCTTGACTGCACTACTATGCTGTTACTACATTTTTGTCGTTACTAAAATATAAACAAACAGTAAAATTTGCTTCAACAGAGATAACCCTTAAAAAACCAACACAGAGTGCAGGCATTCAAACCATTACCCTAAGATCCAAGACGGCAGGTTTATTCCTGGGTAGCAGTAAAGGCCTATTTCACGTGTGCCTTGGCGGCCACAGCGCTTTTGCAGGAAAGCCGTCAGCTCCAGGGCAAGCTCAACCACCGTGGCGTAGGTGTAGAAGGCTGGAGGTTTCCCAGTGCATCCATCAAAGCAAACTGCGGCTCTGTCCCAGTGCAGTTCGGCTGCCCGAGCCACCAGCTCCTGCAGCAGCATCGCGGCTGCATCGCTCCGCTCCCCTGCGAGAACCAACCGGACCGCACTGCACCGCCTCGCTTTCGGCGCTCCGGCCGCGCGAGAGGCACGCGGAACACTACCGGGAAAGAGAAAAGAAAAAAAAAATCCATGGCAGAGAATGCACGGGTCTAGCACGCCTTAGACCACAAAACGCGCGAAGCTGCATTCTTGACTTGTACAGAGGGAGTTTGTTCCTCACCGTCACACTTTTATTTTTAAAGCTGGGCGTCACTGAATTAATAACTTCATTAACATAGCTTGATCAATTAGCGACTCCTTCAACGGAATTGTGAAATACGAATCCTTCCTTCACAAAAAGAATCCCCCAGCACGTGAACTTTTAGGGCATTGCTCGTGCTGGTATCGGTTTCTGCCCCGCGAGCCCTCCCGCCGAGCCCGGACGGGTGACCCGACGGATCCGGGCTATGGCCCCCGCTCTCCTCTTTTCACACGGAACAGGCACGGGCACGGCACAAGATGGAACTGGGACAGGGACAGGGACAAGGACAGGCACAGCACGGGCACAGCACGGCCCAGCGGCTCCCAGCGCTCCCCGCGCTCCCGTGCCGCGGCACTTCCCGGCGCCCTCCTGGCCCCGCCCCTGCCCGGCAACGGAGGCGCCTCCGATTGGCGGGACGCGTTAATGCCGCGCTCTCATTGGCCAGCGGCCGGCGCGCCGTTTGGGTGTCCACACGCAGCGGCTGCTGCGCCATTGCTTCCGGAGGGAAGGAGAGGGGGTGAGAGGAACAGCGGATGCGCTAAAGCCTTCCCCGCTGTCCCCGGCAGACACGGGAAAGGGGCTGAAACAAATGCAGATGGCTCGGGCGAAAGGCAGGGTTCCCGCCCTCACGCTCACAGTTCCCTCGTCTCCGTCCCCCTNGGGCTTCCCCCGGATACGATTTGGGGCCGCCAGCGGGGAGTGCGGGTGAGGGTAGCGGGAGCCGTGCTGACAGGGGGGCACCGATACTGCCCTCGGAGCCGCGCGCGTGATTTAGTGACACAAAGTCATAGAATCACGGAATGTTAAGGATTGGAAGGGACCTTAAAAATCCTCTAGTTCCAACACCCTGCTGTTTGTGAGCAGGGACACCTTTCACTAGACCAGGTTGCTCGATGGCCATCCAGCCTGAGTCTGAGCACTTTCCAGGGATGGCGCATCCAGCCTGTGCCAGTGCCTCACCACCCCCACCGTAAATGAGTAAATTATTTGCTTTGGCCGCGAGGCGCATTCAAGGTGTCCTTATTAAATAAGCCTCTGCACATGGTGCCGGTGATGCCTCAGAGGGAAAGAACGACAAGACCAGTTCACAACCGATTTTAACGTTTGCATGGGAGAAGTTAAGACGTCGGCTTTCTACTGTTTGTCACATTTTCTTAAGTGATAATTTGGCACAGCTGCACATTGGTAACACAGCAGAAACGGTTTCACAGTAAAACATTAATGCAAATAGCGACACCTAAAGCCAGAGTTGTCTCCTTCAGCACACTCACCGATGTGTGTGTTGGCTGTATGTGATAAAGAGGGTCTAGTAACCTGAAACATAAATCCAGCTGTCAGAACAGAATGACGTTTGAAAAGTATCTCCTCTTTAACTCATTATTTTGAAAAATACATAATTAAGATTCAGCACTGCAGTGCAGCCAAAAATTGCAGTGCTGAGAGTAGCAGACAATTTCATTTGCATAATGTGGAGGGGGGGAAAAAGCAATGGGAATATTTTTTTTTGAAATTAGAATTATGCCACCCAATGCTCAAATCATATTAAAGCAATTATTACCGGACTTCTATTTTCTTTTGAGGGTGGGAAAGAAGAACAGTGAAAAATGTTCACAACAGTTTTTCTGGTTTTTTTTCCTACTCCTTCCTGGTTACTCTGGAAGAGGGGGTGGTCAGTGTCCACACTATTCTGGTTTTGTTCAATTTACTGGCCAGACGAACTGTTATGGTTCTGTTAAAAAACCAAACTTGCTAATTAGAAGAGATCCACGTACATCCCCCAGTCTGCAGATCTGGGCACTGGTGAAGCAGCCAGTAACACCTCCATGCTCACACCCGGTCTAGGTTCTCCCATAGGTTTGGCTGCAAGTAGGTTCTGATTCCACCGCACAAGTCACAGTCTTGACTTCATTAAAACACAGAATTTACATGCTTTTTCAAACTAGGACTTCTGTGGTGTGATTGTCAATCAGGCACAATTGCTACAAATCCCACATAAAACTCCCTTTTGAATTTGATTATCAATCCTGTAATCCTCAACTATATGGAAGATGATGGGGAAGGAAGAAGCTCTTAAACTTTTCTATTTATTTTTTAAAACAGTGTCACAAACAATTACAAGGCCAAAATACACAATAATTAAGAGAAAATGTAAGATTAAGTTGCTGGTATTCAGTGAGAAAGACTGAGGTATACAAAATATTTTTAAAATTGTGCGGAAATTTGTGATAGTTTTGAAAAGGTGCTTTTCCATTTTCAGCTAGTGGTTGATTGTGCAAGTGATCTTCCTTATATACCAGTAACTGTGTAATTGTGACCAACTGAACACAATGCATTTAACAGCTAATGGTTCTTCACAACACTTGAGGTTTTTTAAACATTACATTTCTTCTCACAGAGTAATGTAGTAAAATAGGACTATATCCAAAACAACTCATGAGCTTCATTTGATATATCATTTTTTCAGTTAAGTATGGAAAACTGGGATATTTTTTTTGTTTACTTTGGATAACTCTGTTGATAAATGAAAAGTACACTTCAGAAACTGTCAGACTTATCCCAGAGAAAACAAGGCATAAAACGGGAAAAAAATAATGGCAGTGCCAAGTGTTTTTTTCTTCTTCGACACTGTATTGGCAATTGATAGAAGCACACAAAGATCATGTAATTACATGACTTCTAAAATAGAATAATAAAGTTACAAAATTAGAGAGCTTTTGGCTGAGCATTTCCCTGAGTCTTCATTTTTAAAAATCATGTTACACATCGTGTGCATAGAATCTGTTACAAAGGCCTCAATCGAAAAAGGCTATATGCAAAAGTTAGGTACTTCTGTTCTTAAAAAGCCTAAGCAACAACTGCTGAGGAAGCAATTTCACTCTTCGGAATCTGGTATTTTTCCTAAGGAGAAAAGGGAACTTCAGATACTTTTGCATTACGACTTTGATAATTTGAAATTACATCCTCACACGATTTGTGCTTTGTTAGCAAGTCTAATGGGGAAGCTTTTAGGGCAAGACTAAAACAACAAACTTTGGGACTTCTACATAACTAAAAAAACTTTGGTTTTTATAGCATTTTGTGAGAAAATAGAAGGCACAATTGTGCATCAAAACGATAAGATTTTGTATTTTAATCTGCTTACATTGTTTTCATCAGCACATCAGACTTCCTGTAAGTCTTTCCTTAAAGATGTGTTTTAGTAACAGTAATTAGTTAGGTGTCATAAGGCTTCTGTTTGACCTAAATGAAAGAAGGCTATTTAGGAAGAAGGCATCATTGAAGAAGGTACATGTAACAACATATGAACTGATGTCCATCCTTTACTAAAAGTTCACCATTCCAGCTCAACGGGATAGTCTCCAGTGAGACACGCTGTGCAATGACCAAGCTTTCCAATAAATGACTTGTGGGTCTTAGGGTTGTTCTCTTGTCTTGCTTTGATGCTTTCTTGCACTGATGATACCAACCCTTCCACAGAAAGATAGACAACACTGTCTGCTCCTAGAGGAAATAAAGGATCATCAGTTAAAGCTGCAATACTGTACCAAATGCAATGCTCTTTGGAAATGCAGTCACATTATCATATGGATTATGAAAGAGACTGACTGAAAAAATTTAAGATTGTAATATGTCTTGCCCTTCTCAAATGCTTTGGGCAGGGAGCAGACTCACTGAAATTTAGACAGAAAATTCTGTTGGGAACAAATATGTGACATATAACTACAAAACCAGAAGCAAAGTCCAGAGTGTGTGCTGAGACTCCCTGAACTCCCAGTAGTCTCCCCCAGTTAACCTTAGTTCAGGTCTGGGAGTAGATGTGTGTGTGGCTCGTGCTTCCCAAATCTGAGCACCAAGGACTACCAAAGCCTCTCTGGGACCTGGAGGAGGGGAACACCATCATGTTAAAAAAATCATTATGGAATTCATGCCAATTTTCTCGCAGTAGGAATGTTTGATAGCCTTTCTGTATCATTAGTTTTCTATCCTTTGCACTCATGTGTTGAATAAAACTTAAAAACCAGATTCTACAAATTTGAAATATTTCCATACAACTTCACAGTAATTTTGGGAAAAAGATTTCATTACAGTATTAGACAGTGAAAGTAAGTATTTCATACAGGAAACTGGAGTTTACAGTGGAACATAAACTGTTGATCTTTCTTTTGTTCTGCTGCAAACACAACTTGAAATTTCAGAAGGATTTTAACATTCTTTGATTGGTTTCAAATGTCATTTCATTCAAAGTAAAATATATAATGCAGTTAAAATTACTTAAATAAATGTCAATTTGTAGAAAATTCAGTGGGTGTTTACAAATTCCGAATACATTTGTATAAATATTTCATGAAAGTGAAACTACATCTGCTTTTCATTATAGTACAGATTTTCACAACTTATTTTCTTCCTGGTATTTTGACTGCAGTAGCTCCTTTTTGTCAAGTTTCTCAGAAGGAGCTTTAAGTATTAGAAACTTTTGTTGTCATACTTTATTTGCAGCTGATGTTTATGCAATTATTCTAATACTTTCTATTGTTTTGACAAATATAGGTTTCCTAACTGTGTTTAAAAAAAAGTATGGAGCTAAATTGATTTGATCCATGGAGTACTTGCAATGCAGAAACCTAGCTTACCAACCTTACACTTCGTTAGTCAGTTTTGCCACTGGTTCCTCGATATGTTCTGCTTTATTCTGAAGGAGATTATAAAATACAGTTGACAGCTCTTACAAGGGGAAAAAAAAAAAAGTAGCATTTACCTATATAGTTTGCAAGATCATGAAATTCAGGTCTGTTGGCAATGAGTTCTTCTTTAGTTGGAATGTTTATTCCCATATAACAAGGAAATCTTATGGGAGGCGAAGCTACACGGATGTGCACCTGAATAAAAAGAGTTTCAAAACAGGCTGATGTAAGTTGACAGTCAGCAGATCATAACATAATAGCAAAGTCTCCGTTCTGCAAAATGATAATGAGCGAAGCACAGCACTGCACAGAAATCACTGAAGGGTTAAAAGTAACATCAAGTTTTTTTCAGATGCCAACACATCTGGAGAAGGTAAGACAGGTTTAGAACTTATTTTTTACAGTATTTCCTAATGTTCTTAGAAGGTTCCATCCTGATTTTACTTCTCTTCTGTGGTGTTCAGTTCTTGATAAACAAGCTTCAGCTTACAAAATCAAACATTATACGGGACATTTTTGCTCCAGTGACTGACTTGCACACTGTTTTGCTTAAAAAATCTTTATCAATTAAAAAATGGTGCTCTGGTGACTTTAAGGTATGTGGTATTTACAGCAGTATACGGTTGTACTTTTTGCACTTCCACAAGTCACACATCAGGAATACTTGGTTTTCTGATCTTAACTGATTTGTATTCCATTCTTTTTTTATTTGCCAGATAGTGCTTTGTAAGTGGAGAGCCGTTCCTGTCACCTCAATCACCCAGAAGTCACACTCATACAAAAAAACCTTCTTAACCTATCTTCACAGTAAACACACACTAGCCATTGTTTTTTTCCACATTTGCCCTTTTAAATAAGGCAACAATGTACAGTACAAATGAAGACAAGCCCCTGTGCTTTAACCTCCCATCAACTTCTGTTTACATCTGTATTGTACTGGCTTAAAATTAACTTACCTCTTTGGCTCCCGATTCTCTCAGTAGTTTTATTATAGGTGAAATGGTATTGCCTCTCACAATTGAATCATCAATGATAACAACTCGTTTGCCTTTAAAATTATCAGACAGAACGCCAAACTTCTTTGCAACACCAAGTTGCCGTAACCTCATATTTGGCTGGATAAATGTTCTCCCTACATACCGATTTTTACAGAGTACTTCAACGTATGGCAGTCCACACTGCAAACAGGAGACAGTTAAACAGAATTAATATAGAAGGACTTGTTAGTCTCAGTTACTGTTTTTTTAAAGCGACCTTAGGGCTTCACAGTAACCAAAAAATGTTTAAATACCTTAATACAGAGGAATAATGACAGAAAAAACCAGAAAGGCAGGGGACTCAATAGGAGTAGCCCGTGTACTGAAGATACAGAGCTTTATCAAAATGCAGCTCTAGCAGCCCACATAATTATAGTCCATTACAAAAAGAAATGTGTATAAATATGCTTGGGGGAAAAAAAAGAGCAAGGTAACATATACCTTTTGAGCATAACCAAGAGCTGCTGGGGTTGCAGACTCTGGAACAGTGCTGACCAGGTCTGCTTCCACAGGAGCTTCAATAGCAAGCTGCTGCCCACATCTTCTGCGGACGGAATACACCATCTGACCTAAGAATAGAAAGAAGTGTTTTTCTTGGTAGGCACGATTCAGATTTCCTCTCAGTTTTCTGTATGAATTTCTGAGTCAAGTTGTAAGCATAGGAATCAGTGATAAAAGTTCCAGAACTAATAAGCAGTCACTTGTATAAGGTCATTTTTTATTTCCTTCCATAATGTCACATTTTAACATTCATATTTGTATCACTACATGGAGAATTAAAATCCAGTTTGCCCTAACTGGGTGACTAACTAAAGGTCCTGTGGATGTTACAAAATCTATCTGCAGGAGGAAAGAAATAGAAATTATGCCTGCCTGTTCATAATGTGCATATTCTATTTATAGACTGCTTTTTCCAACAGACAAAATTTATGCAATCCTTCTTTCTGCTTCTGTCCACTTACTGACTTTAAATCAGTTGGCAAAATTCACCCTGAATTTAGTAAGGGGATAAGGGGACTCAGAAGTTTATAAAGTCCTAAAAAATATGCAACGTGGGAAAGGACTGGGAGTATTGTGATGAGATGAGGCACAGCAAAAGCTACAGCAGCAGTACTAAGGAATGTGAGAAGCGAGGATACTGAAGGGTAATGTGATCATGGAAGAAAAGGAATTTGGGGTGAAACTGGCTTTATAAGGGCGAGGAATTGTACTGGATCAATGGATAGCGTGTCCCTAGAAAGCAATGAAAAGGTTGTTTCCCAGATATGAGAGTCCTGGCTAGTATTTTGAGGGCTTCTATTGAAGTAATATTAAAAGCATTACAATGACAGTGCCAAGTACTTAGATAATGCATAGATTTATGAGTTAAATTACAAACATCTTCCTGAAATGACACTGATTGCAAAGAAAAATATCAAAATAGTTATTTGGTAAATCTTATTTCACAAGTCTAATTTTTAAAATGTTCCCCAAGAACCATTGAAGTTCCTTTCTTTCGTCTCTCACTTTTAAAAGATAATTCATCTACCTTAATCATGTTTGTGGCCCCTTCCATCCCTCCCGTAGGAGTATGCAGGCAGCCTGTCTGAGGCTGTATCCACATCCAGAAAAAGGAAGGTGATGTTACATGCTCTTCCTGATGAATTTTACCTCAAAAGCTTTGCCAGCCCATGTAGCAGTGCACCCTCCAGGACAGGGTGCCAGATTGGGAAGGGATTTGAGTTCTCTTTGTTCCCCATAAAAGATGAAGAAGCCAGAACTTTCTTTCCCAATTTAGAAGTGCTCTGAACCAGGACACCTCACAAGACACCCTGGACTTCACTTCCCTCCTGGGGCTACCTGGATTGGACGAGTGCCAAAAGCCCCGCCTGGACACTTACCACTAAAAACCCTGGGCGAAAGAACCTAAATGGCATTTTGGGGGTGTTTTAGCAGAGACAAGGACCCTCTTGTCTCTGGCATGACTTTTTCTCTGTAGAGAGTTTGTTATTTTGTCAGTTAATAAACATTTTTTTTTGTTTTCAGCACCACCCGAGGTGCCCATCCTGCTTATTTTATGCCATTGGGATTTGCAGGACAAAACCCAAACAGTGATAGAACGTCTGAGGGCTCATAACACCTGGCCCAAAGAGAAAATTCTATCAAGCCCATTCTGTCCCAGCTGTGCACTGTAAGCTAACATTCAGTGGTACTCTACTGTGATCCCAGAGTCCCTGTGCTCCAGGATAACATCTTGCACTGTTTAGGGAAGAGCGCTGTATGTAACATTACTGTACCTTCAAAAATACTGTCTGGTCTTGCAAAATAAACGTATTCAAAGATGCAGAACGCTGACGGATCTCCTTCAAGTCTTCGTACAACATCCAGCGTCTGGACATCGTGTCTGGATATTTTCACAATCTCTCCAGGAAGGACCTCCCGATAGTACCTCAACAAAGAAATACAGAGAAATTAGAAATGTCCTGAAGCTGGATGGTAATTTTGAAGTACAAACAAGAGGCAACTGACAGGAAATAATGTTTTTGAACATCCTAACATGACAACTCGCTTCCATCTTAGGATTTGAACTGAAGCGAACATGCTTAAGACCAACATGCTAAGACAACTGACCCTTACTAAAACAGTCTGAATTAATATCAAAAGAATTAAACTAAGTAAAAGTACCAGAGAATTATGATATTTGTCCTATGTGTGAGACATACTGTCCAGGCTTAATTGAGATTGAATATATTTTAATAATATAGTCTTGTACCAATACTAGGGAACGTTTTTATGAAAGCTAATAAACCTTACAGTGCCATATAAGAAATACAATCAAGAATAGAAGTGGTAGCCAAAATAATCCTGCCTCACAAGCATATCTGTCTAGACATGACACATAGCTATCCCCAAATTACATAAAGCTGACTAGAAATGTACCTTCTATTTCTCAAATATTCAGAAGTATGGAATAGTTAGGTTTAAGTATGGAATAGTTTAGGTATATCATGTTATAGTGTTTAACCTCATTAAACACTTTTCTAGATCCTTTAGTGAGTCTTCAGGTGGCTAGTCTAACATCTAAATCTATCCCAAAATATTGAAATATTCTGGAGATACAAATCAGAGGTGAGCAAATCTGTGTTTATTCACTGGTCAGATACTAGCAGTAGCAGGCAGCACTAGCTACAGCAGAAGTTTAGACAAAATTGCTTTACTGAAAAACACAGGATTCAGCTGATTGTCCTACATAGTGAGCTTTTCTTAATAGAAATTTCAAAGAAGTTTCAGAAAACATTAAATTTTTTTAACCAGGAGGCCAGCTTATCAGACAGCATATGCTACAACTCAGGTTATTTCAGCCTGTGAGCTACCAGTGTAACTTTTCTGTAGGTGAAGAATTATTTTGTAATACAACTATGCTGTTGAAAATGAGGGCAAAATGAGTAAGTTATATGGGTAATCAGGTAAAATGCAACAAGTAAGAGGCATTTACTTTGTGATAATAGTTGTCTTTACTGTTGCTTTCTGCACACATAATACTTTTTTTACAAACATCTGGTTGAGAAAATCAACAGGCAAAAACCAGGACTGGCAAAAACATCCTCCACAGCAAACCAAACGCTGGTGTCTTTCATGTTGTTATAATTATGATATTTGGCAACTTGGGATTTAATGTTTAATCACTGCCTAAGGAAGAGCTTTCAGATAAAGTGAGAATCAGGTCACTTACTCTGCACCAATAGACAAAAAGCTACAGGATTCAGAAGAGACAACCCATCCTTCTGTTTCAGTGTTATCTTTTCCTGAAATAAAAGACTTCAGTTACAGTCCCCAGTTTTTGCTACCGTGACCCCCCACAATCACATTTTTGCTGCAGTATCTGGCTTGCTATGGTTGCCAAGTGTGCAATTAAAGACTATTGTAATTTCTAACTAAAAGGTATAGCATTCCACTGTTTCCACCTTTCTATTATTTAAATAAATCCCAAGCAAGTCCACAAAATAAACATCATAAACCTGTTCTAGGCAGAAGTGAAAGTAACAGCATGGTATTCACAGCTCATGCAGAGAGACAGTTCAGGTAACTACCTCTGTTATCCCTGCACTATTTCAAACTTCTCAAATTCTAGTTCAGTGACTTTAGACATAATTACTTCTGCTCACACAAGAAACTCCTTACTTTTCTTGTGCTAAATAGGTTGATAGATAGATGCTTTTGATTACAATGGATGCTGGACTGAATTCCAATGACGGTTTTTAGAGTCAACCACAGGAAAGTCCTAATTGTGTCACATAGGGTCGGAATGTCTGTATGCTTTAAAAAATCTTGGTGATTTTTCTTGTGGTTAAAATTACACAGTTTTCTGAAGATATGGAAGCATTTACTGATTTGCCTTTGAATTATTTTAGTTAAAAAAAAAAAGTGAAGATATTTTAATCTCACTTAACGGAAAATGGTTGATTTGCAGGCTGAACACGAACACAAGGAATTTTTTCCCAGCAACTCATTGTGTAATGGTCCAGTCATGACATGTGACTGGGTTGCTTGGAATTCAGAGATACGTTGCAAGGAATCCAGCACTTTTTGCCCATCTTACTATAGGAGAAAAAAGGAAAAAAACAGACTTGTTTCTAGACACTGTCCTGAGCAACTGGCTTTAACTGGCCTGGCTTGAGCAGGGGATTTGGACCGATGACCTTCAGAGCTCCCTTCCAATCTCAACCCCTCTGTGATTCTGTTCATCCCTGCTTTCCTGTTTAAGCAATAAGAATTATTTAAATTGTATTACAGTTGGGCTGCCTAATTGTGGCTATCATTAGGCCACTAAGATTCCCTGTACCTGGGAATGGAACTTTGCACACTTCCCATGGATGATTTTTTTACCTCCCGACTTTTTTTGTTTTGACTTTTCAAAACCGATTTTTGTGTCACGTATTCCTACTTACACCTCAGGAAGCGTAGCTTTAATTAGTTGTATCAGTGATTTCACGCACACACTATGTATATGCATATGGAGATTCATACATACATACACACATACATACAGATGTATATGTAGTTTACCTTTTCCATTCATGTCCCCTACTGGAATAAGGCGACCAATGCAGAGCGGGCGATTCCCATATGGATCACGTACTGCGTAGATTATGTCCTTATGCATGACTAGCAATGAATAGGATGTTGGAGTTTCCTTCATTAAGTTTTTTATTCTGGAATGAGACACAGGCGAACGTAACTGTGTGCCACAGGAACAGCTGTGTGCATTTACAGCTGCTGAGGTTTAATGGCTGGTGCTGAGTGTGAAGCCCATGCTCCTCACCTTGCCACCCAGTCGGCCGTGTCGTCGTTTTCCAGCGGCGGGGTCAAAGCCAGCAGCTGGGTGATCAGTTCACTGTCAGAGCTGGTCGACAGTCCCACGCCATGCCGCATAAGCTTTCAAGACACAAACCGAAAGTGTTACCAGCATTTAAAAAACAATCTCACATCACCCTGCTCAGATTTGAACCTAACAACACCTCGGTGCAATGAACAAATGTTTTACAGTGCTTCAGGTGATCACAGCACAATAACGCCAAGTTTCTTCTATGTAAAATGAGGTCGGACAATCTTCTACACTAGTACTGCATTTTTCCTTTTTCATCTCATTTCTTTGCTCTGCATGCAACCAAAATTAATGCCACCAATATTCAGGGCATAAATTCATATTTGGGGCATTTAATTAGCTTTGTGCATGCTCTGGGAAGAGAGTTAAAATAGAAAAGGGAGAATATGAAATTGCCTGTAACGGATCCAGAAAGAGATATCAAGGCAGAATCGCCTCCGCAGGATTTTTTCCCCCCAAATTATCTATTTTGATTAGGGAGCTCTTTCATAACTCCAAAAAGTTTGGGAAAAGTCACAGCAACCTTCTTACTCATTTCTGCCTCACACTCAGAAAGAAACAATGCCAAAGCCCTCAAAGGAGGTACTAACCTTCCTCCTGAGTTGTGCAGCATTTGTTAGCTCTCCATTGTGTGCCACAGCAATCTTCCCGTGAAGAGTCTCCACAACAAAAGGCTGGCAGTTCTGCAGCTCAGAAATTCCTGAGGTGGAGTACCTCGTGTGCCCAATACCAAGGTTTGAAGGGTACAGCTTCTTCAGGCTGTCTGCATTGAACACGTGATTTATAAGACCCATTCCCTTTGGGAGAAAAAGAAAAAAAAAAAGGTTCATTTTGGTTCTATTTTCCTGGTGACTTTCTAAGTTCTTCTTCTGCTTAATGCTGATACAGTATTAATGGAACCTTAAGAAAAAGGAAAATAATCTGAAAGACATGAAAAAAAAAGAAGCTGAGTAGGTGTCACAGTGGTATATCAGATCCCTTTAGTCCTGTTTTTAAATAAAGCAATCTACATTTTTGTGCTGAGGATTTTCATGGAACAATCTATTCCCTGAATAAAAATATATACTTTTAAGGCTGTGGTCATTATGTGTCTTGTAACATCCCCCATGATTCTCTTGCTGGACAAAGTCTGTGTGACCTTCTCAGGCCTCCATTCTGTCTTAGATTCTGTTTATTGCTACCTATGGGTAAAGCAGTTGCCACTTGCTTGAGTCTCACTAATGTAAGATTTAGTCATCCATTTCCTTGTGCACAGCCTGTAAGAGGATTTTTTTTGATTTTTGAGATCAAGAAGAGCATCAATATTTTTCCAAATCTGCAGAGTTAAAACCTGAGATGCAGGGTGACTTTGGTAAAAAGTTTTTCTGACATCATTAGCATGCTCTGGGTAACTTCTGTGTGTCCACCACTGTATGCACAGAAACACCTATCAGGACAACGTCGGCAGGTTTGTTTTAACATAGGCTCAAGACAGGTAACAAAATGAGATACTCTCACTGACAAAATCAAAACAGTGTTACTTTTTCTGTAACTACACTGTTTCTTACCAAAAGTGAATTTACATGCATCTCACTTAAGAATACATAACATTTATCTGCGTTTTACCTTGTGCACTTTGAATGTCTGGGATGACTCGCCATCACTTGTAACAATTCCAGCACTCTCCTGGCCCCTATGGACAAAATAAAACTAGCATAAAGCACTGACATGATTATAAAACACTTTAACACACAATGGGTAGGTGGTTTTTTTAAACAGAATTTTAATGTAGGCTTATTTGTTGTTTTATTTTACAGACGTAGAATTGCTGTGTTAATTTTAGGTTTCTTGCCTGTGTTATGCTTTATTTCAAGACAGTCACATTAGGTTTGTGCCTAAGCCCACTAAAAATTCAGTGGGAATCTTTCCACCAATAAGCACTGGCTCAGGCTGTTACTGGACTTCAATTTCAGTACGGGCAGAACGTAAAAACAGATGCTTAATTGGAAAAGCCATTTTTAGAGGCATAACAGTCTAGGCAATAGTACTAGGTTCTATAGTGCTATTCTATTTTTGCTTTGGATTGTGAGATGTTACTAAAATCTGATGGTGTTGCTTAGGGGAATGGATTGTCTTTTCCACTGATCACCTATGCAGAAGCTTTTGCATTTTTGCACTTAGGCAGACAAGCTAGCATTTACATCTCTAAAAGCTACACAGACCCTCTGATGAAAGCATCTGAGTGCCTAAACCCAGTGTTGGGCATCTCAGCTTCTGAACTCAGGCAAAACAAATCTGATGTACAAGTGTCACTGCAAATGGAAATACTTCTTTTATAGCACATCAGCCTCGGGCTGGCAGTTGTGCTTTGATGACCAGGAGACCTGATTCAGCTGAAATACGTGTGTTTTCCCTGTCCTGCTGCCTGTCCTCCCCAGCCCTTCCCCCTGCTGGGTCCCCTGGGTGCACCCCAGATCCCCTGATGGTGCCCTGCCAAAGGCAGGCAGAAGAACACTGTGCACCTGCCCATGGTTTGTAATCCAGTCCTTATCCAATGAAAAGGTTTGCTATGCATACTGGATTTTTTTTTTTTTTTGTGGCTAACAGTGCAGGGTGCTCCATCTCCCTTTAAAAGACTTCCTGAAATAAGGCAGTGTTACCTATAACAAAATTGCTGCTAGGTGCCTGTCTGTGCCTGTAATACTCATCAGGACTTTGGTGGATGGGTGAGCTCCTGTCCACTCTCATATATAACCATGTCTGAACAGGAAAGATAAAAATGTCTTAAAAAGGGAAAGACAACTAACGTCCTATTTGTGCATTGGACTGGCTTAACTCAGTTGAAGTCACTGGAATTATTATAAACAACAATAAAACTGGGTACAAAAGTCAATAGAATGGATGCTAATCTACAAATGACATGCTCATTACCAATTTTCTCCAGCTCGTAAAATCCCTTTATTTGTTACCAGTCCCAGCTGGATGAAAAGCAAAAATTTTAAAGAACACTTGCTTACAGAAAACAAAACAAACCAAACTTCCGACATATCTGAACAAATTTACCCTGTTAGTGACACAGCTCTTCAAAAAAAATAATCAGAAATGAGGATATTCTTAAAGCCATTTACTTTGACTCAGGAAGATGCTCCATCTATAAACACAAAGACTGGTAGTAAGACTTAAGGGTTGATGCACTGCATTCAGCAACTTGTAATTGCACTGTTAATATCACAGGAAATTTCCATTTTAATACTGTCATGGTCTCTTTAGATAGTAACTAAATCACTAGGAAGAGGGAAGCAGACACCCCAAGGAAGGCCCTGGTCAAGGCGCTGGATTACATCTTTCACTTAGCACTGACAAAAGACACGGGATCTCAGTGTCATTACCCCAACGCTTGCACCACTTCACCGGCTGAGCCAGACTTCAAGTATGCCAGCTTTTATTAAAACATCACTGATATATAAAACGTGGCTCTGCGGCCCGCAGTTCAGAGGCAAACAGCGCAGTTATGTGAAGGGGTAGGGCAGGACGATCCTAAACGCGACCCTTGTGGGGAAGGCTCGGTCCCGCGGCCGCGCTCCCTCAGGGGCAGGGGCTGCCCGGGGCCTCCCGGCAAAGGCCAGGCCACAAGGGGCATGTGTGTGTGATGTTGCTTTGTTTTGTTGGGTTTAAGTTTTTTTTAAAGGAACGAAACAGACTCTTTCTGCCTCTCTTCTCACACCCTGGTGCCCGCACTGACTCCCGAAGAAGAGTCACAGCAGCCCCGGCCCGGCCGAGGTCTCCCCTCCCCGCCGGCGGAGCCGCTTCCCTCGCCGGGCTCCAGCGCCGAGCCTGCTTATTTGGCAGCGTCTCAAGTTACTCCCCTCAGGCGGCTGGAGCCAGTAAAACTAGATCCTTTCATCTCGGCGGAGCTTACTGACAACCAGCCGTCTGGTTTCCTAGGAAACAAAATCTTGGCTAGAAATAGTGAATCATTTCCAGGTCACTTTCAACATGGAGAGTGGAGCAGGGAAGCACTGGACTGAGGAGGAGGTTAAAGCCTTGTTAAGCGTCTGGTCAGAAAAAAATATCAGAAAGCAACTGCACGGCACCCTGAGGAATAAAGGAATATTTATCTACATTGCTAAAAGGTTACAGGAGTTGGGAGTGAGCAGGGACTGGAAACAGTGCCGTGCAAAGTACAAAAACCTGAAGTACGAATACAGAACGGTTAAATATGCCCACAACTCTGGGGATGTCACTAAAACCATGAAGTTTTTCCATGATCTGGATGCCATATTGCGATATGAGCCTGTCACACAATTAGCAGCAGAAGAAAACGGCAGGTGTTCTGCGACTGAGACGCAGCTGAACACAAGCCCCACAACAGACAGCACGCAAGGTAAAAAAAAAATATTTTTGCTTCTATTTCTCTCTCTTTGCTTAAAAACCCAAAGGGAACAAAACCGAAGCCCGACTTGGCTGGCGCTGGAGCGGAGGCTGCTGAGCCCTGGCAGCGCTGTTAGAAGTGACTGGATGCACGCCTCGCGCAGGGGAATAAAATGTTAGCACCCACCAGTGTCGAAGTCTGTAAATACAGCGTAATTCCAGCAAAATTATGCTAACTGCCTGTACTGCAGCCTCCGTGAGTACTTGCTAGTTTCCAGGCTCCTGCACTGGGTGGAAGTGATAAATTAAAATAAGCTGCTTTCTTTCCCTTTGCCTTTCATTTGCAGTACTTTGGAAGCAGATTTTCTAGAGCTCCAATTCAGATGTAAATGTAAAGAAAAAGAAAACGTTAGGATGTTGTAAAAATTGTTTGTTGCGATACAAGTGAAATTTAGGATTTTTATTCTTGTTTCTCATATATATATGAGCTTGAGATTAAGTGTGATGACTTAAGGTAAATTATTTTTTAAGCAGTTTTACTTAAATATTCAAGAAACAGATGCTTAATAATCTCCCATTAAAAACTCTATCAGTGGAAGTAAAAATTATCATATTTTTTATCAGACTATTTTGCGGCAGACCAATTGAATACAGCTGCCTTTATTCTGAAGTTGGTTTTACTAAATTATTTGCATCTCTTGTTTTATTCAAACCTTCTCTACATATGCATTTAAGCTCTGCTTAACATTTCATTAGGGTCAATCTGCTGTTTGACATCACTCAAATCTCCTTGTCACATCCTAAATGTTACTGAAGCATAAGCCCCAATGATAGTTATAAGTACCAAAATAAGATGACTAAAAAGAGAAATTAAAAGCTTTATTTGTTCCCGTGGTATGTAGCAATTTACATTAATTAAGATTGTGAATCTTTTTTAAGAAAACAAGAAACTCAGCGTTATTGCCAGGGGATAGATATTGTCAAAGGCACAGAAAGGAGCTGGACATTGAGCTTGTCCTTGTAGCATTCCACATCTCCCTCTACAATGCTGTTTTACAGATTTGAGGAAAAGAAATTGCCATATTTCATCGTTTACCTTAATAAAAAGCTTGACCTTAATTTGTCATCACTGTCAGAAAGCCTCTAATCTGCCAAAGTCACTTCAAATTAAAATGTCAATTTTATAATATTGTAATGTGCTCTCTGCACTGTGAATTGCAATCCATTTTTATTTTTAAACTTGCAGAACTGAGGCTAATACAAGCTGATACATTTGGAGGACTACGGGAAATCAGTATAGTGTCCTACATCTGAGGATCTGCCATTAGATTATTGTGTTTTCATGTAGTTTGCACCTGGTAATCCTAATTCTCATCTGCTTTAGGACTCTAGCAAATTTAAATCAGCAAAAGTTAATTTCAATTGTGAATCCCAAGCTATAGTATCTATAAAAATAATTACCCCTGGGTGAGACATGCTTTGTTTTGAAGCACTAGGACAGTCTGGTTTTAAAGGTGGTATAATTAAATATATCTCTTGATTGCACAAGCACTTCTGTTACTCCCTCCAGAAAAATAAAAGCAAACAAGTTTTATGGATAAACCAAAGTTAAATGGAGCTAACTCCAATAACGCAACACTAACACAAAAATTGAAATACAAAGATTTTCACAACAACCACAATCGAGCTGCAACAAAAAGCACATTAAGATAGAAATGTGTCCTGCAGCTACGCAGAATGCATGCACACATCCACAGCAAGGGGCTGAGGGAACAGCTGTGAGATCATCAACTTTCTTATCTGAGAACGCAAATCGAGCAACTAACACTGTACTAGAGGCCGGGTCCTGTCCCAGCTGCAGTCAGAGTAGGATGCCTGCCCAGCCCAGTACTTTGAAGAGCACTTGTGAGGCAAAGCTGGCATCAGTGTCTCTGCAGCTGATGCTCTCAAGTCCTTTGGCAGGGACAGAGCTGCCGGAGTCGCTCCCACAGAGGGAAAGGCGATTCGTGGCACAGGCGAAGGCAGCCCCCTACTCCTGCCCCAGCAGTGACTGCAGGCCCCTCCTGGGCTTCCCCCTTCAACCACAGTGTGTTACAGGAGGCGAGAGAAAAATGGTCTCTCACCTCTTCTAAAAGAGGCAGAGATGTCTCATTTTGAAGGGGCTGGAGGAATCAAGAATATCTAGGTTTATGGCTTGGGTAGTAAGAACAGAATGCTATCAGCAAACTAAAACCAGTGACTAATAATACGTGTCCACCATGAACATCTTATTTTATTTTAAGAAAGTGGTAGCTGTACTGATTTGTCTTCTTAAAAAGCATAACAGAGGACAGGGCATGTTCCCAAATAATTCACCGTATATTTACCATTCTGCTTAGCCTCAGTACCAATATTCCTACACATGCTTAATGTAAAGATGCAAAGCATGTCTTTCCATTACCTCAGCTATTGGGAGATTGCTGGGGAGGGGGAGCAACAGGGAGGAAAAGAGACTACTTTTTTTAATAGGACTGAATTGTATTTCAATAGTGTTCTCCTGAGGATTTTTCATATGTGGTAAAATCAGTTTTCTTCTGGAAGTGCATTTGAAAAAATTATCACTGAAAATCTCAATCAAATCTGAGAGGGGTGTCTCAGGACAAACCTGGCAGCAACACATACCAGTTCCCAGCTTGTTCAAGAAAAGATAACAATTTATGCATAAGCACATACAGAAATGTAAGCAGAGAGTTTCATGCTGTCCTCCCAAAACACATTTCAGAGGCAGAGTTATAGCTTAAATAATCATTAAAAAAATACAAGTCAACACGTTCACTTCTCTTCAAGTATAGTTGGTGTATTATTGCACTAATCAACAACCAAGAAAACCTACATGAAGTGATGGTGCGCTGTGAAAAATGATGTCTTTCATTAGAGCTCAAATGAATGACCTTCCCATTTTGCTGATCAGGTTAAATCAAGCATTAATAAACTAAATACATTATTTACAAAATACTTGCCTAGTAATTGAAGTTATTGACACCTTTTATATTTCTTTCTTTCAGTTTAAATATTAAGGCACTGGTCACCTTGCTTGACCTTCACTTTACCTCAGCAAATGCAGAAAGATTATCGCTGAGCAGAAATGCATCAGCAGTGACTGGCAGAAAACTCAGCTACTAAAATGCAGGAAGATCCTTCAGAAATGCGGACATAAAAGTGTCACTTACACATGGTTTTCCATGTCTGCACTTTCAGCATGTCACTGACAGTATTTTATATAGGTTTTTTTTAAACAAGTGTGCAGTACTTTTATTGAGTAGCTTTCCTGGTATAGTAATATCTTTTAGTGGTAACTCTTCTTACTTAAAACAAAGTTAAGTTTCTCTTTTAATATACCAATGTAACCTTGCTCATGCTAGTGCCTATGGCACACTCAGAAGCCTTCCAGCAGAGAATTTATTCTCCTCTCCCTGGTTTGCTTTGCTGCTCTTAAGCAGCTGAAACGCCAGTCCTATCACTGGAGGTGAAGGCTTGAGCAGCAGCTCCTGCCAGGGAAGCCAGGCAGCCAGCTGGGAGCAGAGATCAGGCCACTGCATCTATGAGTCATGGTGAGCCCTGCTGAAAGTCAGGAGGGTTTAGGATAATGTTTTCAAACGCAGTTTTCAGTTTCACTGAGGTCAGGGGGAGGAGGCTGCATCCCGACCGTGCCTCGTTACTGCTCCCCGTGCACCGCGGCAGAGCTGCTGCGAGCTTTGAGCTGGTGCCCTGCCTGCCTGGAGCTCACAGAAGCTCAGCTCCCGTACTGGGAATCAGCATTTCAAACTGCCTGTCAACATGCTATGTTGAAAACAGCACACTACCAAAGGACAACTTACAAGTCTGTACGCCGTGAAAATCTAGCTGCTTCTGAAACTGACCTACATAAGCTGCTTTTTCAACTTACATAGCAATTGCTATAACGTTCCTTTTTAAACAAATGTAGAAAAGCTGTGGTGGAAAAAGCTGGACTTAATCCTGTAAGCTACAAATATGTCTGTTGTCAAGTCACAATGAATATTTTGGTTCCCTCTCTATACCATTAATTAATTCCATTGATTCCAGAGCTCTTTGCAGAACATCCTTGTTTTCTTCATACCCTTCTGTGAATTTATTTTTGTTACATAAATGGATTTGTGATTTTATGAATCTGTGTGCAAAGTTTGCTTTTACTTGTATGTCTTTTACTTTACATTATCTACTTTACCTGGAATACTGAGTCAGAAGAGCATACAAGTCACTAGAATCAAGGCAGTTTCAACCAGAATTTTAAAAAGCATTTCCAATAGGCTTCATATACAAGACATAAAATGATTTGCCTCCTATAACTCATGTCCCCCTTATGGGGACAGGCTAAGTTAATTTAAAATTTAATTTAACTACAAATTAAGTGTCAAGATTTCCAAGATAAAGATCTTCTCATGGTGTATGGACACTTTAATTTAAACTAATTTAAGCTAATTTAGTCCATACCTATTTTTCATCTAAAAACTCTTTCCTTCCCAGGTGAAATACCAGTTTCTTTAGAAGATGATGAGGATGCTCCAGGAGATCCACTACTTTTTATATCTCATGCCAGACCAGTTCAACTAGGTATAGTATCATGGTACAGAGAGATCAAAAACTAAAAAGCAGCCTGGGTGTCAGAGCGGTTCCCGATAGCTTGAACACTGTCATTCTGTTTCTGATCAGCACAGCTTTAATACAGCCACACTCTTGCACCATCTCCTTGCCAGTGTTAGCACTCAGCAGTGTCGTGCAGCACTAGATACTGACCACTGTATATGATGCAACACCTGCATGACCCCCATCTGCATGCAAAACACATCCCATAGCTTCATCAGGTTAACTGCATCAAGCACAGTAATTTTGTTAAATGCCACTGGAAAATATGCCAGACGCTAGCGTGGATACCCATGTCAGCTTGTGGCTTTTCCCTAGCTATTTTCTTAAATCATGGATGCTTAAAGCAGCATGAGTGAGTGGCCTGAGCCAGGAGAGAGATGCAGAGCAATCCAGAGTTGCAGTGGGCTCTAGCGTAACTTCAAAGTCACCTCTCTAAGCAAGGACTGGTCCACAATGTTTAGTCCAGCCAACCACAGAACTCATTTGGAAAACGTCCTACTCTAGTAGTTTTGCTCAGAAAGGTTACAAAGCAAAGGCATAAATCTGGCAACGCAGAAAGAGGAAGAGCATCTTAGGTGTGAGACCCTTCAAGGGGCAGCTACAAGAAACTGAGAAACATAATCACATTTTAGGCAGATTTAAGCAACTCATGTGCTGATTTGTTGCCTGGATGAACAGCAGCTGTCCTGGATTTCCTACACGCTCTTTCTATTTTTTATATACCCTCTATGCCTTAGTATACATTGCAGTCCAGTTACAACACCTTTCATTACAAAATCTGCAAGGTGCCATATTCAGGAAGAAAACAAGGCACAGGCTAAGCCTATGGCTATTATGTTACACATTTCAACCCTCTTGCCTGGTATAGAAAGAAATTAAGGAAGAGACCAGAATATCAATTGGAATTTATGCACATATAAAATACTTCATGCACATAAACAAAACCTGCAGGAAGTCTCTGAATCGAATTTTACAGGAACATGTTTTTATTTCTCAGTGCTCAACACACTGCCAAGTAGAAAAGCCTTCAATTCTGAGGAAGCTGCTTTCTACAAAGTCAGCAAAATAACTTCAATTGCATGGGCTCTTAAGTATGTACTAGTACTAAAATGCCCTCCCCTAGTACCTCCTCTAGTCTGTAAGTTTCAGGCACTATCTCAGAAACCACTAAAAGATAAATGTTGACCCCTTTTCATCTATAATGCCTAATATTTTGTGTTTATTTCAGCAGATTTCTCAGGTTTGAGGAAGTTTAGAAAAGTATTAAATACAGCATAAATGCATCTTTCAGATAAAAAAGAATAATGCATATCCTGCTTAAACATTTTTTTAAAACAAAAAATTTGGTTTTTGTTTTCAAGATAGAAGGAAGAGTTTTTCACTGACCGTAACAACTTTGTTTCAAAGTGGTACTTGTAGGCAGGATATTTTGAATCAGCATGTTTTTTAAATGGAATGAAGAACACACAAACCCACCCTTTTCTACTCTGCACACAGCAGAATAAGCGAGGAATACACCAAGTCACCAGAACTTATTTGAACTAATATCCACAACCAAAAGTGAGCTCAGTTGGAAATGAACTGACTAGTGAGAAATACTGGTCTATACAAAGAGTAGAGAAACTTTATTCCTCCCAGATGCCCCCATGCTCCATGGCTTTGACTGGGAAGTGTAGAGAGCACCTCCTTGCATTGTTCATCCTCTCTTCTTGCCATCTTCCACAGGCCGTTCCTCTCTGGCCTGTCTGATGTTGGTAGTTATCATCTGAGGCGGTTCCTATGGTTTGATTCACCAGTGAACCAGCATTTTCTTTCACTCCCTCAAGAAGAAATGGAGAAAGCATAATTGATGTGCACCCTGAAAATTACCCTTCTCAACTATGCTGCCTATAAGCTGGCTGCTACAGAGTCCTGATTAACCCAGGACTATAAGGAAAAAAAAAAAAGATATCTGTTAGAACAACTGATTGACAACTAAAATGAATCAAGGAGACTAGCAAAGAATGGCTTTATCTAGGACAAGTTTGTCCCCAGACAGGTTATAATAAATATGCTCCACTGAAGCTCTGTGCACAGTCAAGGGTCTGATACTATTGCCATCACACGCATCTCAGTGGCTATAAAGTATCAAACCCCCATCCTCTGGTTCTCTCTTCCAGAAAAAGACACTGACAAGGGCATTTATCACTGCAGTATGACTGTAAAAACCTGTCAGTTACTGTGCCTTTTCATGCTGCTTTATTTGATCATGCCCTGGAATTGGTTTGGGGTTTGTTTATTTGGGGTTTTTTTAGTTATTCTTGCAAAGCCTTAGAAAATGCATGAGAAATCACTTACCAAACTAATCTGATAACCAAAACAAAGTCTTAAAGCAGATTCATAACTAGAAACAAAGAAACATTAAAAAACTAAAATATATAATATTTCAGTGTTTTAAGTTACTGCATGGGTGGCAACCTCTATCCCATAATATTAAAAAATAAAGTTGTAGACTGGATAAAATATCTTAGTTTTGCAGAGTAAGACAATTCACACTGATTTTCACTAAAAAACCTGATTTTGATTGATCTGCCCTGAGAAAGGTGCAGGTTCTGTGCCATGAGAACTGGATTCTATCACACAAATGTTTGACTTAAGCAGAAGTCTCCATTCCTCTGCTCCACACAGCTGGGGTGCTTTATTAAGAAAGAACGATCAGATTCTTTAGAACCACACTCAGGTTAAATCTCTCCATGTGTGTAAAAACTAAAGTATGGCATGAATGCAGAAAGTTAAGTCTTGATGCTAGTGTCAGTGACTCGGGGCCAATTTATTATTGTGCTCATGCAGCACATCCCATCTTCCCAACAGTACTCTTCTCCCCTCTATTGTCTGAAGGACAAAGCAGCTCATCAGTTGTTCCCAAAGGTCTTACGGGCAAAAATTTAGTGTATTAGGACACAGAAGAAGGAAATGTTCCTCTTAGATTAACTAAATGTACATGTGCTGTCTTAATACCTGTCTTTAAGTGAAAGCAAAAATTATATCAGAATTAACAAAAATGCTGACAAATTAATAACCAACAGCTTGATTTTAAAGTCACCTCTGCTCTTCTCTTTCTCCGGAGAAACAGCATCCTTCATTCCCATTCTCTCTGTCCCTTCCCCACCCCAACCACCCAACGCAGGTAACAAATATCTGTGTCTCTTCCCTACCCCACACACTGCAGGTAATCCAGCGCCAGCAGTAGAGGCTTCCAAACCACCGGCTTTTATTCCTACAGTAGCAAATGAAGGAGGAAAACACTGGACTGTGAATGAAGTCAGAGCTTTGATACGCATATGGTCAGACAAAAATATCCAGCAACAACTGGAAGGGACAGTGAGAAACAAAAGAATATTTGAACAGGTTGCTGCTAGACTGCAAAAGTTTGGAATTGACAGGGACTGGAAGCAGTGCAGGACAAAATACAAAAATCTGAAACATGAATATAAGAGTGTAAAAAGTGCCCAAAACTCAGGGAGTACAAGTAAAAGTATGAAATTTTTTAATGAACTGGATGCTATTCTGGGGCACTGCAGCATGGAACAAGCAAGTAAATCAGATAATGATGAAACTGAGAGGCCTCCAGAGTGGACAGAAGCTAAATCAGAGAAGGATTCCATAGGTAAGTACTTCAACTACCCACATATTTAAAATTTTTAGTTTCCTAGCACTAGAGAGACCATAAAAAAAACCTCAAAAGCACAAATAGAGAGATTAACCTATTGGCTGGGGTGGAAAAACAATGAATGGAAATTTACAATTTTGTCCAATAGTTTTGTATTTTGCTATAAGGTAATATTTTAGATTGAGTGATTGCCCTGTACTTTTTTTTTTTAATAGAACTCAGAAGCAAAAGGAGGAACAAAAGATGAAGACATAGGATAAAATGATACAGAGAGACAACTCTAGTGAAAATCAGGCAGAAGAGACTGTTTCCAGTTTAGATAACAGAAATGGATGCGAGATAGCCAGATTATGTTACTGGGAAAATTAAGACATTGAGCAAAAGAAATCTGTAGTAAGAGACACTGGTTAAAAAAAATTAACATCTAAATTGTCTTTCTCCTATGGTCCCAAATAGCTCAGTTTGATTGGCCTTTGGAGTAAGACTATCAAACTGGTGTGACAACAGTGAAAATAGCAAAAGGAACAGCACTAAGAATGCTGGCAGAGCTTGCCCTTGGTTGTGGGTGGTTATTGACAACTAATGGTAACGGATGATCAATGCAGAATTAGAGCAGACTGATGAACCTACACTACCCAAGAGTTAAAACATTTTTATTGGTATGTACAACCAGAAACGTGCTTGCTGTTTAAGAACAGAATTAAACATTAAACTTTTAGTTGAGGTGAGGGGATGATACTATGTTGGCCAAATGTAAGACTAGAAGTTAGTAAAGAAATGAGACAAGTCAAGAAAAATATTACATGAAGACAGTCTGGCCAAAAACCAGGAAAACATTCTGGGGGAAGATTCACTCTTCAGTTGCCATTTCTAGACATTATGCTAATGCATATACTTTGCCTGCTGGCATAAAGAGCATTCGAGGCTGAATGGACTTTTTAATTTGATACACCACATCTGTTCTTATAAAGTATAAAAATTTGGTGCCCTAAATAATTTAGTATTATTTACACAGAAATGCCTGGAGACACAGGTGAAGAGGACTCTGTTAGTAACATGTCAGAAGACCTACAGATTGCAGATATAAAGAAAGTTTCTGATTCAGGTAATCTGAAAAATCTTCTATAATATATAAATACCTAAATTTAGTAAATTAAAATTAATTTCTAAAATAAGCCAAAATTGTAATTACAGGTAGAAAATTCAGAGACCTAGAAAACTTAAAAGCAAGACATGATGTCATAGAGATAACCATCACGTACTTATGTACACATTTACAATACCCTGCTAAATTCATAAAATCAGTCCAGTAAGTAATGATTTCAGACTTGTGACGCAGAATGTAGAGAAGAAACTATTGGTTTAAGCAAGTTGAGTGCAATGTCTTGCTGCATTTACATTTACTTAAAATTATGTATTCCCAAGGATTACAATTGTTCAGTCTCCTGTGCATGAACTAATAGAGCATCTCTTTTTCACAATATGTGATCAGGATATAATTGTATAAATGCTCATGTCAGAGGATGAAAACTTCATTTACAAGTCTCACTGAATATGAAGGTCACATGCTCTGCTCTTTACAAAGAAAGACTATGCTTTACATCTGAAAACATAAATTTCAGGGGAAGCAGAAGTTTAACATTTAGCTAGAGACACATGAAAGTCTCTCAGGCTGACAGGTTTTATTGTCCACAACAGAGCACCTTATGTTCTCTTTCAATAGTGTGAGGCAGAACATGGTCTAAATTAAGCATTAAGGAGTAGTCTTACAGAATTTAAAATAGTCCAATGTGAACTGGAAAGATTTTAATATCAAATTAAAAATCTTCTGACAGATGATGTTACTGTAAATACTTCTCCAGAGAATCGGGCAGCTCTGCATATAACGAAAGAAACAGCTATGACAAGTAAGTAAAGAGATGGTTAATCATAAGAGGTAATTTAAGGTATACCAGAGAGTAACATTTTTGTTCTTTCATTCAATAGAAATTACATTGATAAATTTAAATTTACTAGCAAATACTATGAAAAAGTGACCTTTTACTAGCTCACCATAGGCACTTGATGCATTCCATGGAGGAAAACGGATTGTCATGAAAAGTGCATTGCCTAAAGGGACCTCATTTTCAGAGAAACAAATATGGCAGAAATAAACAGCATTTTGTGGGATCCAGTTATGACTGCTTAAAAAAAATGTATTAAGTTCCACTTCTCCCCATCAAGAAGTAAAATTACTACACGCACATGGACAGTAGTGAGACACTGTAATAATACAAAGATTCAGCAGTGCTCCTTAACTGTCATCCGACAGTTTTCAACCACCTAGTGCTACATAATATTGTAACTTCTTGGACTGCACTCTTCCAAACAAGCTATTTAAGATGAAGTTAAATGAATATTTCTAGTAAAGTTCTGATTTATTCAAGATAAATGTAGGTGTAAAGATATCTGTAGTTCACCTTGGTTACCATCTCCCTTTTCAAATATGTGCATTTTAACTGCATACTTTGTTTGCGTCTGGGTAATTTTAAATGCAATATGATTTTGTGGGGAAAAATTAAAATAGCAAGTGGTTCAAAAATGTCTGTGGCTCAGCCTATCCACTCTTAAGAAACTTCTGTGAGGGAAAAAGGCAAAACCACACTCCAAGGCAAAACCAACAAACAAGTTGAGTTTGCAGAATTCTTTCCCTATTCCAAAACAAACAATACACACTCAAATAATTTTTTGCAGGTGGTAAAAGACACCTAGTCTTTAATTTTATTAACGGTGACATAATTAGATATCGCATGAAGCAGAGAAAAGATGCACACTTTTGACATTACAATATCATGGAGACCCTTTGTTCTCTAATTGTGGCACATGCCTTTCCTAGACAGTCCAAATAATTTTGAAGTGAAAAACTGGTAAGTAAAGAGATTGTCTGTACCTCTGTACTCATAAATATACACACTGATAAACAGTGAAAAAGGCAAACAGGCAGTCATACATTACATTGGTTGTTTGATATGAATAATGTCTCACAATCACTGGCATTTAGGATGTGACTTTTTAAAAGCTCCTGCATATTCAACAGAACTTTTGCAGAAAAGCATTTCTCAGTAGGCATGGAATTATTAAATTTATATTTAATATAAATATATTATGTGCCTTGAAAAAAAATTGTAGAAAATCCCAATTTGACATAGAATTTAGAAATTCTGTTAAACTCATATCTAGGTATCTTTCTTATCAGTATATGCAGTTAATGTGCTCTGCAGCCAGAGCTGTATATGCAGTTGCTCACATATATACATATATATGTGAGTTAGTGTGGGCAGACATTGCCTTCTGGCAACTGCAGCTGCATAAATGCACAGAAGATGCATGAGCTGCTTCAGACTGCACGTGCTTCTCATGATCTTAGACCTGAATCTGAGTTATGAGCCACTGTAACACTGTCCCCACTGCCAGTCTTTATAAACAGCCCATTTGGGTTTGCCATACTCTAGTGAGAAAAATACCAAGATGATGTTAGTCAAAAGACAAATACACCAGTTTCAGGAGAACACCTAGTTATTTGATGTGCCATGGTATTGTTTTTCCTCCTGTGCCCATATGAATTTGCTACTCAAAGAGCAGCAAATGCCCACCTGGGAAGAAGAAGACTGAGATAAATAAATCCTCACAGCTCCTGGCACAGCCTGTCCTAGCTCCTGACATGCTGCTGTCAGCACTGCCCAGCTGGGGGAGCAGAAGGACCACAACAGTCTCCAGCCCGTGGGTTTCCAGCTAAAGTGTCATCTGATAGGCTGGGGACACTGTGGGCTGCTCTCTCTTGTGGCAAAACATACCCCACATTGAATCCATCTGCAAATAAACCCTTATTTAGTCATTTTCAGTGATGTTTTCAATTTCATGGGATCACTTTTAGTTGTTACAAAAATCTATTCAGAAGAGCCAATTACTTCAGTCTATACAGTCTGTCAGTCCAAACTCCATGTACATTCCATGTGTGTCAGACTTAGCAGTACAACCACAGAGTGTATGTATAGGTGTTCATTAAATTTGAAGTGCCAGGGAACAACAGTGGAGATGAAAGCAGGTTTCTAAGAAATACCAGTAGCCTGATGTTCTTAAAAATACCTACAGCAACTATTTTACTTCAAACAAATTCCTTTCCTTGTCATTACTTTCTTAGGATTTTTGGTACCCCATACACTCTACTGTATGTCCTTCTCCGAACAAATTTGGAGTAAGTAGTGACACTGCCAAGATACATTCCTAAGCAAGGGCTTTTTAAAAATCTGTTTTTAAAGTTAAGATCTTAAGTTGGTACATATTCAGGCACTTAACACTGGCTTGAACACTTGCTGCTGTGTGGATGGAATTTTAAAATGTACAGATATAAAGTCAAAAGATAATGTTTTCATACATATGCCCCAGGCCAGTGTTAAGTAGTGTTTCAAAGAAGTGAAAACCCCAAAGTTCTTGATTATTCACTGCCTTAACCTATGCATATTTGGCTGCAGACATAAACTCAACTGTGCATCCAGAGTTTTCTTTATCCACTCTCATAGATCTGTATGACAGAGATGGCAGCAACTTTGCAAGTTGTTGGAGCGTAAACATAAGCTACACACTGAAAATTTTCCCTAGTTTTATCATATCCCACTTTGCTTTTACTATGAGAGTAAGGATTAGGAGACAAATTACTAATCTTGCCTCATGAGCCAGAAAACAAGGTAATTAGTGATGGTGACAGAGTGCCAAAAGAGAACAGAGCTTGTATCAGTCTGAGTGGGAGAAAGGAAAGACTGTGACAGCATTGCTCTGGTGGCCTTGTGAGCAGTGCTTCAAACACAAAGTAGAGATTAAGCATATTTGCTGGCAACTGTCTATAGCTTCACTAACAATGCAGATGGAGCACTGTGTTTTTGCCATGCCAAAAACTGTTGAAGGCTTGTTCTGTTTGGCTCAGTCTTACTTTTCTTGTGCCCTCCCTCCAAAACTCTGAAAGGTGCCTTAGAAAAAAAGCCAGGCTCCCTACCCACATTCTTGGCTCACCAAAAAAAAAAAAAAAAAGCGGCACATGATGCTAGTCACGTTATAAAGAACATCTGATGCAAACAAAGCTGTATTGATCTGGGGGTAATTTTTAATAAAATGGCTCTAGATTAAACTTTATTGCTCAATGTGTAGGGGCAATATTCTTGAATAGACTGAGAACCAGAAAACTGCTGTCATTGATCCATGATGTGGCCTTCACCATTTAATCTCTGTAGAGCAGTGTCCTCACTGGGAAGCGAGGATCAGCAAGACCACTTGCATCATCCACCTGCTCATACCTCTGTCCCAGGGCAGAGGGGTGGAATTCTCCCTTAGCACCAGCGGGCCAATGGCAGAGGAGTGGAGATCTCCTCCCCATGGAGGGGAGCCCAGGGACACCTCTGTCACCCAGCTGCATGATGTAAACCCCTGCAAGCTGCAGCAGCAGAGATGCTCTCAGGACAGGCTCTAGTACATTGTCTTCATCAGGCAGGCAGCCTTACAGATCAATTGTCTAAGCACAGCACCCTGATGTGTCAGGGTCCCTTGCTCCTTTTGGGGCTAAATTCAAACACTCTTGGCATCAGAAACCTGGGAGTCTTTCAATAATTTCAGTATATATTGCAGCCTTTACGCAAGTCACTGACTTGCCTGTTCTGCTGCACAAACGTTTGCCAGTAACTATGTATCTTACAGTCACCATCAGTGAACCATTCTACAAATTCTCATCCAGGTTAAAATAACTTAAGAGCTTGTACATGTAACCCATAAACTTAAATACTGCAGCTGTTAAGTGATGTTCTGGATTTACTTTATAAGTGGGTACACACTGCTCTTAAGCCTATTACTGCAGATAAATGGCAGCTTTAATGTATTAAAGAGAGGAAATCTTTAACAGTAGCTATATCATAAGTGGCATTCTAAAGCAGGTGATTCTCAAGACATCACTCAAGACGTGTTTAGTTAAAAGAACTCTATAAATTATTATTTTTTACAGAAATCCTTGAAGATGATGGGGATTTTGCCAACTCCACCCCAGCAGGTCAGGAAGGTACACAAATAAAGAAGGAAACAATTGATATAGGTAGGTCAGGACTTTGTCATTGTAGTTTTAACAGTATATTCTACTTTACTGGGCATTGCAGATTCCAAAGGTTCATATGTTATTGCAGCAAATTACTTGTTCTGCTTCTAGGTTATGATAAATTACAGGTTTCGTTTGAATACTTATTTCCCCTTCCCATAAGTGTAACAAAATCTCGTTTTCCCAGACAACATGCTCCTTTTTATGATGAATATGATTAGTCTGAATTTGATTGTGACACAAATATGGTTTTTCTTACACAGTTGCTAGAGAAGATAAAATGGAAAGGTAAATAGCTGTCTTAGAAACTCAGAACATTTTTTACCTTGTCTGTATTTTCAAACTACTTCATGGCTGCATTTATTATGAGATGATTTACTATCAAGCAATTTCCATATATATATTCTGAACTATTTTAAATGTAAAACTGAAATCAGCACCTCAGCAATATGTAGAAGTCATATATTCAATGATAAGTGGTCAGGAGAAATTTTTTTTTGTTTGAAATGTTGAAATTTAACATTAGAACACAGTAGGGATATTAATATTCTGGAATAAATGAGCAGAAAATCCATAGAAGCTCATGAAAAAAAGACATCAGAAGAAATAATGATGGGACTGAAATACAGTGACCTGACACACTAGATCAAAATATTCTTTACAGTAAAAGTTAATAGAAAAAAAAATCAATTTTAGTGATTCCGTGAACAGCAATTCTTTGGCCTTTGGCACTGAAAGTTTCTACCATAAGAATATTTCTATTGTATGCATCAGGCCTATTCCAGGCAAGAGCTTCCTTTTCAGCAATTATTTTATCTGTAGTTTGGATGTTGAGACACGCTATGCAACACGCCCTTTACAACTGCTGGCATTGGCAGATCTTGATCATGAAAGACAACTGTAGTGACTGTGACACCAAGGACAACATCAGAGCAATGCCATCACAACAATGACACACAGAAACACAAGTGACACTGAGGATAAAGTAAATCTGTGACCCTGAAAGCTGAGACATAGCAAGGTCACACAAATGCAAAGTGAAGAATAAAATGTCATGGCAGCTCAACTGACTGCCTCATAGACACAAACTCCCTATCATGCAATATCCAACTGAGCACAGTAATTATGCAAGTCAGCACTACACAAGTGCCACTGCCAAGGACAGGAAGAGATCAGAGAGCCAGTATGGTTGAGCGAATGAGCACAGAAATGGAAGCCATGGGGAGGTTCGTACCTTTCCAACAGCTGCAAGTGTTAAGGAAGATGCAGGAATTTTCTCAAGAGTTGTAGGCATGTTAATGAGAAAACCCACTTTTCTTCTAGTACCCAAGTAAATCACACACACATACTGATGAGAGCATTATTTCCGAGTTTTTCACAGGTACAAAATATATTCTTGCACATGGCTTATGAAAAACAAGTGTTTGGCAAATGACTGAAGACAAAACAAGTTATAGAGCAAATACGAATTCCAAGTACTAGTTTGTGCATATATTGGGCAAGTAGCATTATAGAAAGCACAAAAAATTAACATGAAAGAACAAAGACTCTCTATTTCTGACAGAGCCTAAGTAAGAACTCAGTTTTTCAAAACATAAAAGGAATATTTACTTCTACCCTTTACCAAAACCAGTACTGAATATAATTAGTCTATGACATCCCCTAGCAAACAATGAGAACTAATCTTTCTCTTCCTCCCAACCCAAAAACTAAGTCCACACAAAAGTGAACTTTCAGCCTCAGAGTAGACTAAGCATGAGCAAATGAACCCAGAACCAGCAAAGCTGGGTTTTGATGTTCATAGATGATTTCATGAATTTCTCAGTAGGCAGCGATGAAGTTGCAAAGAAAAGCCTGAGGGCAATCAAGAGAGACTTCAGGCCTTGGAACAATTGGTCAAGGGATCGATCAAGAACAAAAGTAGTCTTCTTCCAGTTGCAAGGAATGATGTGGGGAAAAAACCATGAAGAGCCAGCCAGCCACTATCTGGCTCCAAGCTTGGTGACACTGGGAAAATACTGGTTTTTTTTAATCATGGCTCCATGACACCAGACTTGCTGATACCTATCCCAAAGGAAGGAAAAGGATCTTAGCACAGGAATTAGAAGAACTCATTTAAAGAGCTTTAAACTAAATTTGCAGGTGGGAAGAGAGAAAATCAGACTTACTAGAGAGCCTGGGGCAACATGCCAATGTTTGAGGGACAGTGTTCTAGAGATGTCCTTCAATCTGCTTTCCCAGTAGTCAGGGGATGGAGATCAGCAAAGACATACAGGGGTTATTGATGTGTTAGAAACCACAGAAGCACCTGAAAATGACCATGGAGAAATTAGAGCTTCTCACCCCCAAAAAACAGTGGGGCCAAAAGCCCAGCTGTGGTGCAGACAGCATGGACAACAAACACGATGAGCTGGAAGCCACTGTGTAGCAGGAAAACTGTATCATAGTTTCCATCTTGAAGACACAGAGGGATGACTCAATGGATGGCTATAAACTCTGCAGAAGGGGCAGGCAAGGAAGGAGAGACTGTGGGGTACTCTGCATGTTAGAGAGTGTTTTGATTGTCTAGAGCTCACCATGGTGACAGTAGGGTTGAGGATGTATGGGTAAGAATCAGGAGAACGCAACAAGGCAGGTATCCTGGTGGGAGTCTGCTACAGACCCCCCATCCAGGGCAAAGAGACAGCTGAAATATTCCGTAAGCAGCTGGGAGAAATCTCACAGTCGCTGGCCCTTGGTGGGGACTTCAGCTTACCGGTTGTCTGCTGGAAATAGAGCAGAGGACACAGCCTAGGAGGTTCCTGGAGTATGTGGCTGACAACTGCCTGGCACAGCTGGTGAAGGAGCCAGCTAGGGAAGCTACCCACTGCACCTGGTGTTTGTGAATAGAGGACTGGTGGTGGCTGGAGGCCCTTGGGCACAGCAGTCACAAAATGGCAGTGTTTTCAGTTCTTGGCGAAGTAAGGAGGGAGATCAGCAGAACTGTCACCTTGAACTTGATAATGGATTTAAGGGATTTAAATGACATGTGGATGTGGCACTTAGGGTTGTGGTTTACTGATGGACTTGGCAATGCTAAATCCATCCTTAATAATTAGTGCTTCCATCCTAAATGATTCCCTGATTCTGTGATTCTTCTAAGAATATAACAGGGTTTATCTATAAGGGTTAGACTGAGGGCTTAGGACACTTTTAGGTGGAAACAGGTGTTTCCTAAAGAGGATTACAATAATACTAGCAGTTTATTTGTCTAAATTCAAGTCTATTTAAAACTGTGCTTTTCTGTAGATGATGATTCTGTAAGCACTACCTCAGAAGACAGATCTTGTACGCCAGTAGCAAAACGGATGGTTGGGACAGGTGAGTATTAATTTCCATGCATTTATTATGAAATAAATCGCATTGTAACTTCGGTACCAAAGCTGGAGCAATCAGATCTCTACTGCAAACACAGCTCTACTTTTCTACTCCTGATTCCATTCTAGCTTTGTTGATAAATTTAAAAATTAAGTTTCATAGCTCTCTTCCTTTCATGACCAAAACTTGTATTAATACTGTAGTTCAACTTTGCCTTCTATACATATCTAATGAGCAGCATCTGCCTACTTCTGACTATTTTTGAGCCTGAAGATTTTTTTTCTGTTGAATCCCAAGCAGCCTTTCCATTTGCACATTGCCATTTTAATTTGAAACTCCCCTTCTCACCAATGCTGATATCTTTAAAGCTTAAGGATTACTGCTTTCTTACATGTAACACTTGGATACATTTGTCTTTAATTTCACAACAACAGTGGCACAATTATAATGAAAAAATGTTGAATTTTAGATGCCTTGGAAAAACAAGAGATTCCAATTGCTACGTATTTTGCATACTTAAGAGAAAACAATTCTGTATGGATACTAAAATTTTAAAGTTAAAAGATTAATCGGTTGCAATTATGCTTTCCTATATGCATATTTAGCACGTTTTTATAGCATTTACAGTTAGTTGTTTTTTTATTTATATTTTTAGACAATCACATTCCCTTGGAAGAAGCACAGAATCACTTTAAAGTTATTACAGTTAATGATACTGGAGCAGGAAAACACTGGAGTGATAATGAAGTTAGGGCTCTGATAAACATATGGTCAGATGAAAAGATACAACAAATGCTTGAAGGGGCCACAAGAAATAAAGAAATATTTGAGGAAATTGCCAGAAGGTTAATGAAACGTGGTATAGACAGAGACTGGAAACAATGTCGCACAAAATACAAGAACCTAAAATACGAATACCGTGCACTGCAGAAGGAAAATGAGCATCTTGGAAATCCCAGGAGAAAAATGAGATTTTATGATGAAGTTGACTGTATCTTAAGAAGACAGCCTCTGGGAACTTCAGGCTGGGGATGTGAAAGCTCAAGTCTCCTATCAGGTATTAAAAACTTCAGTGATGAGATAAAGTGAACTATCTAAAGTTGCCTGTTGGAGCCATGCTGTAGGTGTGGAAAAGAAATGGGGAGGGAAAAGAACTGGGGAAGCTGTATCTGCATGGTCACATAGGGTACACTCAGGGAACCCAAGTGGTCTATGGAGACATGTCGAAGCGAGAATATTAGCAAAAAGTGAAAGCACTGAAGCGTTCAGTGTTATTGGAGAACCTTTACTTTTGAAAGCCTAAGTGACACACAGTGAAATGGTGCTAGAACACATGACAGGTTTTAGAGGTCATACGGCAGGCAGGTAAAGTCTGATGGATAGAGAGCTGCAAGCTCTTACCATTTGGAACTGCAGGAATCAGTAGCAATCAAGCCAAGTGTAAGGACTCCAAAACCCCCAAACTATTAATTCAATACACACCAGAGTCAAGAGAAAGATCCAGAGCAGTGATGGTTATCTGAACACTTGTAACAACTGTATTGATTTCGCTAAAGCAGATTCAGTTTTCAAAACAGAGTTTGCCTCTATCTTAGTATTTAAACCCCTCTGATCTAGGAACCACACAGCTAATCTTGTGTCTGTTGTAAGGGTTCTCATGACTGGCCAACTGCTTCAGACCTCACGAGCACCTGCCCCTGCTCCAGGCAGAGTAGGTGCTCTTGTAGAAGTAACTGAACCTCTGCAACTTAGGGTTCAGTGACTTAAGGTAAAGCAGAACTAAATGTGATTGTTCTCAATATGTTAGATAATAGTCTGCAACACAACAATTGTAGTTGAGGACTTGAACCATTTCTGCAGCATAGGCCAGATGGATAGTTTGAGTAGAAACTGCTGGAACCAGCCTTAAGCCAGCCGTCCTCAGTCATGAACCTGAGCCCTAATGTGGTGTCCAAGGGCACCATCCAGTACTGCATTAGTTGTGGCTGGAATGACATCCACAGAGCTGAGGGATGACAGTTCTCCTCTGCCTCAGTCTTGTGCTTGGTGATATTCTCAAGACATGTATTTTTTTCCAAACACAGAAACAGAATATATTACGGCTGGTTTCTACTCTCCATGAATGGGATATATCAACACCAAGAGTGTCGTCAACGCCAACAACCAACCTGGCTCTTTTACATTTTAAATGCTGGAAAAGGACTGTGTAGTCTGTGAATGCTGATGCAGTGGCCAGTAAAACAATAATCTTTTCAGACAAGAAGCTTCATTTATTAATCTGTTCGAGGCATCTGCCAAACAAATGGGTCTTGTCCTAGGGTATTTGCTTTTGTAGTATAAAACTTTTTGGTGTGTGACTGACTGTGCCTTGAGAATCTCGACGAAACACTTAATCACCTTGTTTTTTCTCTTCTGAGTTTCAGTGGGAGATGCTACAGCAAACACAGGATCTTTGAGTCTCAAGAGAAAAATATGGAATGATGGTAAGAGCCCCTGACTTTTAAAAGCACCTATACACTGCTGGTGAATTGGATGCCAGATTCTTATAGCCAGTATTCAAACAGTTAAAAAAACATAATCCTAGAACTTAACACCATGCTCCAAACCAACATTCTTCTCTCAGCCACAACAATCAGCAAAAGAAGAGTTCTGATGAAAATGTAGGCCTAAGGAGAATTACAAATTATTTATTTTAGTCCTCATCCCTGGTATAAATGAGGTAAATATCAGGAAAAACTTAATTGATTTATAAGAATCATAGGCAAAGAAAATATAGTACCTAGAAAAAAAAGATGTCTCAATTGTGTTGCTTAAGGGAAAGCAGGGACAGGCACAGTCATGGATACGATTTCTGTGTCTGTAAAATGTCTAATGTGTTGTACACAAGAAAACAGAAGACAAGAAGACAGCTGTGTCAAAGACAAGATAGAATAGAGAATCATGGAGAGAGAGAAAAATGATGGGAAGGACAGAAATATGTGGCATGTGATCTGATATGGGGAAGGTCAGCAGCTTATTTTTCTTCCTGCAAAACTGAAGAGACCTAAATAAAAAGAAAATCAAACAGTGAGGAACAAAAAAACTTAGTTTTAAGGAGCTCACCACTATTTTTAACACTAAAATGATATATTCAGACAGATGAAGAGAAATGATCTGAACGTTAGAGTTTTGAATTCAACCCATTTAGTTCACCACCACAAACTGTACAAACACTGTATTTAATCACTCTGTGTAATTAAATACTTTCATTTATTGCCTATTATGTAAGTACCTCTTGGAGAGGGCTGTAGCTAGCCAAAACTGTAAGTCTGAGATAGAAGTGATTTCTACAGAGTCTGCTGCATTCCTACTCTCCATTATACAATGATCCCTTATACGACACCAGGCAATGCCTGCCCAAAGAACAGGTCAGGAGAACAGCTTTAGGAAAATCCGGCATTTGCTCAACTTCAGTGTCAGCAGTTCACTGACTTGTGTGCTCTAACCACGTACTTTGCTTTTGTTCACAGAGGTGTCACCTGTTCCACTTAAGAAAAGTGCTTCTGAAAACACCTTACTCCACTTCCAAAAACTATTAACAGAGAGGGTGCACACAGTAACAGAAGGCAAAAAGCTACTGCTTGAAAGGCTTTGTAAGCGGGAAGAAATGCAAGAGCTCAACAGAACACAGCTGTATGCTGATCCATCAGCCATACAACAGGTTGGTTTAATGAACTTTCTATGAAATTAACATGCAAATAGATTCTGTCAGGTAGTATGAAATGAAATACTTAGAAGTGTAGGTTATCCACATGAGTACATGCTTTGCTTCCCTTTAATATAGTCACCTTCAGTCATTTAAACTAAAACAAGGTGTGAGTTTCCATCAAAATCCTTAACTATGAGCTTTTAGCAGTGATGTCAGTCGAATAAAAAATATGACCTCTGCCTATACGTCTTGGTTCACCTAGATGTCACAATTAACAGACTTAATTGAAAGAAAATAATATTTTAATTGATCAAAGAAAACATCTACAGTTGAAATTTCATCCCATAATTTGCAACTACCATCTCCATGGTCTTCCTAACAAGTTAGTCCTCTGCAATTAACCAAACAGTTGAAGCCATACAAGAACTTTTTGGTTAGGCAGGGCTGGTGCAGAAAATACAACTCTTAACTCCTTAACCAGCATTTACCCTCCTCCTAGCCTCCCCCCCTGCTTTTGCTGGTATGGGGGAATGTCCCCCTCTGCCTGCTGAAGGCTTGCAGCAATGTGCAGCACTGAACTGGAGAATTCAGTGAGCCAGAAAGAAAGTGCACAGAATTGACACCTTGGTAGAAGGGGCAGGCATTAGTTATGGTCCCTGTTCTGTATCGGGCAAGGAGTCTGCTGTGTCCAGTAACCCACAGAAAACAGAAACAGTGCAGGGAACAATGACGTGCTAAGAGACAAATGCCACATCGTAACTGTTATTCTGCAAAATCCGACTAGCCACTACTTCATTTTGTGGTTGTGTAAGTACTTTATGGTCTGTATTACATTTGCAGGGTTTTTCTTTCAGTGAATTCCAGCAAGACAACTTTCTGAATCTCAGTCATGTTTGGGCATAGACCTACACAGCCCAGCCAAAGCCAGATTAGTTCTGGACAGATACAAAGGCACAACTCACATCAAACAGTCAAGTCCTTATTGCAGCAGCAACAACCACCAGGTTTATTTACATACAGAGGCCTAAATTCCATCCAAATCCCTTTCATAAAACTTTACATAAAAATATTACTGGATATAATGTGTTATTTCCTGCTCTATGCTTAATTATGTCCTTGTCAATTCTTTTATGAAGGTGAATACTTTCCACCAAGGTGGATTTAATCTGCCATTTGAGTAGGATTTTTAAAATAATTCTGAGAAGTCAGGAGAGAGATTCCTAAAAAATAATAAGTTTTTTGATGATGTTAATTTATAAGTGACACGGATACACAGTTTTTTCAGTGTACACTTATCTAGCACTTTCACATTTTACACTGATTTCTCAGTAGAAATCTTCTTTGATTTGTAATACTGTCACCGAAACTATAATTTCCAACAATACTAGTATCATAATTGTTTTAAAATTCTTTCTTCTCTCTCTCTTCACAATGAGTTGGTTCAAAGGTACATCCTTGAACTTGCACTGTATTACCTGCATACAGAAATGCTGTCTTTGGAAGGAGGACAAGGTTTGCCCCTGCCATCACAGCAGTCAGGTATCCCTATAAAACATGCTGAGTCAGCTGAAGACCTCACCATTCCCACAGACTAAAATCACAGGTTACTCCTGTGAACCAGAAAAACGTGTGACCCAACCCTAATTTGCACTAGTACATTTAAAGGTTTAGTTCGATTATGATTTAAATTATTTGAAGTAACTGCAATGAAATAATATGGGTAACTTACGTGTTTTGCTCTACTTTCTCTGTTTCATGAGTGCAAGCCTGAAATTGACTTGATAACTCATTTCAACAAGAAGATTCTCCTTTTCTCCATGCTATTCTGAGTAATCCACTTCTTGCTGGATGCTCTATTAACCAGTTCATCTCACTAAACTCACACAAGACTAGCCCATCCAGTAAGAAAAAATCCTAAATGGTTTTTCTGTGTGAAGTAGCGGAGCAAGTTCCCAGATGTGCCAGGACTAACTAAACAGCTGGAAAGTTATTTTTGTTGCAGTATGCCTGTCCTTTTAGAAGAACTACTAACCTGAGGGAAGCAGTTAGCACTGCAGAGATGACAAACCTCACTTTAAATTCTGCATGATGCACAAGGACCCAGATCTTTCCAAACCTTCCTGTCATTCAGTACAATGCCCCCCCCAAAAACCTCTATCTCCTTCCAGAAAATAAAAAATAAAGACTTTTAGTTCATTAAAATCAGCAGACCTTTCAAGAATATTTATCTGTTTTTAAATGCTGATATTCAGGTGAGAACAACACAAAAGCACTGAGGCAAACGACTTGCTGAATTCTTAGCAGGTCAGAGCAGAGAACTGCAGAGCACATTTGCAGTCTTTACTTGGAAACTGTTCATGCCAACACTAGGTGGTAGACGTGAAACAAGAACTGACAGAAAAAAAAAAGAACACAATTGTGTTGACTTTCCGAGTAAAGGTTTTTTCACTCAGAAAACTTTTCAGAGAGCAGAGTTTATCTGACAAACAAATGTCCAAAGAAGGTGGGCTTCCCTTTGTGTGGGATTCCTTGTCTATTCTGCTTTGTGACTGCAAAGCATAGCTCATTTTTTGTAAATGTTTTGTCAGAAAGCTGTCTTCTGCCCTGGTGTTCATTTATTGTCGATCAAAGATGGTAAGAGATGTCAGGTGCAAGGTGGGGAATTTGGCATCATCTGATATTTGTGCACTACTCCCATTTATACAGATAACAATTAATTTACTTGAGACAGATAAAGTGATATCAAGACCACCTTTCTTCACTGTGGTAGTACTTACAATTCCACATAACTTTTTGCTTAGAGATAAAATTGCCAGGAATGTTGCACATTTAGAATTCTGGTTGTCTAGAGCTATGATCTGTCTCCTCTGGACAGCATCCCCAGGGGTAGTGACAATGGGCTATACAGAATGTTGCTAAGCCAAAGGATTTCTCAAAACAGTCCCTTAAGAAATAGTATTAGTTAATCCAACTCATCCTTCCAGTGTATCTCTATATCCACTTAAGCTTTTGCTGTGGCTCTGCCGTCTGTGATCACAGCTTTACATTTATTACAGTCACACAATATTTAGTCCAGACACACTTATGGGACAGTGACATGGAATGTGGGACACCATCTGACACATGCTAAATAGTTATGTGTAGGGAACTACAACAGTACTGCAGTGGTTTGGGAGGAAAGCCTTTCTTAGACATGGATCTTCAACAAAAAGGCCAGACAAGTCATCATGTCCATGTAACTGATCCTAGGAATCTTAATATAAATTACATCATGAAAACGTTCCAGCTTAATAATCAAAACCAAGTAATTATGACAAGAGCATCAATCCTATAAATAACAGTTTTCTCCCTCCTCAAATATCGCCATTGCCAGAGGGCCATTAAAATTAGTGTAGGGCAAATCTGTCTCCTCCCCAGTTTGCAAATGGCAATACTGAGATTTTTGAGTTATAGCAGATAAATGGAACTATTACCACTCTGACCTACATTAAAAAGCTTCATTCTTCTCTAAAGCACACTCATTCACTAAGATGAATGGGTCACTTTACACATTTTTGATAGGGCTGCTATTTTGGAAAGTCCTCTGAATGCCCTTTTAGATTATTTGAGAAACTGTTTGGGCTGAAGGCTTTGAGAATGAGCTTCAGGAAGCAGAAATGCTTGCACTGATGGTGGATCCACAAGCTCTATCTGTATCATTGGCTTTAAAGACTCTGCCTTCAGAGTAATCCTTTGTTTTTTATGTAGCTAGGTCTCTTTTGTGCTGGCACAAGCATCCATATGGCCGTGGCTACCCAACTGACAGAACTGATTTAAATTAAAACTAACCCAATAAAAAGCCCCTACAAACAACTCTGCTTTTTTTTTTTTTTTTTTAATGGAAATGGTAATGTAAGTGAAGCCAGGAGAGTTTATATGAACTCAACTTCCCAGTGATAACACAGGTTGCTGCATAAAACCCTCCCTCCATGCATGTGGCTCAAATTCAAGGCATGGGCAGACAAACCAAATGAGCAATCCTGTGAAAATTACTGGAGAGCTGTAAAATGCCTACATGGATGACTTATCTACAGTCAAAGTGAAGAAGAATGAACAATCTCACCCCAGCTCTCTAAGTAGGTTAATGTAAGGGGAAGTCTGCTGGCCACAATAAACACAACAGCTTCCTCAGAAATGTCCTCTTGTATCTCTTGTTTGCCACCATTTCCCTCCTGTTTTTTCCACTCCTTCTTACATGATCTCATTCCAGCTGGTTACTCCACACTCAGAGATAAGAGCTTAGACTGATCTACATTTTGTGACATGTACATTGAAGAGACTTCAGCTTGGTTAGAATGACATCTGGCTTCTCTTCACTTTCCCAAAAATGAGTGTGCAGGAACCTGAGCCCTGCAGGATGTTATCTAAAACAACCTAGCAGATGGAAGAGCTCACCACAGCAAAAAGGCCTCGCTCCTCCACTGTTCTCCTGCAGGAGCAAGTTTGGGGAATGGAATTAAGCCAAGCTGTCATCACCTGTAGCACAAAATGGCCTAAAACTTCAACCAAGATAGAATAGAAGGGTTTTTACATCTGCATGCTGTGTCTGAAAGTACTCAGGAATGTTTTACCAGCACACAGAGCACAAATGGCACACCGGCACAAACAAAACAGCAAACAGACTCAATAAGCAGCTAGGCAAACATCTTACCCTGTATATTCCATAGGGAATTTACATAGAAATATGACTAATTAGAAAATTTGGTATTTAGACAATTAAGACATTTGGCACTGCACTTCTTGCACCTGGGAATGAGGGATATGTTGAGCTCATAATGTGTTCTTGAGATGAAATGAAAAGGTAAATAACTTACATACCAAATTTTCGGGATCATTACCTGTAGTATATCTGAGTTCCTCAGAGAATTCCCATCCAAATACTATTGGAATTTAAAGGTTTTTGATTGAAAGATTCACAGTGTAAGTCACAATACCAATGGCTTGCTAAATAGCCGTAAAAAACCCCACCCTATCTTGTAGCCAATATGTTGTATATAAAATGATTATGCTAAATTGAATGCAGGTATTTGGAAGGATGGCTAATGGGAAGTAACCAGTGACTTTACTATATTGAAAAAGAAGTTAAGTGTCTTAACTTACATTGGTGATTATCTGGGTTCTGTTAAATGGGTTTTAAAAACGGGCAGTAACAGGAAAGGTATCAAAAAGCACACTGGCCAAGCCTCCACTGATAACAAGTTCCATACACAGGCCCATCTGAGACAAGGAATATTCCCTGACTTAATGGGACTTCCACCTTCATAGAAGAGGGCTTTCAAAGACTTTTTCTAAAAATGAGTACAAACTTGGTACACTCAGGTTTCAGTACACAGTATTACTGCCAAAAATATTTTCCAGAGAATTTTGCAAAAAGTTAACAGAAATCACACTTCCTCGAAGATTAACTTTGCAAATTTGTCCTGGTCAAGGACTCAAATGACGTCTAATAGATTTGTAATTCACAGTAACTCCTCCTCCCTCCCTCCCTCACCGCCCCCAAGAAAATCCTCTCCTTACCAATATCCTCAGATCTTTTTTTTTTGGCACGCTGTCAGTGACTTTGTTCCCTTGCTTACAAAATACAGAAATGATTTAGACCATCCACTTCTAAGCCTTGTTAATGTTGATGCCAGAGTAACATGACTTGCTTGAGCAGAATTAAAAGTTTCAAACATAACGAGCAGTCACTGCTAACATAGCTGAAAAACGTTACCATGGTGTCAAGTTAAATTGATAAAATGTTCTTAGTGTGTGGAAGGCCTAGATTAGATGTGAGTAGGAATATACTGGTTTTCATTTTAATTCACAGTTCACCATTATAAAGTTAAAGCGAATAAAAAGCTGCGTTCTAACAAAGGACTGAGAATTTAAGCCCCAAAAACCAGCAGCTGCTTTTGATTTATTAAAAAAAATGCAACACCAAACAACTTTTAAAGTTGTTTCTTCTGATGTCACAATAGTGAAATTACAAGTTAATCTTTTGTCTGATGATGAGCCTACTTGTGGGCTCCTGAACTTCACTTACATACACACATCAATTTTTCATGCAGAACAGTTTCAGTGAGTGAAGCAGCAAGCACCACTGACGATACGCTTAAATATTTTGGTGGCTTGATTCCGCTTACAGAGTTTCAAGTTTCCAGCTGCAAACATCCTCACTGAAGAAAATCTCTTCAGTGTCACAGTAATACAAATGATCAACTCATTCTTGGACATTTAACAGAAACAGCAAAGTTCTTCACCTTGCTGCAACCAGCTGTATCAGAATACAAAGCACAAGAATTTATGCTGCATGTTTTTGTAGTATCTAACAAGTACTCTGGATTTTTACACGTACAGGTAAGATTTCAAAGATTAGAAATTATAACACGTTCTCCTCTTTGTGGCCCAGGCATCTCAGAAATGCTGTGATACAATGCCATGCTTTAATGTTCTGAATTTTAAAATCTAATACAAATTAAGGGCCAAATTCTGTAATCTGATTTATTGCACAGGACTAATTTGCATATAGAAGAACATGCTTATATCAAAGGCCAGTAATCATTACATAAATATCCTTACTAATTTGAAGGTGATGTCTAAGGACTGTATTTTCTAGTGGCCAATCAAATTTTTGTTAGTCACTCAGGCCTGATTTGGATGGTCCATTAATATTTCTATATACTATAATATTTCTATATATTATATACTATAATCTTCTTTCATATTTACTTATTTTATAAAGGTCTATGGTTAAGAGACATTTCTTAGTTTTTAACTTTAAAACCATGGGCCTAATGCAGTTTACTGATTCAGTTAATACTAACCTTTAGCTCTGGTTTTCAAGAGACATTCCAAAAAGTAGAAAGAAAAATATCTGCTATCCTATTACTTCCTGATAGGGATGCCAGCTCTTCTACCCATAGTAGTAGGAAAAATGCAGACAGAAACATTAGCAAAGAAAATTAACATCTCAACTATTTAACAGAATTTTATTGAGTGCTTGCAGAAGTATACCTAATGGAACAGACTGTTTCACTTTTACATGTGCAATGTTTATGCCTTTAGGAAACCATCCCTTAAACATTTTGACCATTACTGAGTTCGATCAGAATCAGAGGTGGTTCATATATGCCTCTAGATGTGTAGTTTCCTGTAGAATTTGTGAATGAATGATGAATTTCAATCATAGTATAAGTATTGCTGTGTACAGTTGTGTCCTCCAGAGAGTATCTGATATTAAAAACTCAAGCAAATGAAATTATTTGTCAAGTGCCCATCAAAGAAAAAAAAAAAGCATTTTGAAAAGTTGAAATAAGGTTGCAATGAAAATTGAGATAATAAGATGCAAAGTAATGAAAACACATCAATAATTTTATTTCCACACAAGATACTCCAGGTCCACCACTGTGTGTTTGTAAGCACAAACAAGGTGAGATTTTTTCCAGCCTCTTCACAGAAAAACGATGCAAGCTAAAACGAGACTAATGTTTCATTTTACATGAAAACCATGGCTTTGTTCCTGGGATTTTGGCTGTATCACTCTCAATAAAAAATTTTTTGGTGGACACTGGCAAATATATATACCTGCAGCCAAAATAGAATTATTAGCATATGGGAGTCGGTAGGGATGCAGCATTTTACCAGGAAAAGTATATGAAACTCTATTGTAAGAAACAGAAAATCTCCATGTAAACGATTTCGTATTGTTGGTCCAAAACCAATTTCAGAGCGACATTTACATGCCTGTGACCTCAGAAATACAAAGAATATATGTTATCTATTCAATGCATGTGTAATTATCCAAGCCTAGCTCACCTAGGTAGCCCACCTACCTAGACTGTCAGGAATGAGTTTATTTAGCACACTTTTTGCAGCTGCAAAGTCAAGCACAGTACTCAGCATGTACTACTAAACGGGCTTGCGTGTGTCTGGCTGTGCATGTGTTCCCACAAGAATATCCCTTTCTGGCACCAGTGAAAAAATGACTGATTTATGTCAGTCCATAACATATTACTTTGAATACCAACCGAATGGAAGCAGAACCCAAACGTCATTCTGTAGCTCATCCACATGGACGACAGTGCATCAGGGTCTGTTGTACATTGCCGTAGAAAGGTACCGTCAGGTAGAAGTTTTATTGTATCATGATGATGAATCTATACCACTACCGCCAGGAGGAGCCTAAAAACGGCTTAAGAACTCTTTGTTTCGGATTGTGCGATTTACACTTTAAGGTGAGCATCTCGACCCTGCCCCCCGGGGCTCATCCCACCGCCCGGGGCTCATCCCCGCTGCCCGGGGCTCATCCCGCCGCCCGGGGCTCATCCCCGCCGCCCGGGACGCGGCCACGCCGCGGGCTCCGCGCACGGACGTGCGAAAGCGCGGGCCGGTGGCG
>VXBQ01013735.1:0-45256 GCA_013400175.1 Phainopepla nitens
AAAAAATCTTTTAATATATCTTTTTTTAATAAAAAAATCTTTTAATATATCTTTAAATATATTTAATTTAAAAAAAAAAGCAGTGAGTACAAACTAACGAGTTCAACATATCCCTATATATTTTGCCAAGCCAAAGCAATGCCGTACCTTTACAGCTCAACAGGTGATTTTTTTCTCAGTAGATTTTATATAAAAAATTTGAAACTATTTCAGCTGCAATAACTACTACCAACTTAGAAAAAAAACTGTTGTGCTTTGACAGGCAACCTAGAATCTTCTACCTACTTAAGGAATTGGGTATATGTAAAGAACATATATGGCCCACTTCTGCTGCAGATGTGCAAAAGAATTCAGAATTGTTTTAACTATGCATCTTTCAGTTTAAAGTCATTCCCCTTGTCCTGTCATCACATGCCCTCGTAAAAAGTCCCTCTCCAGCTCTCTTGTAGATACCTTTAGGTACTGGAAGGTCTCTCTGGAGAATTCTCTTCTCCAGGCTGATCAAGCAGAACTCCTTATTCCCCATATGCATTAGCATAGTTGCCAGGACAATTTGCTCCATGACCTTTGTCGGGCACCAAGGTAAGACTGACTGGCCTGTAGTTCCCCAGGTCTTCCTTATTTCCCTTTATAAAAAATGGGGTTACGTTTCAGCAGGAACTTCACTGGACTGCCCCAAGTTCTCAAATATAATGGATGGTGGCTTAGCCACTTCATCTGCCACTTTCCTCAAGATCTGTGGGGACGTCTCTCATCCAGTCCCACAGACCTGTGCACTTTCAGGTTCCTTAGGTGTTCTTGGATCTGATCTTCTAGAGTGGGCAGTTCTTTATTCTCCCAGTCCCTGCCTTTTCCCTTTTGGGACTTGGGCGGTCTCCCACTTCTTCTGGAGAGTGCTCACAATTTTTCCAGTCTTCCTTTATCCCTGACATTCCTATAGAAGCTTCTCTTCTTGCCCTTAATGTCCCTGGCCAGATTTAAGTCTATCAGATCTTTATCACTTATTTAAGAACTGTGGTTATGTTAAGGTAGCTCTCTTCTTTGGGTACCTGTAAAAGCAGCTGCAGGGGCAGCAAGAACCGGACATTGCAAAGACAGGCAAAGTTTTTTTTTCCTGATACCTGATATCTCCACACAAACTCAGCACCTGAGCCAGAGAAGTCAAAAATCTCATATTCAACCAACCCAAACATTTTGATCTAGCAGCAAATTGTTGCTGACAATTTTCTGCCAGCAGCTAACTCCAAAAAGCAGCTGATGTGCCCTGCATTGCGAGTAACTGGGCTCCAGCAGAGGAGACTTTCATCACATATTATCTTAACTGGAACAAGCAATAGAAGCCATTGCCCCTTTCAAATTTATTTTCCTACCTCTCAGAAAGTGCCTCCCATCCTACTATGGTAATTAAAAAATAGAAACAACCCAACATCAAGAGGTATGTTATCTTCCAATGGGGAAAAAAACATCACTCAAACAAACAAATTACAAATAACAATGCAACTCTCACTCACAGGCAGGCATGAAGTCTTTGCCTAAGAGTGGTACCCAAGCTCAGAAGTAATTCCAGGGCAGGAGAGTGCCAAACTGTTGACACAAAGCTACTTGTTACTTCTTGCTAATAGTCTTCAAATATGGAAAAAAATAGTCTTTCCCCTGTTTTTCTTATGAAGAATGATCAGAGGTAGTTTCCTAGCTGCTCTGGTCAATTCTCTATGTTCTCAAGGTAGCAATACAGGGATACCATCTGTGCTAATGAAATATATGAACATTTGAAAAATGATGGGAGGCACACAGCCAGCAGGATCCATCCACCTCAGACAGATCCACACTTGAGAAGTGAACTCTGGCTCATTATGTCGAAGAAATGTACATGCAAAACTTAAAAAAGACATAAAAAAAAAAAAGACAAACTCCCTAAAACATTGCTTTAGTCCAAACAATTTTGTACCAAGCTTAGTTTTAAAAAATAATCAGATATTCACAGAAGTCCAGGCATAACTCCCAAGTGCTTAACACCTGAAGTAGCAGAAGTGGAAAGAAATAGAAGTGTGCAGGCAAAGGTTGTTATCATCTACAGACTTTTAAGATGTGAATTTCCCAAGTGTGTACCGCAGTTTCTCATTATTTATTAATAAATTAAGATCAATTTTTTCCCTAGTTATAGTAATTTAATGCCAAGAGGGAAAAGCCAAGTTGTATTTTCTCAAGTCTCCCACATAGTTGTTGACTGCTGCAAACAATATCCTTAGCTGCTATCATGAAACATTATAGAAAATGAATTCAATTTTGCAATTTAAGTGTTAAGCAACACAGATGTGGTAAAGTAAATAAAAATCGCTGGTCTTCATCAATGTTAAAATGATAAAAGTAACTGCATGTTGTTTATACAAAGACTGTGGCTCACAAATCTAATCCCACAGGCAGAATATTACCCCAAGATGCTTAAACACTTCTTCCCTCACATGCAGCAGAGGCTTTACGCATTAAAAGAATCAAAAGAAAAGTCCCATCCTACATTCCACAATATTTATAGGATAACTTTTGAAACCATCTTAGTCATACAGGAGCATAGTTTTAGAAAAACCTTGCCATCATCCTTTTTCAAGTGTAGTAATATAAGACCAACTCGATAACAAATTTCTACTCAGTTTTGGCATCCCTGCAAGTGTCCTGGCCAGGCCAGACTGAGCTTTGAGCAACATGGTTTAGTGCAAGCCCGTGGCAGGTGGGCTGGACTTGACGGCCTTTGAAAGGTCCCTTCCAACTCAAACTATTCCACAATTCTATTTACTACAACAAGATGTGAAGGAACAGCCACCATGAACAGCTGCTTACATAATGCTGTGTTTTGTACAATATTTATTTGATCAATCACGAGAAAAAGTACCTGTAATCTATCCCATAAAGATATCACTGCATAACTGATAATGATTTTAAATAATCTATACTAGCTCTAAAGAAAGTATTCATACAATATCTATCATTCTGCCAATTAAATGATCATAGCTTCGATAGAATGTAGTATTTTTAAAATTATTTTAGTTTATAGTGTATCCTCCATGTAGCTGTGAGCTGTTCAAGATCCTGGATGCATTTGCAGGATACAACAGGTGAAAGTCAATGAGTAATTGCCACCCTCTACAGAGAAAATGCCTTCAAGTATATGAGCATAGGAAGACAATCAATCAGCCTAAAAATTGCAGGGCATTTTACACTGATCATATCCACAACTTAGTATCAAATGATTGAATTTATATGAAAGCAAATCTTCCTCTCTGAATTAACTGATTTTCTAGAAAGTTGGACTTAACTGCCACTGCAGTTTCTCATTCTTCTCTATTAGTACATAGTACCATAAATCTCATAATTTGCAGAACAAATGAAGACTTTACTCTTTTAAAAGGAAGTTTAAACCCTGACAATAATAGGAGAGTGAGGGTGAAAGCAAATTACACCCCTGTGAGAAAAATTAAAGTTACCTATTCGGGTACACTGGCATTGAGAAGAGTTATAGGAGAGGGCAAGTTTTAAGAGGACCTTTAAGGCAGTGCAAAGCCTCACAGGATCACAGACAAGCTATATAGTTACATACTATGCTAACAAATGTAACTCTTTCTTCCCTATCATCCTGGCAAAACAAAACAAAACCAAACCAAAAAAAAGAAAAAAAAAAGAAAAAAGAGTTGTCAGCTTGCCTGGTCCTTTTCAGAGTCAATGCAACATCAAACACTGCATGAAATCCACAATTTAATTAGTCAGATCTTTTATACAGGATGCATCTTAAAATGAAAAACATAACTCAGAAAGTACTGGGTTTTAATCTGGAAAAATCACAGTTACCAGTATTTTCATCAAGAGGAAGGGATTTGTATTTTCTGCCTTAACACTCAGCTGATCCTCAATATTCAAACAAATAAAGTTACCATACACACTGAACCCACAAAGTAAAAAAAAGTTTCTTACAATCCCCATATATCTATAAGCTGGCAACCTAAAACAGTAACAGTTGAGACTTCCCTACATATTCCATCATATTTTCAGTAACTTGTCAAATTCATAGTCTGTGCTGCTTTGTAATGAACAACTTTACATTAAAAAAGCTCTCTTAATTTCATAGAACCATTTTGTTTAAATTCATTTAAACTCAACCAAGAAGCTTAAGAAGTAACAAGAGTTTGCATAATGATGCAAGTTATTTATATAAAAAAGAAAGAACAGGAAAAGTAACTATTCTCTGAAAATAAAAATTATGCAAATATTTGCCAAAAGTATTTTTCCATGCATTTTAAATGTCTTCTACTTTGTAGAAATGTTTTCAATTAAGAATCTCAATGCAAAATGTAAAAGTGACTAACCGAAAAGCTGATGAGTTGCTGTAGTCACAGAACCATCATAACACCATGCCTGTCCAAAAGCAAGATACTGCAAATCCCCACCTGAAATACTGTTCTTTCACTGGTGCTGAAATGCTGGGGTTTTGCTGGAATTTCAGGATGGGTATCTTTGACTTCTTTTTGCCTAATATTAGACCAGACTCATTGAGTATTTAATTGTGGAGAAGGAGCAACAATGTTTTTGGGTTGGAGTTGATGGGTTTTTGTTGTTCTGTTTCTTTCCTTTTAAAAAAACTTTAAAAAAACTTTCATCTCTTTCATAAAGGTGATTTTCAGCTCAACAAGCTAAAGTACACACAAAAATGATCTTGTTTTATCTGAAATATGCCACCTTTCAAACTTTATCAAAATTTTTTGAGCCTCTATTACAAGAGGCATAAAACACGACAACATGATATGCCTTTATCCTGTAATCATTGCTCTTCTCCTCTTCAAATCTTCCAAGCAATAGATGGCTTCTCCCAGACAACCCATTGCTTTATTCTATACCTTAGATAATTTTTCTATTTCACTTACTTTTTAAGATGTTAGGACCAGAACAACATTCCAAAAAAAAAAAAAAAACACCCTAAAACTATTTCTAGTATTTCTTTAGTCTCTGCAAAGTCCAGCAAGTAGATGCTCTAGTTATGATTTTTTGTGCTTTGAATAAGGCTGGCACTGCTTTTGTTAGCATTCAAAATTTTGAACTGCTTACCTGCAACATCACATCACTGTTCAGAGAAAAAGGTACAGGTCAATATAAAACAGAATTATTATTTTTTTTTAATAAAAGAAGCATGCTTTTATATGTCAGACACATAACTAAACGTGTAAGACAAAAAGAAGGAGAATATACATTCTCAACATATCTACCCAGAATTACCACAAAAATTGAGTCACTGACAGGATGTGCTGTGGGTTGCAGGACTAGTTGTAAAATCAACTTACCTGTTTTTTCCCATACTACATTTTAAATTTCTCTAATAAATTGGACGTTTTCAGTAGTTGTAAAAATTACAACATGTATATCCGAGTTTAACCCATGGAAAAAAAGTAACCCTTTCACCTATTTTGGGGTTTGTATCAGAATTTCTGCAGTTCTGTTGTAAAAAGGACTCTTTGGTTTCCTCATGAAATTGAAGGTCTTAATCATGATGGACAGGAATTTTACTTCCTAATATTGGTAATATTTCCTAATGATTGTATCAATCGTACAGGTCAAGGAATCACAGCACCAAGAAAAGTGAAAATTCTGTTATTCTTGAAAGCACTCCTATCAGTATTACACAAACTGAAAAACTTTTAGGTGGCATTGAACATTAATGATCACTGGTTTAAAAGCAAGATGAATTATATCATGTGTTTTCTTGATGGAAGCTTTAACAGACCTTAACAATGGCCTCCATAACATGTGGCAAGTATTATGGCAAGAGTTGATGCAAGTAATAATGCCAAAATTATCTAGTATCTTAGCCAAGACTGTAGTCAAATTAAAGCCACAACCAGAATTATAAACACATCTGGAATAAGGTTAAAATTTTATGTAGTAGGGCTTATTACAGTTATGTCTAGACAATAATATTGAACCATTTTTGATCATGAATGGTTAAGGACTATTCTCCTAATCATTCATGAACAACTTGTATCTTCCTTGATGCCTTTCACTGAACAGAGCACACTTATGATGCAACTGCAGTTCTATCCTAACTTTGTACACAACTAACAGTACTTTAGCATTATTATAAAGCTACAGAGAAATATGGCAACTATTTCACTTAATTCTCCCTTACATTGTTGAGGGCAATTACTTGCTCATCCTTAAAAAGATTAAAGAACCATTTAAAATATCACCATTCTCCATATTATTTAAACTGGCAGAGAATGCTTCCTTACAATCTTTTAGAAAAAACTTTATGTAATAGCAACAAAATGAGTAATTAGAACCATGTAAAACATTTGAAAGTTAAAGTCCTACCACATGTTCTACTTATCTGAAAAAGACACGTGTAGTTAGAAAGCATCCCTTTACAAACTGATTAAAAATTTAATGGGCTGGGTACATTGTGACACTTCAGAAGAGAAGACATTGCTTCAGTTTCTGTGAAGAAACTGTGAAGATGCATCGCTTTGTCCACATTGATTTTGTACTCAAAATATTTTCTGATGTTCAGACAGATATTTATACACATTGATGAGATCTTTTCTTCTCCAGGCTGAACAGGCCCAGCTCCCACAGCCTTTTTTGTCCTCTCATGTTAGATTCACTAGTTCCTCAATCAACTCAGTGGTCCTTTACTGTACTCTCATCCCATAGCTCCATGTATCTCTTGAACTGGAGAGCCCAAAACTAGATTCCAGGTGTGGTCTCACCAGGGCCAAGCAGACTGGAGGGATCATTTCCCTCAAGCTGCTGACAATTCTCATCCTACAGTAGCCCAGGATACAATTTACTTTCCCTGTGATAGGTCCCACTGCTAAGGTCCTCTTGTGGGTCATTTTTAACAAGAGTGTGTTTGCAGAAGTACCACTCAAAATGCCTAACAAGCATGGCTGAACCACACTCTGGCTGTTGCCTGCTTTTTCACATTATCTATCAAATTTTCTTGAGCAGGGAAAGTAGCACTGCATTTTCTGAACAATTTGATTTGCATTATTTAATATCAGGTGAATTGGACAGATCCTAGAAGCAGAAGAAAACCAACACTTGAAACACACAGAGCAGACAGCAGGCAACCGTCACACAGCCAGAAACAGCAGAGACTAAATACAAAAAACAGCTTCAAGAGGCAGTTTTGTTGAGCCCTGAGAAGACAAACACACCTAGAATAAAGGCATGGCCTCAAAGTATTGAATTTCCTTCCCAGGAAAGAATTTGTATTTGTAACTGGTAAATATCAAGATATCTGAAGAGTGAGGGACAACAAATCAATAGTGCTCTTCACAGCTGCAGCGTTTTATGTGCACATGCAGACCTAAGCCTCTTAACAATTGAGCAATTGAGTACTGACTACCTACCAAGCAAACATCTTTAGAAATGGATTTACATCCACAAAAGCAAACACTACATTGCTTGCTTAAGAGCAGTGAAGAATACAATACTTCATAAATCACTTTCAAGCTACTTCAAACCATTAAATCCAATAATTCTCTGTAGTTTTCTACAGTAATGATTAACTAGAAATAGCTCCTATAATCAAGGGCAGCAAAATTTCAAAAATTTTTTGCTAATTCATATTGTATTTCTAGAGTATGGTGTCGTATCCCACTTCCTCATAGGTTTGTTCCATTCCATATTTACCTGTAGAGAATTTGCTTTCAGTCTTCTGGAAAATGCAAATAGAAGTCTTGGTACTTTCCAAAAAACAGAACACTTTCTATATTTTCTAATCCTCAATTCTGTGCAAAAGTTAATTTGCTTTATTCACCTATTTTATTAAAAAATAAGTAAAGGTGGAATGCTGATACTGATACGTCAAAACAGGTACTGGCTGTGCTTTCATCTCTGCAGAGTTTTGCATCAGCATCATAGGCTAGCCAGGCTTAGTTGTCTAGGCATTGCTTATGCCACACAGCCACAGAAATAACCCTTGAAGATGACATTCCTCATTTCTCTGAAGAAAAAAATTCACATCAGCTTTTTCCCTTTTCTGAGGAAAGCAGCTCACCAACTATTTTTTTTTTTTTTTATTTTGCTACTGTATCAGAGTACAAGAGCCAATCTCTGCAGAACACAGCTCCAGGTAGGCAAAGTCCCCTTTGCCACAACATAAGAACCTGCCCACATGACATGGATATGTGATGAAAGTGGCAAATCAGTTTGTGTTGACTAAAGCAAGCGAAATAGAAAAGTAAAGTGATCAGCTTTAATGGTCAGAGGAAAGGCAGCAATATACTAAAGAGCACTGCATTTAAATTATAAGATCTGTGAGTTACAGTACACCCACCCGAATCAACTGAATTACTGCTTCATTCATTGTCTCTGTCACAGCCTATCAATGTATTCATATTCTTAAGAATAAAGATTCAAGGTTGAGGTAAAAAGTGCAATTTTTTTAAATTGCATACATATACTAATTTTCCTAACAAATTTAGGATGATATATAAATCTACAATTTACCACCTTAATGAAGCAGCTTAGAGAGTCACAAGAATTCAAACCTCATGGTTTAATTGCAGCATGAACACTTAGCCAAACTTATTTACACTCAACTCCATTATCATAAGACAATTCAAAGAAAAGAGAACAATTGAAGAGTTTTATACAATATTAATTGGTTAAAAAGTTACTACTAATTTGTAATTAGGGGGTTCATAAGAGGTAAGATCAAGGTATTTTCAAATTGGCAATAGACTTTTTTTTCCCCACACAAAGTGTTCATTATTTCATTGTAATTCAAGATGTATTTTGACTTTAAAAAAAAAATCCATAAAACTATTTACACAAAGTTAATTTAGTAACTAGTAGGATTCTACTGGTGTTTCACATACTTAGATTCTTCTGAGATTTACAAGTAACTTAAGTATTGCAAGATAATAAAAGGATTTTTAAAAAAATACTACCCAGTTTTTCCCTAATATGCACAATCCAGTATATCCCTAAATTTTTTTAAACTAGGTAAAATGTAACTCAGAACCTCAACAAACTGTTTCTCACACAAAACTGCTTTATATTCATTGTGTACAAGCTACATCTACACTCAACCCGGAAAAATTACTGTAGCCCCTAGTGACAGGCCTGAACTAGCTGAAAACCATCCAGCTTGGTAACAGCTCAACCACAGCAGAGAATCAACCCAAACTGAGGTTTTACAGCTCCATCTCCTCTGCCTCTCCTTCCCTGAGCACCGTGCAACTTTGACAATAGCTTTGAACTAGGCAGACTGACAGTTTTACAGACGACTTGGGAATATTTAAGGAAACTTTAGTCACATTTTGACAACAAATACAGTTTATCAGCTCAGAATTTTCTTTGAATCTCTGATTGACAGCTCCCATCCTGTACCAAGATTCTTAAAGGCACAAGGCTGATCTTGCACGTGGGTTCCTGAAGGCTTTCAAGAAAGCTGCATAAGCACTCCTTAATATAGAATATGTTTAAAAAGTCATCTTTAGCAGCACTGGTTTGAGTCAGCTCATTTCAATGTGCACTGTGATGCATAAGAAAAGCTTATGCAATTATGGAACCTCTGGTGGAACTGTGGTGACAGTGACCTTCAGCTCAAGGTGAGAGCTAGTCAAATTGCTATTACTTTCAGCACAGAACAAAACAACCCAGTTCAGAAAAAAAGTATTTAAGGACCATGCTGCCCCCATGCAATACTTGATAGAAGTGTTTCTTTTTTTTTTTTTCTTCCCAATCATGAGGCACTAGGAAAAATATTTAGGTAACAAAGCTTTTAAACTTTCTTATTCATAAACCTCTAATTTTGAAGTAATTTAAAACTAGTGAAAATGTGCTACTGTTTCTTTTGTACTGAACCATCAGTAATTAGAATAACTCAGAGTCCATGTGCTTCTCTTCAGCACAAAAATTCAGCCGGGCCTAGCTCTTACACAAATCACCATTTCACATTATCTTCCTACTCATTCAAACTTCTTTGCAAAAGGAAGTTTTAAAGAAACAAATTGTCTATTTTCAGCAGGTCCTTTATGAAAATGTCATTTTCAATAAATAACAAAAAATAAGGTATTGCACACATGTCTGCTCAAAACCATTCTACACTTGCCAACAAAACGCTGAAACTTGCTGTGTTGTGTTGCCCTCTTCAGGTCAACAGCACATTTTCTAGTTCTTTTGCTTTACGAGTTATTGCATTGCAATTTCTTTCATAACGCCTTTCAGATCTGAAGTTTAAAGTGGCAGCTAACTTCACCTGTATTCCACCAGTGCTTGAAGTGTTTTTGGTTTATTATCCCATAAACATAAATTTTACTTTTGCCCTTTATGTCTCCCTAACCTCAATATTAATCTTGAGGCTTATTAAGCTATCAGCTAGCGTTTGAAAAGATGACTGAAAACCAACTTCAGTACTGATAAGAAAGTCTCATGACAAGAGGCTTAAAAAGCTCAATTGATTCAGCTTACCAAAGAAAGCTCCTGATACCCATCCATAAGTGAATATGGGAGGTCAGAAAGTCACATGACTTAAAGTGGGGTAAGGCAAAACAGAACCTAGACACTGAAGTCAGACAAATTCAGACTTGAAATGCAATGGAGACTTTTCAACAACAACAAGAAAAAAGTAATCTACTAGCATAAAAGGGCAGATTTATTATTACTTGAAAACCCTACATGTGGATCCAGTATCTTTCCAAACATTCTGCTTTGATCAGTTTTTTTCATCATTGTCATAACACAAGCCGACTGTGCTGTTGATTTGCATACTTGCAATGGGTTTTGCAATTGCTTATCTGAGCTCTGCCAATTAATGTGGAAGTATGGATGAAACAGTCTTCAATTGCTCGGAAATGGCCGTGCTTGAGCTTCTGATTTACTTATTGAGACAGATATTAACAATGTATTAAAGTATTTTATTTCCCTCTCCCACTTTTTGACCTTTTTTTTGACCTGAGGACCGGTCATGGTAAACATTTATGTCTACTTAGACATCTCAATACTGCAGCTTTGACATAAAGAGCAAAGTGTTGAATTTAACTAATATATTAAGTATGGAGAATTTCATTCATGTTACAAAGGAAGATAAACATCCTAACAATTCATGACTGTATCTTAACATAGGGACTTTTGATAGGAAAACCTGTTCAAAGTTAAGGCCTACTCTGTAATTACAAGCAACACAATTAATAGGTTAATCAAAACCCTCAGAAAATGGAAGCAAAGGAAGTGCTCGTTCAGTACCAAATAAAGCAAAACACAAACAATCCCAGATCATCCCTTCTTGGGACAGCAAACACAAAACAGCTAGCCTGCCTCAAGCAATTGCAACTCTAAAAAAACTCAGAAGAACTAGGCATGAAGAGTTTTCATCCACTTTCTTTCCAATACTTTGGTAATTTTAATCTCAAGAATTTAATACAATATACAGCTTTAAATCCCATACACTCCATGGGCAGACTCCAGAGAAAAGCATGATGAAGTGGGTGAGCATGACATGGGGAGAGAGCAAGAAACAAAAACTGGAGAATGAGTACAGGTTAAGTGCACAAAAACCGATACTCAGAATGCTCCCAAAGCAGGCAGCAGTTCATCAGAGCACGTAGAGACTCCTCTCCTGACTAATATGTCCTGTCACAGTGCCTGGAGCCAAAGACTGATGAAAACTTCCTGCCATCTATCAGCCAGTTTGTTCAATTAGACTGTGAAACATCAGCTGGTCTTATAAACACAGGAGGAAATTCTACAAGCCAAACTAGCTCTAGTACTGGGCATGAAAAGCAAAACTTGAATTCAAAATATACTCAAAACATTACTATTATTTTCTTTCTTGCCATTAAAGAACAAGTGCAAAAAACACTCAATTCTACAGTACTATCAGATTAAAATGCAAAAAAGGTTTTGTGCACCTGTCAGTTGAAGACAAAGCAGCTTACACCTCTGAAGTGAGGGAGGTGAAGAACTTCTTTTTTGACACATCGAATTAAAAGTATCACAAAAATATAATACTATTTTTAAACTGTCTCTGGTAGAAAAAGTTTCCACCTATGTCAAAGCTTTATCTGGTTCAAGTTCCACATGACACAGTTAACAGAATACAACAAACAGCTGGCAATAAAATCTCCAAGGTATCTTAGCTAACTTTTAAAACTGCAAACAAGTTAATCCTGAGTGATTCTCAACCTTTTTTTTTTACATCATCTACTGCAGATGCCAGGATTCTAGTCCAATCTTAGCTGCAATACTTAAAAGAAGAGGTGGACAAGGGTTTTTAAAATTACCTGTGGTTAGTTTAGTTCTGACTTACCCAAGCATGATGTTCGTATTTTTGCCATTTCTTTCTCCCACACATTCCATCAGATTTGGTCACCACAGGAGGTATGATTCATATTACTCTTTAGAAATGTATTTTAATAGACAAACTTTACAACTGAAAGAGTTTTTAAAATAATGAACTCTTCAGTAAAATAAAAACTGTCAATTCACTTTATTGAATGCATTTTTTCTGCAGCAACTTTGCCAATTCACATTTAATTGCAGCTAAGACTGGTTTGTCTTACTTGGTATCATAATCTAGTACAATTTTTTGAAGGAAAACAAATTCATCCACATCATACTGCCAAAAAACAACGTAGAAGGCTCCCTTGACAGGATTTCTTTCTAATAACTTAGTGTAATAGAAGGCATGGAGAATACAAGGAGGAACTCTTTCCATTGAAGGCAATGCCTCATCATTTCCTGCCACCCATTTGTGCATCCTTAAGTATCTACAAGAACACTGTGTGAAGACACACAGGGAATAAATATCCACTGCAACACAAACTCAGGTTAAATCAGGTGCTTACATAGGGATATACAAGCAACCAATTAGAATGCCAAGCAGACTTCTACCAGCACTAATGGAAATAAAACGCATTCAGAGTGGGGGTTAAATACATATGAAGAATACTTTAGAATCAGTTCTTTTTCCATATGCAAGTTTGTCACTAACTCCTTGTTTGGAATTAAATTATAATCTCACTTTTCCTAAGGCTTTCTGAAAATTCCTTTAAAGACATAGAGCAATAATATGTACACACACTAACAAACCAAACAAAATAGCTAGAGACATCTGCACCCACATTTTTAAAAAGACTGGAAATATTTAGAAATGCTAAGAGCAGCATTACTGAAAATAATATATACCAACCTTCTCAAAGGTTGTCATAGCATCATCTTTGTGTTTGGTCTTCAATTTTAGTTAGACATTTTGGGTTTCAACTATAGCAAGGAAGGGTTTCCAATTGAAAAGGTAATGGGAATCAAGATAAGTTCTACTGGTTCAAGGGATATATTTTAATGATTTATTTATTTTTAAAAAGTTTTACTAGCCTGAAATCATGTGGTATCATAGAAATCTTCCCTCATGCCCTAAACATCTGCAACCTACTCAGAGGGCAAAACCTCTTTTTTGCAAACACATTTACGTCATGTCTATGAAAAGACTTTTAAAAACCCCACACCTGTCAGAGAACAAGCAAGTAACTTAGTCACCAACCAAACAAATGCTGTGAGTACTACTTTTCCTGATACATACTTTTTGATTCTTATATAAACCTTGCCATCTGCTGTGATCTCTGACAAAATAACTGACTTTCATTCTCAATCTAAGGTTTCATTATGACAGTAAATGTCTTACATCCAACATTAAAAGCTACTCCAGTCCCACTGCAAGACTGTATAGGCTTCTATGGTCATTATAACCTGTTACAAAGTAGTATAAGAATATTCAGTACTATGAATAAAGGACTTTCTTTTCATGGCTATTGGTGCAAAACAAATACAAATAGATTAAAACAATCCGACAGAGCACAACTGTTTAATTTACAGAGAGGCTACACAAATTTTTGTATAAGCTTTTAACCATGCATAATTCCAAACTTCATTGTGACCTCAATGCTACAAAACCTAAGGAGATGTCTTTAGGATAAGAAAAACTGTAAGGATTCCAAGGAACATGTTTCTAAACAAAACAGTGAGAAAAATGAAGTGCTAGTGTATTAAAACAGGAAAAAAAATCCACATTCAAAGCTAGTTTTGGGATGTAAGTATATAACTAGAAGACACAGGTAAGAACCAGATGCAAGACCGATGCCATTACTTCAGCCTTAAAATGCCTAGAAGAAAAGAAGCCCATACAGTGGTTGAGGGAAAAGTGTTGCTCCTAAAGTGTTTGGCTTAGACCTTTCACAGGGCATTTTGCATTTAAATCATTCTTCATAGTTACTAGCTATTTTTAATAACAGAATTAGGTTATTGGACTGGTTTTTTTAAAAAAGAACAAACATCATCTACAGCAGCCGTAGGACATTCTCAAGTATTACGCACTTGCAACATAATTAATGCTAATTACTTATTAGGATAAATACATAAATACATAAATAAATGTCTGCTAATCCATACAACTCAAGGGTCCAGCAAAGATGAGCATGCAGTTTTGCCAGAATGCTAGAAAAGGAAACACATAATTCTGAAAACAGATTACAATATATGACATCTCAGTGGAAGAGTTTGATTTTATTTTATTGTCTCCTACCTGATAAATTCTAAATGGGATGTATCGAAATCCATTATCTTCTGGAGGATACTCCATGAGTTTTCGATTTATTGCCCAAAACTGCTCAAATTTATCTGTGAAGGTAAAATTAGACTTTGTCAATATCAATAACATTTTTTTTTCAGCCTAAAGAGGTAAACAGTACACAACTGGAACAACATGCAAACTTTTCTTGTAGAAGTTTAACCTGTATGAATTTATTTTCCCCACATTTCTCTTCCCTATTTAGCCTGAAGCCAAAGGTAGGTCATCTGCATTCTCCTATGAAAACAGTGATGTGGTGATTTATTGAACTGAAAGAGAAAGCAACTTTAGCTCCTATCTTATCTCCCACTGTTAAAGAAATATTGGGCTATAAATTATGGATTCCATTACCTCAACTAACCGTGCCTGTCTCTCCACTCTCTGCTGTCACTGGCCCATACTGTCTCACAGTCTGCTAAAAACATCTAATTGTTCTTAGCTATAATGGGTGTAAAGTATAGAGAAACTAAAGCACGAGAAATACTTCTTGAGTGGTTTACATTTGGATATGTAGATCTTAAAATAATCTGCAACAATGCATGATATGATCAGAAAATACACTGCCAGATTCATGACACAATGTGAAAATAAAAGTTTACGCTAGAAACACATTTTTGTTATTAACCAAGTAAGTAGGGTAAATGCAAGTAGCCTGTACACCATTTCATACTGTTCTGACATTACAAGAACTGAATCGTTTATTACATTTAAAATGTACTAATGACAGCATAGGCCTAAGAGTAATAAAGGCTTTTATACATGCAAATCAATTATTCAAATGAAGCAAATAATTAACACCAGAAGTGAGAGAAAGGAATACAAAGAGCTAAGATGAATAAAGCTGCTGCTAGCCTTACTGGAGAAGTCAGCTTTAGAAGAGGAAGAGCAAAGGATCAATTTTCTTATAGGCCCTAACACCCCAAGACACCAAACACAGGGGATGTTTCCACAGAAGGAACACAGTCTCCAATTTTCCCTCCTCAGCACAATGCTTAACCCAGTCTCAGGAAGCTGGGCTCTTACAGAATATACCCATTACAGAATTCAGCCCCAGTGAAGCAAGGTGAAATTCAGAAATCTATTCACGGGACAAAGGTTCTTCCTGCTTCCAAAAGTGCTGATTACACTTAAAGCACTTACAGAAAATGAGTTTGAGATTTGCTTCACTCCAGCATACAGCACAGATGCCTGTCAGTGCACTAAAAAGCACAGGTTAGTATATGCTGCAGGGTTTATAATACATTGCTTTTCCTGACTGAACGCGACACAAGACAGGAATTTCCAAGAAACTGTGAACAAACTCCTGCCAGGTATGCTGTAGGAACATTTCCTGATACTTATCTCAGAAAGTACTTCCACACCCTTGTTTCCTGATTAGCAGCAAGTGCCTCTTGACAGGCACTTACCTGAGCTATAGTCAGCACCACCAGGCAGGCACCTGCCCAGCCTGAGGAGCTGCCTGGACACAGTGGAGTTACTCCATCACTCACTGGGCTGGGAGCGACAGTGACAGCCCTGGAGCAGACTGTAACCCAACAATCCCACATTTGAAAACCCCAGTCTACAGATTCAGAGGTTTAGTCTTAAAATATCCAACACAAAGGATGACTGCCTCCTCCTAAGGAACTCTTTTAGATGGAAAGTGAAGATTTAGCATGCTTCCTTTCTCCTTGGAGACAGCACTCAGAATGGCTTGCAGCTTTCACTACAGATGTGTGAACAGGCATTCCACAGTAGGCACTGATAGATTTATACTTCAATTACCACTTCTAACTCACTTGAGGAAACTGTTACGGTGATACACAAAACAAAACAATCCAGAACTACTTAAGCTAGTGAGCTTCAGCAGACTTAAATAAGGAATCTCCATATTTGGAGACATCCTACTTGAACAGAAATAAAACAAACATTAACTTGATTTACTTGTCTAATGTTCATATTACAGTAATTAGGAAAGTTGGGTGAATAGCTTACTGCTCTCAAAATTCACTAGAAATGAGCGACACATCTTATGGATCAGAAGAAAAAGAAATTATGAACAAATAAAGGACTTATGTCAGATGATTAAGTATATTGACCCTTGTGGCATGCAAATATGGCAAACAAGGGAGACTCTGGATGACAAAAAAAAAGTTAAACAGCGGTAATGTGCAGTTAACTCTCTTCTGTTCTTCATTCCCACTTCCTCACCTCCCACAAAACATGCTGGAAACCAGGTAATCTTATTTACAGCAGTTAAATTTAAACATTTATACCTCTCCGACTATTCTCTGAACACTTAGGCAGTGCTTACGACAATCTATTGTTCAAAGTTCTAACAGTTTCTGTAGTTTCCAAATATAATAATGATAAGTCTACAACAGTTGAATTATGAACCTGTTGCATTTTGTAATCAAGCATGTCTTGTCAATCCACCTGATATCCCAGGAATTTTAGCTAGACATGATGGAGTCAGATATCTTAAGATCTCCACTGTGTACAGCACTGTCTGAAGACTGCTAAACTAACTCCTCCTCACAACCTTACATTGCTGTCCTCCAAACACCTTTCCAGAGAAACAGTATTTTCACCAAAGGAAACAGAGTTGGGTGTAAGAAAACAGAGAAAAATTTTTTAGAGCAAGCAGGAGAAAGAAAAAAAAAAAAAAGGTATCCAGTTTGCATACTGGTATATATGACCTGGCAAGAGCTTTTATTAGCAGAGCACTGGCTGAGTGAGAGAATCCTAAAGCTCCAAAAGTACAAAATCCAAAAGTGACTGCTTTTCACAGAATCCTTAAGACTCAAAGCTTAAAATAAACAAACAAAACTACTGACAAATATCCACCCCAAAAACATTAAAAACCTAAGCGAAAGGATTCTTCCTTCTCTCATTTTTATGTACCAGTACCCTCTATTTTTGCGAAGTCTCAAGGAAACTATTAGTGCTACAATGAGTTGTAAGAACTAATTAGTTTATTGGCTAGACAGGACAAAGACAGAAGGTGCTGGCCGGAAATTTAACAATCAAAACAAAACTGAGTTTTCATCAAGCCAGTAAACAAGGAGGAGTTCTCTACCTATCAGCAAAAGCACTTGACACACTTGTCTCCCTCCCTGGTAAAAAGCTTATGCAGTCTGCATGACATCTAAACCACTGTAACAGTCAAATCTGATTGCTTTTGTTTTTCACAGTCCATCTGTTTTTAAGAAAGTGCTTGCTTGAAGTGTTAAGAGTTTCTGTATTAGCAAAAAACAGTACTTGCAAAAGGCAGATGTCCCTATCTGAAAAACAATAAGACTTGAACAGAAGCGAGATTAGTGACAGTATAAAAGTTTCATATGACTCCACTAATCATATTTCTGAAACAAGAGATGATGGTGCTACATAAATTTGCCTAAAATGAAAAACATAAAAACTTCTCTATGTATTTTATGTTAAAGATCAGAAAGTTAATAACCAAATAATTATGAAATGTATCAGCAAATATTTGTAATATTTGTAACTATTTGTAACTAATATTTGTAACTATTCATTGCTTAGAAATGCAGTCACTGAGTGCCCAAATGCCAGACAGACATTAGCCTTCAGTACTATATTCAGAGATGCACTAAATCTAAGAAGAGCTTTGAAAATAATCTATTCATGTATTTAGAAAAAGTATGAGTTGGCAAAACTACAAAGACTTAATGTCACCCATGACAAATTCATGGGTGAATTCATTTAGCAACAAAGTAAACTCAAACATAAATTTACAAACACAGTATGCCACATTATGCATGTAGGGTTCAGAAACCTATCAGTAAAATTATTCATGTCTTTAAAGTACTCATTAAAACTGTTGAAAAAATTACTGACACAGGGAAACACTGAGAATTGTTGTTTCCTCCATTAAACCAGATTGGTGATCCTTCAGCAGTCATTGAAATTAATCCAAATTTATACCTTATGTTAAAAAGTTATTGGTAATCCCATCATATTTTATTGTTAATAGACAGAAACTTCTGAACCTCTTACTGTTGAGCAGTGGTAACTAATGCTTAGTTCAAGCTGAGGGCCAAAATGCTAGGGTCCCTTCTGCCCCTGGGTCTCAGCCTGAAATGTTCCTCAGGCAACGAGAAAAATTAGTTTCACTCATACTAGCCTCTTACAGTCATTTTCTGAAACTCAAGCGCTGTCACGCTTCAAACAACTTGAAATTTCACATGGATCTTGAAGTTAGACATGTCTCCTTCACCCACATGAGGCTACAACAGGATGGATCACTGAGAGGGTAAAGGGCACTGCTCAAGTGCTCGCCATCAACACATGCATTTCACTAAAGCATAGCTTTAAATCTGCACACACAAATAATCTGGGCAATTATCACAGAATGGAAAAATACATCTACAAATACCTTGCAATGAAAAACCCCGGTAAGAGCATACAGACAGTTCAAATGAAGTTCCCACTGCAGTATAGTAGGCAAAAGAACTGAAAAACCCCACCCTAATCTTTAACCTTATCAACAAAAACATCATACTGGTAAGGCATTATTTTGTTTCTGTATTTGATAGTGATCCAACTGCTATCAGAGATTATCAGACTCTAGGACTGGACACATTTCAAGAAGGCTGTTAAGAGGGTTTATAAAACAGTAAGAATTAATACAAAGACGAGGGAAAGTCTTGAAATTCAGAAAGTAAATACTAATTCATGGCTCTTGTATCTCAACATCTTTTTAGAAAGTCAAAGAAGTGAACAAACTGGTGTAGCCCTCGGGGTAGTACATATGCACAATTTTGTCTGGACTACTCATGGTTTCTTCTTAAAACTATTTATTGGAATAAATTAAACAGAAAGCTTGAAATCACATTGTATGTGTAGCTTTATGCAAGCAATATCAACTTGCAGCTTGCACACACTGAACTATGTTCAATACTAAAGATTAAAAACCACAAAACTTTGTCCATTCTCAGTGGTTCACCACTGTCTAACAACCATATGAACCATGGAATTACTTGGGCAGAACCATACCTAGCACTAGGAGTCCAAGGATTGACATATGAGATGTACAAGCTGATGTACAAGAACAAGAAAAAAACTTTAGTTTGGAAGTGCCTTTGGAGGTCAACCTTTGGAATAACAGCTCCTCACCCTGCCCCAAAAGAGCAGCCTACACAACGTTAAATGAGTTTCTCGAGGCCTTGCCCAGTGAATTTGGCTGTCTCCATGGGTTTCCACTCAACCACCTCCACTCCCCCAGCCCATCCACCCTCCCTTCCCCATGTACCATCAGACTTCCTGCTACTGTAACCAGTAACTTTTTTATTTGATATTTGCCCAGCTCCACTGCCAGCGGAGACAGCAGTCAGAGAAGACCGACTCCATCTGCTCTAGGAGCCTTCCTTTCAGGTAAAGCTGATATTAAATCCACCTTCAGCTTCCTCGTCTTCAGGCTAAACAAGGCAGTTTCCCCAATCTCTAATACAGCATATGCTCCAGCCTCTAAGAATTTCCCCAGCACTCTGATGGATTCTTTTCTGTTCGCCCACATTCCTTTTGTCTTGTGGTCCCAAAAGGACTCGGCACTCCCAGTACAGCTTTACAAGTGCTCAGCCAAGCTGGAGGGCACAAGGGCTTGAGTAGCTCCCCGGTTCATCTTTATTTATGCAGCACCACACAACAGCCTTTCAACTCAGTTTCTTGTTCACCATCACCCACTTCCACAAAGCTGCTTCCCAGTCAGTTCCTAAACTGCCACAACATATGGGCTTTTTCCTGTTTCTGGTGCAGGACTTGAGTGTCAGCTCCAGGAGGCTCCAGCCCCTCACGACCCCTCTGAATGGCAGATCTGCCCTCCAATCCATCAGCTGCTCCCACCAACTTTTCCTTTCAGTCACACACAAACTTACTAAGGGTTAATCTGTCACATACATATAATCAAACTGTAGGGCACAGAGAGCTGCAGCTGAAAGCCAAGGACACAAAATGTATTTCCTTCACATTAAAGCAAGCATATTTTCTACTGACTCATGTTTTAACAAGCATTGCTTTTAACTGCTGTAGCCAAAAAGAAGTCTTCCCAAAATTTAGTATAAATACTACTGCTATGCTGTTCCCAGGAAGACTAAGACTCTGCATGCATACATAATTCTGCTCACTGGTATTTCTAACCAATTTTATAATAAGTTAAGTTATTGTGTGGTATGCCTCAAGCATGAAGGAGCTTTTATTGAGGAAATAAATATTTTGAACACTTTAAAACCAATTTCTATGCTATTCAGAAACACAGTTGATTACTATAATTTCCCAGTTATTTAAAGACTTTTCTCTAAATTAGTCAGTTCACCTAAATTCACCATACATATTCTGGTTTTATAAAAACACTGATAATTACAACTTTCAAGGACTTCAGGAAGACTTTGGTACATATCTGACTCTCAATGACTACTACTAACAGCCTTCTTGAGAACACAGCTTGAAGTACTGATATGGCACCATTAAGATATTTCTTTTTCTCTTCCATTTTACACATTGCCACAGTTAAGATATTCTTGCTATTAAACACCTAGTTTACTCAGGCATTTTGAAAGACCATGGTATATAATACAAATTCACCACTGAAAAGGGAACATAAGTTTACTGAACTTTTCAGACTATTTTCATATATAAGCCACTATCAGATATGGAGAGACAGGACCTTAGAACAGTTCTGACTTAATGTAGCAAAAGCCACTAAAATATGTGAAAATATTCTTCATGTCACAGATAGCAAAGCAACAACATTCAACGGAAGAGGACATTTTGAAGACTTTACAAGAAAGGAGCATGTCATTCTTCAGATTATCTATCAGATCAAAAAGGCGTTTTCTCCTGTTTTCTTATAGTATACACAAGGGAGCCATACCTTACCAACATTCTTTTCACTTACTAAGCCTACTCACAAACCAGAAGTTTCATTTTAGGTACACTGTTTCCTTAACATCACCTCCCCTCATTTCTAGGTTACCAGTTTACCTGGAAAAGCTTTAGGCAAACAAAGTCATCACGATGGACTACTTCCTTTCTTTTATTCAAAGAAAATGCATACATCCTACAAAATTTAAGTTTTCTCCATAGCAAAAAAGTAGGTGATCTCAGAAGTACTGTCAGTTAAGCTAAAAAGAAAGCTCGGATGACAAACAAATGTAATCCATTTTTTAAACCCATAACCCACAGGTTGTATAGGAATTAAGCAGCAGAGCTTGTTACAGACTTTTCTGACTAAGTCAAAGGGAAAAGGACTTCTGATGATTTTATCCATCCTCCAGCTCTCTGCTCCATGTCTAGGTGAGCCTTGGAATTTTGATTTCTTCATCTCTATATATACAGGAAAACAGAGCAGCACAACACCACGTAACTCACTTTGCTTTCCCTGTACCATGCTTTTTCTAAAATAAAGCTTTTCTTAAAAGTTAAGGAACCTTTATATTAATGCATATTAATAAATTCAGGAGTTTACAAGCAGAAAGTAACTTAAAAGGTTTTCAAATTGCAAAACAAGAAACCCTCAACTAAAGAAAGTTATATTTAAAAGTGAAGTCCATTTTTAGAGACAGTTTACTCTAAATTTTAGTTGGATCATACACATTTTTCAGGAAATTACTTATTTTGAGAGCAAGGGAAAGAGGAAAAGCAAAAGGTGGCAAACAGAGACCTTTAAGTTTGCTCCTTCAGAGTGTAATGGTTTTTATTAGGCACATGGCCATCTAACACAAGAGGGTGAAAATGCTAGAAACACTATCTCTACCTCATCTCTAGGCAACCTCCTCTCGTGGCAGAGACCTCAGTAGGATTGTGAATGCTGTGTTAGGTTTTGCTTTCCTTCCTTCTCTGCCTTCATATAGTTCTTGCCCTCCTTTGAGATCCCCTGGCTCTCACTGGCCTCAGACAGAACAGACCTGCTCTAACCTCCTGCTTGAGAGCAGAGAAGAGAAAGCCTACGGGGGAATGCAGGGTGCCATCAATTCCCCACTTTTGTGCCACAGCAAAGGGCAGCCATTCAAGTAGACACCAGGCCAGCACAGAGGAGTAACAAAGCCAAAAGCAGTTTCAGGGGGATGGCAGTTTTGACTCCCAATACTGCACCCATACGAGTGGAGCACTGGCTTAGTCATTTGTGCAGAAAGGGTAACCATCCCATAAACACTGCAGAACTAACAGTGAGGTCTAGGTCACAACCCATTACCAGAAAAACCACCACAACTAACCAAACCCCAAACAAAACCCACCGCTATGGAAAAAAACCCAAAAACATCCCCAGGAAGCCTGCTCTGATGCAGCTGCTTCATTCTGCAGGTCTAGCCTGCTCGAAGCCAGACCCTGCTCAACACCAAAGCAGCACTGGGCTGACTTTGTGCAGCGCTATCTAAACGGGTCCAAAGCGCATTCCCTCAGTTCCATGGCATCAGCAACACCCATGTTTGGTGTGTGCCATGCTAGCCTAACTCCAGAATAAGCAGGTACTGATTCTAATTGTAAAGCAACTTGATGTATTTTGGGAAATTTTTAACTAACAGCCCAGGAAGGTAACAATTGGGTTTTTAAAATCACTTTTAACCAACACACTAATTTTCAAAGTTTCAAATGGATTATTTAATCTTTCTTCACAGTTAACCAAACCTCCACAGACTGAACATGGGAAGAACTCCCCATTTTGGTAGCAAAAGAAGAAGAAGTAAACAAAGTAGCTTTGTGATTTAAAAACTAGAAGCTTTTTTATTCACTCTCTCGATAACCTCCAGATTTTCTAAGCAGATTTCAAATGATGAGTTGAGATCACAGAGATTTGTTCAGCTACTAAAGCATGCTCACCATGAGGTATAGGACAGCATTGCTTCCACAGTTCTCTATGAAGAGGAGAAACATGCCGATCAGACTTGAGTCGGTCAAATGTATGCAGCACAAGAAAAGCTGTAAGACACTTCCTTTTTTGCAGTTCGAACACTTCTAAACAGAAATGTAATAACTGAGAACAAACACAACTTCTGCCTCTCAAAAACCCCAGAATAGTTTAGATAAGTTTTGTAACTAAATGCAAGACAACACAGGCCTCATTCTGTCAGTAAGGCAAGAAAGAGATCAGATGCATTAAAAGATAAAATATTGTATATTCTGAATGCTTGCAGAATTTTTCTCCTCTAATAAGAACAATTCAATATGGCCACTTAACTTTTGGTGAGCCCCACAGCATGAATGCGAATTACATTCTTTTTCCATAATATTTTCAGGAAAATAATGACTTCATTATATTTTATAATATATAAAAGAAACCTTAAAATAGTTATGAGTTTTTACTGTTTATTTCTCCCACTCATGTATCAGAAATACCAAGTCTAGTCTTCACTGGTTATAAATGATGCCTGTGAAAATTTCAGGGTACAGTTGCTTCTGTTAGTCCACAACTGATATAAAGCAGATGTGCTGAATCTAAATCCCCTCATTTATCAGAACCATTATATACTGAAGTTATAGATATTAGTTCTTTGAACCATGCAAAAAATACAGCTCTCCCCCTGGAAACAGTTGGGATTTCCTTTGTTTGATCCTGAGTCATCAGTAGGCCCAGAGAGTCTTAAGAGTTTCAAAGCTGAAAGCCTTTATTTTTCCACACAAAAGGCAAGAAGAAAAAAACCCACCCACTTGAAAATCCTTTTCATCCATGATAAAAATGGCCATGACTCTATCAAAGCAAAAACAGTAGTAATATTTTCCATGAATTCTGACCAAAGAATTTTAACAATTCATATGTAGGAAAAAAGGTCAGTATAGCTGCATAGTCTGCTTTTATCCCTTCCCTACCACAGACAGTCATCCATGGCTGGTCAAAAATGTACATGTCCCAAAGAAGAGTTCTACCTCAGAAATTTCTGGTTTATCAATCAAAAATTGTCCGTGAAAAGCAAGAAAAACCACAGCACAAAATAAAAGAATATGCTTTCTTTCCTGATTTGGTATCCCATTAACATAAAACCAGATATGGTGAGAGGAAGGATGTAAAGGTTGATATGAACAACCACCAGCTGTTACCGGCACAAGATTTTCCCACAAATTCACTATTACAGCTCTTCTCTTAAAAGCCATCTACAAGCAACTGGTAAGTTTCACGTGTTACCTGTTCAAGCAGCTGCTTCTCAGCAGAAACATCTATACCAAATTACAAATTACTTGATAGTTATATATCTCCAAACAAATCTGGATAGGTTTTTCTAATAAAATGTGAATTCAGGACATGTCTTCTAAGTAATGCTATCACTTGTTAAACAAATAACATTTCCCAAAATTAAAAACTGAAAAAAATTGTTTGAAGTTGCACAGAAAAAACAGTCTGCAGATGCATCTTTACTTACAAAGCAGTTATCACAAATGCTACTTTCTTTTCTTTTTTGTGGTCATTCATTCTGTTTCACAAAGTGGTTTAAAATTATTACATCTCAAACGAAAGCCTATAAAAACATATTGAAAGATACAACATGCTTAAAAAGAGTTTTCTTGGTTTCACAAGCTTTTCTTGTTTCTCTTTTATGAGGAGTTGAGAAATTAAAATTAGCATTTGAAAGTATTCAGAAGATTGCTTAAACTTCTCATTCAGGTGTCAGATTCCACAGGTGCAATTTCTCATTGTACAAGTACAGTGAAACCTTGAAGTCAACTTTGCTGGGCAACCTCTGTTTTTAACATTATAGAGCAAAACAGAAAAATTCTGCTTTCCCTACAACTGAAGTTATTCTTAGAGAAATAATCAACCAAAAGGTAAAGCCTAAGATGAGCACGAAAAAAAGAATGCTGTTTGTCTGTCCTCTTACCTTAAATATCAAGAGTACTGAGATTCTGTAACTCCTGGTTTAAAAGAACTTTAACTTGTACTGTTCCATTTTGCAGGTATGCACAGCCTTCCTCAAGATCTTACCACTCGAATGGCAAATTTAAGATAATGCCTCAATTTCCAACTCTCCTCCAATGAAATAAATAATAGAAAGCAGAGTTTCTAATAATCATCTTCAAAATTATCCCTGGAGTACCTTTAATATGAAAGGCAGTACCACTAAACAACAATGAAAAAAAAAGCCACACACTCACTAAATATGCCCATTAAACCAAAACTAACTTGGAACCTTCTTATCGAAGCGAAAAGCATGGTTCAAACCTTCTTGCATTCTAAGGTTCTTCTTTTTCATGTAATTTTTCTTATATATATACAGGAAGATCCTAATTCTAAGTGTTCAATATTTTGTCTCTCAACACAGAATAAACATCTTCATGCTTACAGTAAAATGCTTTCATAAAGTAAATTTACTAGGGATAATATAAATGACAGCTTCAAGAGAAGAGAAAAAAATGTAATGAAAATGGCATGATCACCCACTGCAGAGAGTAGTTTCTGAAATACTTACAAACGCTTTTCAACTTACAGGGCTCTACAAACCTTAATAAAAAAGACTCTACAAACGAAAGTTTTATTTTGCACTGTAACATTGATTCATACAATTTGTGCAAAGTAAGAACACTAATTAAAGATCTTGTTCTGAATGATTTTGCTAACTTTTTCAAGTCAATACTTATTTATGTAGAAGTCCTTGTGAAAGCCATAAAGTAATTTTAAAAAACGGCAGAGAGAAAAGTAAAATTGTTAAATCTACAGGACAACTTTTTTTTACCTGTATTGTTCACCTGTGACAACCCACAGGCACTAACTAGGAGAGCCAATCTCTTATGTATGGTCCAAGGTAGCTAAAACTGAATATTTATACCCCACGTGTCTCCCAAATAGAGACCATCACTTGCATAAAAGTACACTAGACAATATTTATCTATTTTGATTTGTTGCTAGTTTTGGTTTGTTAAAACCAAAACCATCCCCAATCTAATTCCTTAAATAACTCAAGGCACATTTGAATTATCACCAAAATGATGACTTTAATTTAAAAAAACAAAAAAAACCACCAAAACCATCAATGCTTTCCATGACACTAGACAAAAATTCTGTAGAACAATGACATTTTATATCTCATGCAATAACTGAAATTTGCCAAAATTATTCATTAGCTTGCTTGATCTGAATATAATTAATACTTGACTTGTTGTATTTACCATTCTGTAATCCCATCCACAATTGCTTATGATCCTTTTTTTGCATTTCATTGATGACTTGACTTTTGTGCTTTAAAGCATCTGCTTCTTTTATACAAGCCATAAAATGAGCTTCAATCACATCCTTAGAATGGCAGTGTAGAAGATCCTTTTCTGGAAAATTCTACAAAAAGAAATGATAGATCAAGAAAAATAGATGCATCACATACCTTGTATGATGAAGAAAAAATTATAATTTTAAATAGGCATATATTTATGCAAAAGAAGCACACTGGAATCTTCTACTTATGGAAGAATGTAACAACCATTCTCTCACTCTGCTGACAAGAAACAGGTTGCAGTGAAAACGTTTCAGGAAAAATAAAAGCTCAATAACTTTCTGTAAAACCAGAATTTTAACATGTTTTCAAGCAGATATTCAATCTCAGACAGCAAACAGGAGAAAATTATGACAAGTAAGTGACAAGCACCTAATTTATATTGGCTCTCTCTGATATTTTATCAACTATTTCTATGCAATTCCTTGAAAACCAAGCAGAATCACCCACATACATGAACTATAGTATGTCTGCCACTTACAAACATTCTTCCTTAGACATACTGGAAATCTTTGTCAGCTTCAACTAATCCACGTGACTACTGCTAGCCTGTGTGATTTGATTTTATACCCCTTTTATTTGGTTTATTTTACCCCCTGTGTGATTTGATTTTATACCCCTTTTATTTGGTTTATTTTGCCCCCTGTGTGATTTGATTTTATACCCCTTTTATTTGGTTACACCGGCACACAGCATTCACTATTGCAGATGCACAACTACCACTCTTCAGGCAACTCTTAACCCTTCAGTAAATGACAACTCCCTCTCCTAACAAATTTATTACGGAGTTATAGGTACATTCAGGTACAAAAAAAGATTTCTTTGGAAATTAACTGATCAGAAGTCCAGCATTGTAGAGGTTGTGGTTTTCATTCCTCCAGTTTTTCTTCTATCAACACCTTCTATCACATGACATTTTATAATAACACAAGCATTCATTACTACCAGTCCAGTGCCTTTAGTTTTCAGGAGTTTTAAAACCCATCTTTATTCCCTCCTTATTAACTTTATTTTCACAGTTGCTTATGACCATGCTGAATGGAGTAAACCTCAGAGCCAAACCAGAGTGGTGGCATCATCAGTACTCCCCTCCCTAACAAGGGCTTGCCATATTTTTATACTTGAATTCTCATGCTATTCCACCAGAGGCCCTTTTCTCTTAACCCATTACAAACTGGCACTTTAAAAAGATTTTGTGAGGGACTGTCAAAACCATTTTGGAAATACAAGTACATATAATGAGATATTTTTCAAAGGCTTTTACAATATAATTATAATGTCGAAGTAGGAGCAATCTAATGCCGGAAAAAAAACCCACCTTCATTCTCCCACATAACCTCAAGAAAAATAGTGAAGACTGCTTCAAAATACAGAAACCCAAAACATCAAAAAGGGAGCTGGGGATTGCCTTACCTGAAAGAAATTTTGAGGATAACAGTGACAGTTCCCTCCTCATTAGGTTATTGAGAAGAGTTGGAAATTAAATAATGGAATTTCATATAGTGTTTCCTCCTTATGACAGTGAGAACCCAAACTCTGGAAACTGTGGATCAAAAGGATGAGTATTTTCCAAAAACAGGGGCATAAAGAAAAGATTGCTAACATCTTTTCCACTAAAGTTTACATGGTTTGGTGTTGAACTTACAAAAGGGAGTGCTATTGTTAGGACTGGTATATGTTAAGCTGACTAGAAATCTAAGGACAGAGGTAAACCTAGTTTCTTACATGAGAATGGCCAAGTATAAAAACATTAAAGAAGACAGAACAATAAGTAAAGTTCTTCTGAGGCAGGCCTTGCTGCTGTTCTACCCTACAAAGCTCAATGTCTCAGCATAATTGGGCCCAAGATTACTCGGAAAACATTACTGGGATTGTTACTTGCCAACTGACATCTGCACAGGCCTGTAAAATACTTTCAGAAGTTCCGTTTACTTGCTCAAATAAAAACGTGAAGTCTCGTAACCAATGCAGAAGAAACAAATAGACAGAAATAGCATACTTAAAGGTCAAAAAAGTTCTTTACACGCAAGAATTCAAAGTGAGACACTGGCATCTCTCAGAACAAAGGAAGAAACAGTGGTATGTATGTAATGCCAAGTAATATAAGAACCTAGAAACTGACTTCATAGCTAAAAATTGATGCTTTAGCTAAGTTTATGAAAACAACAGTTTTGTTACAACAACTGTTTCGCTGCACATATGTCTAAATATTGAACTGCAGAGTCTTCTTTTGGACATTCTTCTCTTTCTACAGGTAAACAATCTTCCCGCTAACTTTCTTCCAATGAATTTCAAATTGCAGGGACTGTCACTTCCTGGGGATGAGGAAGTTCCAGAAATCATACACAGTGTAGTCTGCTGAACAGCAAGGATCTATTTGAAACTGGTCAAAGCTAGTTAAACTAGTGTAAAGAATCTACACACAGTAGTAGAACTAGGTGATTATTTTCCTAGCTTCTAAGGAGTAACACTGTGAAAGACTGGAAAACGTTCCTGAATCTCAGTGCTGTGTACTCTTTTCCTTAGTAGGAAAACACTGACACATTTCTATGAAGTACTATGAGTAGAAGCTGAAAAACCTAAAAATGAAAGTAACAACTTAAAAAAAACACTGTACATCTGCAAGAAGCATATGAAACATGAGATTACCAACACAAAACATGGCATCCCCACTGATTTATCAATCAGGGCACAAAATAGTAAGTTTTGTACTTAAATGTAGATCATGTGCGCTTGGTTTTTAAAAAATTCTACTTGTCTTCTTTCTACCTGAAGAAATACTGATCGACCATAAATAACTCTATTCAGTTCCCTGAAGAAAGGGACAATCGTAAACAAACTGGTAGCCACTCCTGTCTATGCAACTAGGAGATTTGCAAAAAGTATTAACAGATTACATAAGTAACTTTCATGCAAGTACTCTTATTAATGGTGTCTTACCCCCTCCATGTCCTGCATTTTTGAAAGAACAGTTACTAAAGATCAACTCTGATTTTCTTAGAAAGCTCAAGGAGTTCTGTTTTTCATTTTCACATACCAGTAGCCCCTTGCAGTGTGAACTGGTCACAAAGAAATATGTATCATCTGTACAGACAAGAGCACTAAATGACCTCTCACATAAATTGTACCAAAAACATCACAGGCAATTTCAACAGTCTGGTTTCATAACTCCATTCCACCCATATTTATCTCTCAGTTCTAGTTTACAAAACATCTGTTTATCCTGTGACTACTTGCATTAGACTACATATACAGAAAATAGGGCATTAAAAACCATAAGCAATGAATCCAGTGGCAGGGGTTGCATCCATCTATTTCTGTTTAGTTACCATCAGTGGTCTTTTCTTTAAGTAGATTGATTCAAAAAAAAAAATCTCATTTATACTTCTGGCTTCCACAATATCTCCTAGCAGATCCACAATTTATCCATATGCTACACAGAAAAGTACTTCCTTTCCATTCCACCCGACCCAATCTTCACCTAAAAAGCCACAAAGATGATGACTGGCACACAAGGACAGACGCTGTCTCTCCTCCTGTACATCAGGTCATGGGTGGAGAGGCAGGCACCGGCAGACAATGGCTTCAGCAGAACCTCAGCATTTCCCCTGGCACACACGATTTCCTCTCCTGCAATAGTGCTACTATTTCCAGAGCAGTTCACCACTTCTGACCTACTGCCCAAAATCTAGAGAGGCAGTAACCACACAGAGAAAGTGAATAGTGTTAAACAGGCCACAGAGTAAGGTGAGATGATTTTACAGGAAGGGATAGAATTTCCCTCCTTCCCATAAAGCCACACCTGGATAACAAAAGCAACTTCCCAGGCTACAGCCTCTCATGATTCTCAGCCCCCAGTATGCTGTTCAGCCTCATCCTTCTGCAACTATTTAATGCAACTGTTTTTCAAATTTACAAGATACAATGCATGTCATTTTATTGCATACCAGAAGTATAAATTAACCAACTGTTTCTTCAATGCAAAAACTAAGCGTGTTTATGATTTGGTCTGCGTACATAACACAAAAGGACAATTACAAACATCTATTAACTTGCCAACTTCTGCTGAATAGAAATAAAACTTTTCCATGTTTTTAACTTCAAACAAAGAAACCTGATAGGCGGAGTTTGACTTTTAAAAATACGTTGAAAAACATTTTTTACAGATGTTTGAGATATCTGTTGTTGACTGCATGCATTGGTAGAAGAAAGGAGACAGCCATGAATAAAAATGTTAAACCCCATAAAATCTAACACTGTTTAATTAAGCCAAATAAAAATTATGACTCTTTGAAGGATAACTACACAGAAATGAAAAGAATACTCTAGTCAAAAATCCCACATCTAAAATATTCAGCTGTAAGGAACTGCAGCACATGAAAACCTCTTCAATATTTTGACATACTTTGATATTTTTCAGTTATGTTTTGACTTAAGGATTCAGAGGGGTTTTATTTAAAACAACTTTCAGATTACATCAAAATAGGAAAACAGATTATGCAGGTGCTAACTCCACAGTATTATATTACTAAATTACATCAACTTTTAAAATAAAACTACCATAGCAGTTAATTATTTCTGCTGATCTTTAATGCACACCTTTGAGAAAAACTAAAAGTAGCTGATCTTTTGGCAAGCAGCAACAGAAGGACATTAAAGTCAAATTTATGTTGCTGATTAAAAAGCACTGTGGTGCTGCCACTTAATTCTCAAGATGCCTCTACTTTGTGATGGCAACATCCTCACATTGCCACAGTTAATATCCTAGAGCTCTCTGAACACAACAATTAAACCATGATTTATGAAACTAGACGCCCTACATTTTCTTCAGAACATTCTGGAAGTTTCCTCATCCCAGGTCTCTGACATTTATCAGACAAGTGTAGCAATTACAGTAGTTTCAAAAACATCCCAAACTTCAGATCCATTAAGTCAGTCATTTTAGAAGGTTCAACATATAGAAATATGTATCATAAGAATGTACGCTTTCAGTGTACACTTCCAAAAAGAATCAGATTACTGTTGCAGAAAGCTTTTCTAACATATCTTTGAGAACTGTTTCAATGAAAACATTCAACAACTGCTTTTCAATACGCTTTTCATTTCTCTCAAATCTCTAAAGTCAAGCCTATTAACGTAGCGTTGTCCTTCAAATCAGTTTTCCTATTGCTCTGTTCCTTTTACAATGGAGGAATTCACATTTCAAAGTTAAATATCATGATTTGTAGTTGTGCTTTTGACTTCAAAACATACCTGGAATTATTGTCTTGATGCACTTCAGAGTATGCAAGAATCCTGCACCAAAGCTAACCCTGTTCAAGTTCCATTCTGAGCAATGATCAGTAATTCTATTAAGTCATACCTAATGGGTTTACAACGCATAATCAAAATAATGTCTCTCCTGTGACGAAGCTGTCACAAGACCAAACTCATTTCAGTTCTCTAAAAGTGACCAACATTAAGTACAACAGCATTCTCTGACTTCAAAGATTTCGACAGCATCTCACATCCATGCTCATATATGCCGAAAAGCACAAGTACTTCCCAATCTTCAGTCAACTCAAGCCAATTAAATTAAAAATATTACAGAAAGTTCTTCTATTGTAAGCCTCATAACTGGAAAAACAATTTTGGATTTAGAGATTACAATAGAATAATTTTCTATGGAAAGTCCAGGGAAAGCAAACACAATCTCACGGAAAATAGCTGCAGGATTTACAGAAACCTTTACATGCTCCCTGAACAATGGGTATTCTCCCTTTAAAATCACACCATTCACATGTTTTATAAAATAGTTATGAAACCTCTTCCTAGCTCCCAAATATCATGCAATCTCATGCTCACTTGTTCTTAAAAAAAGGGTCAATTTACCTTGAAATGCACTGTGATGCTCCAAGGAAGGGCTGTATTTGATGCATGGAGATCAAAGAGTAAACCAATTGGGTAATGCCTAAAAATGACAAAATATTAATTTAAGATAGAAGCCATACATTTAATTTTATATATCACAGTTAACATACCTGCATATACACACACGCAAAAAAATAGCTGTTTGACTCCCACAATTAGCATTCTTTATTGCTTACTTAGAAAACTTATACAGGCAAGTTTAGATGACTGACAGGCAGAATCAAATCTGGAATGTACATGTCCAATAACCGAACCAGTGGTCTCCAAGCTGTGCCCACAGAACACTGCTACTTTTGCCACAGCCTTAAGTGGCCTACAGCTGCTTTGTGGAACCTTCCAAAACAGTACTTTTAGTTAAAAAGTATCAGACTAGGAATAGCTGCTCTGACAGAAAAGCACATGTGCTTTCAGATGCTTGAGCGTCCTGGGTTTATACCCCACTGACCCTTAATATCCTTTCCTTCTCCCACACGTCTGATATATGAATGCAGGGAATGAGCAGAAGAGTGAAAAAATTATGGATCTGTAAAAGGGCTGAAAGATGACAGATCAAGATCAACTCTGTATTTTTTCTTTACTATCAAACTAAGAAGAATGAAACGGGAGGAAAAAAATTAATTGGAGTTTTGTATTTCAGTGGTATTCTAGATTAAAGGAGTTACACAAAAAAAGCTTGCTTCTGACAAATATTCATTTTTGTCTCATAGCTTTCTCTCCTTTAAATTCATTAGAATATTTAGCCCCCAGCAGTATATGGAACATATATCACATACACAAAACCTCCACAGGCACTGTAAAAAAAGATTTTTGTTCAGTTTTCTCACACACAGATATTGCAAGATTTTAGATAATTTTTCTTTTACATTCAGCATACCAAGACCCGTTCTCTTATCTTTCAAAAAATTAGAACCCCAGGAGCCATACGAGCTTTTCATGCTACAAAAAAAACGAAAAAAAAAAACACACGCTGCACTGTAAAATCAGTAGTTTCACTGAATTAAATGGGACTGATCACAGGCCACAGACCCAAGCACGTACATAAGTTTTGAAAGTCCCAAGAGTACTAACTGAGAGAGCCTTGCTTTAACAGCACCTGTGCCAAGCCAATTTCCCCATCGGTGAAACTCTCACACAACAGTGCTTTAGCACCCTCTACAGGTGCTAAAGATAAGACAAATTCACCTCAACACCAAAATAAAACCCAAAATATTACTACAGTTCCTGAGCTTACCTGAGAATGAAGAGGATGCATACCCAGATTTATCCTGATTCACTGCTAATGCTCAAGTTTTTACCATTAAGATTTTTTACTACTAACTGCCAATCATGTCCTAAACACTTAACAGGGCTTCAGCAAGAGTTCCATGAAAGAGTGGTTTTCCAGGTGAGTTAAGTAACAAAAATCAGATCTGATAATTAGATGAACACAAAATTTCAACACGAACAATGACTTCCAGTTAGTTTCAGTTTATACAACAAAACACATAACTAATAAAAAGAAAACCACAACAAAAAACCCATACAAAAACTCCGGCATCAGGTCTTGGCGTACACCTGTATTTTCTAATCAGTTAAGATTACAAAGTGAAGTTCATGTAATAAAATTTCTTCAGTAAAATCCCCGTGCTTTGCAGAGTTAATAGATGCTCGATTAAATGGTGCTTTACCTTTTGTCTTCTAATTTATGAATAGGAAGGGTCAAGCATCCATCCAGTTGGTACTAGAGAGCCACCTATACAATTATCAGGGCTAGAACACAACCCACACAAAACAGACAGAAGTTTCACTGAAAGCCATGTGCAAGTGCTGAGACAGGATGAAAACAAGCTGCAGGTGTCATCCTCTAGCATCTGCTGAGAAATTACTCCAGCACGGAGTGGTATCATTCAGGGAGGGCTCCTGAGAAAGGCTGTAGCTATCCAGCTGGCAGGAGAGCTTGGGACATCTCCTGAGGGTTGGAGCAAGCAGAGGACATGTCCTTGCTTAGAGAAAGTGCACATTAGTGAGGAGCTATGTCACCAAGCTAAGGAGCTGCAGGAAGTCAAGGGGCTGCACAGCATCAGGGAAGATACAGAGATTAATGGCATCTTCACCAAGATCTCACAAGATGAGAATCTGGAAAGTGTGAGCAGTCACTGGAACGGTCAATGGGCACTCACAGGATGGGGAGGACCAGCGTGTGAACTCTGGTGTTGGAGAATCCACTCAGTGCCAGTAGCTCAGTGTGCAGCTGCAGAGGGAGCTGCAGGGCTGCACGTTGAGCTCTGGGCGATGGGGGCCCCAAACAAGAGGCCAAAACTGGTGCTGACCCTTTGCACAGGAACGGGCACAGGGACCTGTGGCCCTGCCAGGTGACTGGACACTCAGGGACACGGCAGGAGCCAATGACACAGAGGAAAAACCCCACACTATCACACACAGACTGTGAGGGTATAAAAGCCCAGGGGTTCCTTGGTTTTGGTCCCTGCTCAGGGGCATCAGTTCATGCTGTCATTCTGTTGTTACCCCATGCCTAAGGTCTTTCCAGGATCCTGATCCCTGAGGCTCTGCTATGGGAAACCGAGGGTCGAGCAGGCGAGGAAGCTTTGTCTGGCTGGGGGGTGTGGGTGTGCAGGGAGGCAAGCGAGGCACCCCTCGGCTCCCGGGAGCCGCTGCTGCACGGGGCCTCAGGCCCAGCTCAGGTGGTGCCGGTGTGTGACTGCCAGAGCAGCTCCTGCGTGCACAGACAGAAAAGTCTCCTTAACCTCTGACCGAGAGAGGCAGGCCTTCTCCAACGACTGGCAGTGCTTCAGTCTCAGGCAAGAGGCTGGAAGTTCTGAGGAAGCATCACAGCCGTTCTGAACAGCACATCCACAGCCAGAGGAAGCAGCCATAGCACTCGGAGACTCCATCCTACAGGGGAGAGAGCCCCCTTGTTGACCAGCAGGGGTTTGCTCCTCATTAAAAAGTTGCAAACTGGCAAAGTTGTCCTCTGCATGGATTATTAGTTCTTGCTGTTTACCCACATGGGCACAAATTTTAAGTGCTGCAACAGAACCCCCAAGAGTATCAAAAGTGACTCTACAAGTTCTAGGGGGAAGGAGGCATCTCCAGAGTTTTGCCATTAAAGGAGACAGGTTCAGAGATTTGTCTGCCAGTCAGGAGCTGGTTATGCAGCTGGTACAACGACAAGGACTTACTTGCCTTTTACAGACATAGGATAGTCTTTGGGGATAATGGACTGCTAGGGAGAGATGGAAACCACCTAAGTCAGAACAAAGGTATCTTTGCCTTAAGGTTGCCCAGCCTAGTGAGAGCCTTAGACCATAAACAACAGAAGTGTAAATAACAACCCACAGATAAACAGAAATTAATGGACATGGGTGGATAGCAAGTGGTGAAAGCTACAAGGGAGATGTCCAAGTAATAAAAGAAGGTAGAAGAGACCCCATCACAAGTAACTACATAAGTGCACATAGCTTGGGAAACAAGCAGGAAAAACTAGCGTTGAACATGTTATGACATTACTGGGAGAGTGTTGAGCTATCTGAGGTACAGTGAGACAGCTTGCACAACTGGAATACTGCTGTGGAAGGACAGACATAAGCTGCTTAGTAAAGGCAGGCAGGGCAGATGAGGACAGAGGGTTGTCTTCCATGTCAGGGAGCAGCTTAGATGTATGAAACTTAATAGGACAGACAACAGGTTAGTTGAGTTCTTGTGGTTCAGAAACAGAGAAGCGACTAGTAAGGGCAACAGCTCATGCAATCCAGGTGAGAAAATAGATAAAGTCTTCTTTAAACAACTCAGTAAGTGTCTACATCACAGATCCTGGTTCCTGTTAATCTTTCACATCTGCTGGAAAAGCAACACAGCGGGACACAAGTAATCAAGATTTCTTGATACAGACATTGGATGAACCAGAGATAACCCAAAGCTGAATCTGTTACTTATCTGTTAAGACAAAAGAGTTGTGATAATCAATGGCACCTTCAGCTGCAGCGACCATGAAATGACAGAGTTAAAAGTCCTGGAGAAAGGACAGTAAGCAGAATACAGACTTTTGACTTAATTTTTCATTTCCTCCTGGTGCCCCTACACAGTTCAGCCTCAGCCATACCAGATGCATCATTGCACAACACTGTAAGTCCTTCACCTGCAGCCAGAGCACTGAACCTATGCTGTACTTATAGAAATGCAGGTGTAGAAGGAACATTGCTCCTGTTGCAAGAAGTCATAAACTTCCAGCTCTTCCAATCTTAGAAGACTCTTTTCTAATCCAGTAATCACAGTCTTTGCCTGCATCTTTTGCAGTGTGGTTGTAGGTTTAGTCTCCAGTAGCTGCAGGATTGTCTGAGGTTTGAACCATTTCCTTCTGTAGTCTCTAACGCTGCACAGTCTGATTATCTCTTCCTGAAATTCCTTACCTTTGTGACACAGACTCTTCCCCAGCACACACCTCCTGCAGGCAAAGAATCCATCTTCCCCTGTCCCAGCACTCTCAGCAGGACAAAGAACCCAGGCCCATGTAACTCCAGACCTGGAGAGCTTCATTCTCCTTTAAGAACTTGACCCATGCACTGCCGAGCCTGAAGCTGAAACTATGCTCCAGACTTCCTCCAAAATCTCACTGGGAAATGGAAGAGCTGAATCTCAACAGATATAGACTGCATCCCAACTAGGTATGAAACAAGCAACAAGACCTCACAGTGCAAAGCAAATAATTAGAATAAACAATATTATTAACAAGTTCTATTTTATTCTGAATGCACAACTCACAGCTATAAAGATTAAACATTAATGGCCACTATTTCTTCTCTACCAACGACAAGCTCAATCTAATTCTCAGTTCTGGTGCTCCCCAGAATAAGCTTCAGCTCTTTATGGGATTACCATTTTCCTAAAATAATGGTTTACAAATAGCACTTTCCTTAGAAAAGCAGTTCCACTAAAATCAGTGAAGCTGTTCCTTGCAGAATAGGCTCAGTTTTTCTGAAAGATGAGAGCCTTAATTGGCAGATCATCATTACACTATTTATTTTCATTTCTACATTCAATTCTCTTCACTTAATTTTAGAATTACAAGCTACATTTTTATTCTATATCTATACTGTACAGTTTTGGTGGGTTTTTTTATTCTAGTTTAAACATCATGGTATTTGAAAACTTACAGAAAATACTGATCTTTTTTTGGTTGAATTACAAAGCCTCTCTTTCCTTTCTCATTACAACTTCAGTGAAAACTAGTTTTCTCCCAATATTTACCTGGGATTATGAACACACTGGGATAAATGTGGTACTTTGCTGCTTATTTAGGTAGTATCCATGACTCAACATTACTATGGTACATAAGACACCATTTCTTGTTGAATTCCACATAATTTATTTAGATGTCTAAAGCTGGTTTTGCCAGTCAATTCTAATAAAGGTTTAAAGAGGTCGTTTTCATGTGTTTCTATTTACATAGTTTCAAGGTTTACACTAGGCTGGTCTCAAAGAAACAAAAGACCAGAAGATCTGCTGCATCACCAAATCTACAGGGACTCCATGATGCAATCTTTGCTAATCACAAGACAATCCAGGTTCAGTAAGATTAAAAAAAAAATCACTAATTTTCTTTCCTACGATGATGCAAGAAATAAAAAGCAATAAAAATCTCTTCATCATTCAAAACACTAAATACCTTCTGAAGGGCTGATGCTATCTATACAGAACTAGCACACACTGCAGCTCTCAAAATAGTTTTCTTTAAAACTCCTTAATGTCAGAAGAAGTAGAAAACCTGATGAAAAGTATTTATGAAAATTAATTAAATGAAACAATATCAGTCCAAGTTCCTAACCTTTCACAGAAAAAAACCCAAAACAAAACAACAAACTAAAAACCCAAAAGAAGATAGTTTTAATAGACTATAGGACAAAATAAAAACAGAACCAACAGCAATTCAGTAAACTTGAACTAATTGAATTCAACAAACACTTGCAGATCAATACTGGATTTTTTCAGCGCAAGCACATATCACACCAGTGAACAGTGAAGGCTATTCATGTTTTATTACCATCATGCATATAAGCTATTTGCATTCAGACTCCAGAAATACTACTTCCTATCTGTGTTACCAGACATCTTTTAGGAAGGTGGAATACATTAAAGGAAGATTTATTTGGCAATTCTACTGCAAGCAACAGTAAAGCCAAAATCACAAGCAACCTAAATTATTGTACAACGAGAACTAAACCAGTAAGTGCAGCACAACACCTCTTATGTATACAGTAAAAATTCAAGCAGAATAATAAGAAAATATGTTCAACATTAAACCCTCTTTTGTTTTTCCCCAAAAAACATGCATTTCTTATCCTCCTCCTCCTCCTCTTTTGCCATCTTTAAAACCCAAGGGAGTCATTACTTTGGGAAAACAACTGACACTGTGCTGAACCTGGGAACTCTCCACGTGATAAACTGCATGAAGTACAAAGTTCAATAAACTCACCATTTCAGTGGTGTACCTTCATATTCAAACCATATTTCACTAACTTCCTCTTGTCTCATAACTTTCTGAAAGTGTTTCTTCACTTTGTCTGTTACCAGTGTCAAGTAGCTTATCCTTGGCAAAAGCAACTGAAAAAAAAAAATTATAGAAGCCTTAAGTGTAAATAAAATACACTAAATTAGTAAAAATCTGTGAAGTATGCATTTTCATCACCAAAATTCAGTCAGCATTCTCTTCTTCCCCTTTTTAAGGTAAGAGGTCTTTTAGACAGTTTACTTTTTAATGGTTAATGAAAGGCTATAAAATGATGCAGTCAGAAGATGCAGAATAGCAGTATCCAATATATTAACACCAGAAAAAGTGAAAAATTAAGTTATTGATTCTTTCAGTGGGGTGGAGGGGAGAACAGTGGACTTCAATTTCTGCTTTTCTGTATTTTAATAATGAAGTTTTAAACCTTTTTCTTATTAACACATAAGAAGAGATTCTTATTGAAAAGAATGAGCAACTGTGTATCAGCTATTATTTCCCAATGCAAATTCCTACACAAGCTAAAAATCCCAATGAAAACTGGATACTTAAGGGTTTGGTGTCCAAGTGTTTTGTACTTCCAATAGCTGGCAATTTCCATTTTCTTTGCACTGGGTTTGCCAGTTCAACCTATTAGTCACAACTACTATTCTTCCACTATTTAACCTTCACCCAGCAAATCAAATCAGAAGGAAAACTGTAGATATTTTGTTAGTTGAAACAAGACACATTCTTACAGCTTTGTCATACACTACCTTCTTTTCTCAAGTGTATACTATCCAAATCAGAATGTTGTGCCATTTTTATTTGTAACATCCTCCCTACCATCTTTTTTTTTTTTTTTAAAAGTCTTATGCCCAGGAGTGGTTAAGCACTCTGTAATAATCAGTGAATTGAATGATGACAGCGTGGCACATTTACTAGAGATAAATCAATCCATAAGCATTAACAAACAATGCTTTTCAGTCTCTCAACGAGTAAAGATTAATCTCCCTGTAAAATATCAATTCACTTTAGAGCAGACATTTTAAATTAATAGTATCCATCGTGAAAAGTTCTGCTTCATAATTATTAATAAAACAGATGGGCCAAAAGTATATAGAGATTATATTTTGCATGTTTAGAGAAAGATTTGTTTTCCAGTGTTCACATAACCAGTGTTGTTTCTTGAAGTATTTTCTTTATAGTGTATGAATAATGCCAGGCCCTAAGTGAATGTCTGTGGTACAGACATGCCACACCGTGTAAGGATATATTTTGTATGACAGAAAACTTGATCTCTGCTGCAACATTCTTCCAGAATTTCTCCAATAATTAGACCATACTTTGATATATAAATCAGATAATATTTTGGCCATTATACTACAGTTTGTAAATACCCAATTCATAAAGAAGTGTGGAGAGCACATCCAGTTCCTGGAAGAACAGATTCATCTATGACACAGCTAAATTTTACAATTTTATAAAATTACATAAGGCCAAGTCTCACCACTATCACCGTCACCATGTCAGTTAACACTTCATTTTTCATGTACTGTATGGTTTTCTTTTTCCAACTGCAACTTTTATTACCATCATCACATTGTTTCTACCTTGTTTCACAGGAGCAATGTAATCAAAACACAGACTTCATTTCTAAAAGGCAAACAAACTCAGCAAATTCAATGAGGTTATGTACACATTCAAGTAAGAATTGTTTGGTACTTTAATGACTTGAATGACAACATAAGCTTATCCTTTATTTACCTAATTCCACATATCTTCACTGACTGTTCTTGAGACACTACAGTCCAGGCTATGCCAATCAAACTCACATATTTCTGGTAATAATTTCATGTTATTTCTGCATGATAAGTACAGTTAAATTAATGCTGGTATACTCAGATGAGACTTACTAGGACTCTTACAAAAGCCAATTTTCAGCAGGTTGCATGTAGCATAGCCATGTTGGAATTGATAAATACATTAAAGTATTATTTATTGCAACAGCGTTTCCCATAACCCTTTAAACTGCGTAACTTCCTCTGTAAAATATTCTACTTCAGTTTATATTGTGAAAGAACAACCCAGTTTCTACTTCAACACAATTAGAGAACAGAGTCAAGAACCAAACAGCATTTAACTGAATTTAACAGAACGTGGCCAGCACTCCCAAAAGGAGTCAACCAAAACTGCACAACTGTACAAAACCCAACAGTTAAACAAGTTAACAAGAATTACCTGTTCTTCAGAGATGCTGAGCATTTGTAGAACCTAATGAACTCTTTGTTTGGTCCACCCCAGTTCTTTTACCTTGATACAGTAATCCCCTTCCACAGGAGAAATGAAAGGATCCAATTCTACCACTTTTCTAGCTTTAATTATTTTACAGATTTACAAGTATGCTAAATCTGATAAGTGAGATCTTTAAAAGCAGTTTAAACACATTTTCACTTTGTTTCCCCTTTTAATATCCTTTCCCTACCCACTGAAAGATAACAAGATCATGAGTTCTCTTCATTAAATTATGAAAAGTAAATCTTCAAATACTTCACCAAGCAGAGTAAATCCTTGCAGCCATCCCTAAATGTCATCCCCAAAAATTACACAAACTGCAACACCTCCCTTTTGAATATTATCTATTGGTACAGTATTTAATCAAAATAACCAGGAATGTTTTCTTATTAACCAGGAGGTTAAATGAAATACAAAGAGTTCCTAATTCCTAAGTAAATGCTTGCAATATAACTTGGTGTAAAGAGTACCTCTCCAGGTATGGTCACAGGTTTTGTTGCAGAGCATGCAGTATTTTTACATGGAAAGCATTAAAACAAAAAAATTACAGATTCAGCAAGAACTGGACTGGTCTGATCACTAAAGTGTCGAGGGAGATGAAACAAAACATCCTAACGTGGAATGGCTTCCGTTACTTTCTCCTACAGATATCTTAACAAAATAATACTTTTGACACTGAACAAGCTAAAGAGTGGTCCTGTTAAAGACCAGTCCCATGGGCAGAGCATGATTCTAAGACCGTATCTTGCTGTAATTTTGTTCTTTATACATCTGACAAGCCTCAGCCAATGAGTCTGCTTCCTGTATATTTCTTTCATCCTTTTCTTTCTAACTGTTGCTTGCACCAAGAGGCAAACAGTATGTCATTTTAAAATATAATGCATAACAATTTTAAGATGAGCGAAAAGTCAGATAAATCAGCAACAAAAGTAGTTCAAGCAAACTTCCTAAATACGCTGCCACTCAAAAGATAAGCATCTACATGAAACACTCCAAATAAAATTGATGTATCCATTTCTAGCATAACTGCAGAAACCTACCCTACATGGCTATATTAAGAGACAGGACAGTGTTTTACCAGAGCTGTCCAGTCTTTATGTCACCACTCTTTCCAGAAGATAGACAGGTTTATTTTAATTTACTTCTCCTACCCCTGTGCAGTGCCAGAAGGTGATACACACATGCTTCAACTCCTGTGCTGCACTGACCCATCTGACAGACAGGGCTCTCCAGGCACACCACTCACAAAAACCGAAATCCATCCCACAGACTCTGGGTTGTTTTTCTAACCCCTCACCCTCCAAGTCTGTCATCCTTCACCTTCATAACACAAGTGTCTCAGAGCAGAATCCTTTATCCTCTCTCAACTTAATGATGCCAGTATTTCCTTTCCAAGCAGTCTTTCCATTCATGAGAGGCAGTCTGGAATAGAGAGGTTGTATCTATACTAACAAGTATGAGGAGACATGTAAAGCTGAAGAGCTGATGTAAAGGGCTGGAAATGCTAACTACAGATACTTTTCTATTTTACCCATATTTTTAGGTGTTTTGATGTTCTTTTACTTTTATTTAGCTCAAGTTTGCTCTCATACACCAAATATCCACTAGCAGCTGAAGCCCATCTGCTGCTTCAGCTTCTTGTGAAAATGATTCAGCCCATGGGCTGAAAGCTCTGTAGTGCCAACCTGGGCAGAGGAAGTGGAAAGGATGAAGACTTATTTCAAATGCACTCCAGATCTGAACAAAAACATTAACGCAAACACACTCTGAAACTATCAGAACTATACCATGACTTAAAACCCTGATTGCTATTCTGCCTTACACCATTATAAATCCTTGGTCCCTCCAAAGACACAAAGCTGTATTACCAGCTCCAACATGAACTGAAAGCTAAAAGTTTAGAACTGCCATCCTTGAGTAACCACATTTTGCAGAAAGAAAGAATTAAGCATTGAGAAGTTTTGTGCACACTTTACATGGAGTGAATAAAAGAAATCCTACAATCTTAAAATCATTTCCTTGACTTAGAAAGCTGGCCCAGCGTGAGGATAACACAGTTTAATGGTTTCCATGCCAATGTTAAACAGATCAAGGCTGTAAGCCTCTAAACTTAAACTCACACCTTTCAAGTAGCTCTTACACAAAGTATGCAAACGTATTTTAACTCATATGCATAATTTAAAGTCTGAGACTTTTAGGTAGCTTAGATGTATTTGGCAACAGGTCAACAAAATGAAGCAAAGTGCTTATCTTCTACCAGTGATGAAACCAAAATATATAAAGATGAGCACTATTATTGCTGAACAAAAACCACTAATAGTTTACTAACTAATAGTTTAGTTACTCTTAGTTTATTAAGCAACACATGCAAATGAGAAACTGATAACACAAAGATGCTATGAACACAGAAAACAAGTTTTATCCACTGTGGAATGAGATATGATAACACTTAAGAATTTCAGAATCCCATAAAAATTAAAAGTTCAAGATTTCCCTCCCATATACTTGTTACATTTCAAATTTGCATTTCACTCAACCAGCTAACATTCCTTCTCAATTACGTGTCAATTAGGTACCGAAAGAATGAAAACTGATGAGAACACTATAAATAAATACATCATTACAGAAGGCACGTCCATGTTACAACTCAAATACATCCATCATGCATTTTTTTTATCATCAGCTAGCAATCCTGTTCAGGCAGTGTTCTGTTTAGCCATTATAGCTGCTTTCCTTATTTCTGAGCTGGACCTCTCATGGCTGCTGGACTTTAAAGAAAAGGAGCAGAAGTCATCCACAGAGCCAGTGTTCATTAAGAGTTTGCGTTACACAGGTGACCAACCTTAATGTTAAAAGATTTCACAGGTCTGACTAAATCATTTCTGCACTAATAGAAGATCTCTCCCTTCGACTGTTCGCTATCCACGAACATACAAACTCACATCCAGCCTCCTCCTTTACCTAGTCACTCGCTGACTTTCTAAGAAATTTTTCAAAGATCTTAATTATCTGTGATAAGTTTCTCTCACTAGTGAAACAAGCCTGAAGTTTTCCATTTGCTGGTGAAGAAAGATGAAGTCACACAACATGGTTATATGTTTACTTTCAGAAGCTACCAGGAATAAGAAGAACTGGGTTTACTCACAACATGCAGCAGTACATGTGATGAGAATTGAAGGAAACAAACAGAACCATGGCCTTGGACTGTTTGTGATCGCCTTTGTCATACTCACATAGTAGGGTTCAGCTTCCCTTTCAGTTATCTCATCCTGATACAGAGTGAAACAGGTCGGTATTCGCCCAAACCACACATCTCGAAGTACATCTTTGTCATCTGTCATTCTTCCAATGGACAGTGAAGCACATGTAGATCTATTTGTTTCTTCAGCTACAAAGGTAACCCATTCCCCCCACCACCCCCAAAAAAAAAACAAGTCAGCACGACTGCAAATACAACACATCTTGTTAAAGGTTCTCCCATAACTACGTTCCCGCAGGCTGACCAACGCTGTCGCCGGGGCATTAAATGCACCACTTGGTTCACAGAAGGGGATGAGTTAAGTTCCCAGCTACAAACACACGGTGGATAAGGAGTCAAACATAAACGAGCATTTCCTAAGGCTGCATCACGCCCCAGCCGCAGAGCCGAAAGGTCCTTTCCCGTCAGGGCCCGGCAGCTCCCGGCACCCCGCGAGGCCCCGGCGCCGGGGGCAGAGCCCGCGCCCGCGGGCGGGAACAGCGAAACGAGCCGGGCTCTCCGGCGGGGCGGGCACC
>VXBQ01013735.1:52634-64223 GCA_013400175.1 Phainopepla nitens
CCTGGCACAGGCTCCCCCACAGGCTGCAGATGGGGATATCTGTTCCACCATGGACCTTCATGGGCTGCAGGGGGACATCCTGCCTCACTATGGTCTGCACCAAAGGCTGTGGGGGAATCTCTGCTCTGGCACCTGGAGCAGCTCCTCTCCCTCCTTCTCTACTGACCTTGGTGTCTACAGGGCTGTTGCTCTCATGTATTCTCACTCCCCTCTCTGCTGCTGTTTCTGCAGTGTTTTTTTTCCCTTCTTAAATCTGTTATCAGCACTGCTGATGGCTTGATCTTGGCCAGCAGTGGNTTAGACTCGTTTCAACCTGGTCGATTTGCTATATTATAAAACCTGACTTTTGCAATAAAGTACCAAATATCATACAGGTTCATGGATAAACACAGTGCCAAGTGTGACACAGAGACAGCAGCCCATATTCCCTGCCCATCCAAGTCATCAAGGGTTCAGAAATGTAGTTTTCTACTCTCAGTAAACATACGTGTCTTATTACATCTGATGTAGACCACAGGTTTTTTTCTTAGATTTCTGAAAAGAAATAGTACCAATTTGTAATAAAATGCAGGATTTCTCTGTTGCAGACAAAGGGGGGTTTTTTATATGACTGGGTGATCTTCAGTAGTTTTACCCAGGGAAAGAAATTTTTCTCAGTGATTCCAAATTCACTTTGATAATTTTGTTATACTAAACTGTCAATAACTCCAGTTCTGAAGCTCTGATACATCTTTCTTCCTCCACCAATGAAGTGTTTTATGGAGATTTAAATTTACAAAGACCTTTTAGTGAATATAAAATCAATATCGGGTGCAAGTTTTTCTGGTTTTCTTTTCCTCTTGGTTGTATCTGTACAACATTTGTTATATGAGTTAGCTATTAAATCACTGATTTCTCAAGGAAAAAAGTAAGAATACAATGCACATAAAATAGGAGAATGGGTGTTTAAGTTGATGGTGAAAAAAAGTAAAAATCCTAAAGTCTATCTTATTCCATGAGAAGTATAATTACCAGATGATAATTACTCATCAGTGCTGAGGGAGCAGAGGGCTGCTGGAAATCACTTTCCTTGAGCTGCTGGCCACACCATGTCTAACGTAGCCCAGTGTATGCTTGATTTCCTTGCTTACACAGGAGTTTGCATTTGCCTCTCTTGAACTCCATGATTCTTGCATCCTCTTGTTTGCTGAGATTCCTATGAATAACAGCTCAGCCCTCCAGCATATCAATCACTCCACCCTGCCCAGTTTGTATCACCCAAAACCCAAACAAGTGTGTGTTCCAGCTCCTTGTCCAGTTCAATGATAGATGCATCACATGGCTTTGTGATGGGTTGACTGTGGCTGGATGCCAGGTTCCCACCAAAGCCATTCTATCACTCCCCTCCTCAGCTGGACACGGGAGAGAGAATGTAAAGAAAGGCTCATGGGTCAGCATAAGGACAGGGAGAGATCACTCACTAGTTACCATGAACTGCTCCTGCGTGGGTCTCTTCCATGGGGTGCAGTCCTTCAGGAGTAGGTTGTTCCAGCATGGGTCTGATAGAGGGTAACAAGCCCTGCCAGCACTCTGGCTCCAGCATGGACTCCTCAGGTCCTGTCAGAAACCTGCTCCAGCGTGGATTCCTCTCCATGGGACCACAGGTCCTGTCAGAAACCTGCTCCAGCGTGGATTCCTCTCCATGGGACCACAGGTCCTGTCAGAAAGCTGCTCCAGCATGGACTCCTCTCCACGGGACCACAGACTTGTGGGGAGCCTGTTCCAACGTAGGCTTACCACAGGACTACAATCTCCTTTGGGCATCCCCCTGGCACAGGCTCCCCCACAGGCTGCAGATGGGGATATCTGTTCCACCATGGACCTTCATGGGCTGCAGGGGGACATCCTGCCTCACTATGGTCTGCACCAAAGGCTGTGGGGGAATCTCTGCTCTGGCACCTGGAGCAGCTCCTCTCCCTCCTTCTCTACTGACCTTGGTGTCTACAGGGCTGTTGCTCTCATGTATTCTCACTCCCCTCTCTGCTGCTGTTTCTGCAGTGTTTTTTTTCCCTTCTTAAATCTGTTATCAGCACTGCTGATGGCTTGATCTTGGCCAGCAGTGGATCCATCTTGGAGCCAGCTGGTGTTGGCTCTGTAGGACATGAGGGAAGTTTACAGCACGTTCCCATAGAAGAACACTGTAGCCCCTCTGCTACCCAAACCTTGCCACAAAAACCCAATACACTGAATTATTAACCACTACTCTCTGATCCTGGCAGTCCAGCCAGTTTTTCACTACCCTTGCAGTTCACTACCTCATCCAGTCCACGTCTCAGTTTAGCTACCAGTACACTACGAAAGAGTGTTGAAAGTCTTGCTTCAGATAAGCTACATCTGTTACTCTCCTTTCATCCACAGAGCCAGCCATTTCATCATAGAGGGCAATCAGGTTGGTCAAGGATGATTTAACTTTGATAAATCTCTGCTGGTTGATTCCAGTCATTGCTCATGTGTCGAAAATATGGAGGACTTGTTCCTTTATTTTCCCAGGAGCAGACCATCCTGTAGACCTTCCTTCTTGATTTTTTTTAAAAATACTGACATGATACTTGTCTTTTACCAGCAACTGGAGAGTTCCCCTAGTTGCCACAGCCTTTCAAAGATGACAAAGAGGAGCCTCACAAACACATCAGCAGTCTCAACTTCTATTGATGCATCTTGCCTGATCCTATGTCCAGAAATACATATATTATTCCTAATTTGATCTTTCTGTAGGATGGGTAGTGCCTCAGTCCCCACAATTTGCTACTAGGCTCAGAGACCTGACCTTGGCAGTAAAAAACAAGGCAAACAAGGCATTAAGTGCTCCAGTCTTTTCTATGTGATTTGTCACTACATCCTTTGCATCTTGCCTGCACTATTTAGCAGCAAGTTTACATTTTTCTTCACCTTTCTTTCAGGGCTGCTTGTTTGTGAAAGCTCTTCTTGTTGTTCTCTATGTTCCTTGGTGGTTTTGACCCCTGCTCTGTGGTTTTCCTAATTGAAAAGGAACTTTTTGACTCTTGACTGCCTGAGTGATGCTGCTAGATTTCCTGGTAACCTCCTTTCTATGTCTGAGCTCAGCTAGAACTTTCCTCTGCAGCCAATCTGGCTTCCCACTGTATCTGCCCATCTTCTTGTGCAATCACAATGCCCAAGAAGATCACAAATCACAAAACCATTCTAGTCCTTCAAGGAGATTTGATTTGAAGACCAACTCTTTTTTTTTCTTTCTTGGCTTCCCAGTGATTCCTGCTGACCTATTCCCTGACCAAGCTGAAGTCCACTCTCCTGAAGTTCAGGTCTTTGCTATGTACCTTCCGTGCTTCTTAAAGCATCCTTCCTTAGCATCTTAAATTGAACCTGTTTTTCGGCTTCTTTTTAGGCTTTGATCTGCATACTTTGATGAACCTGCTTAGAAAACTTTCTCAACAGCAAGACTATTGGGAAAAGTGCTCTTGCCTTTCTTTCTTATGCCGTCATTTCCCACCAGTCCTCACTCCCAGAAAATAATCCATGGACATAGAAGCCAAAGGCTCTCCCTGTGACACCAGCTACACTGGCTTTGATCTGCATAATACATCCTCTCCTGTTAAGCCTATGTCCTTAACTGGTAGGGTCAAAAAGGAAAACCACCTTGGCTCTTTATCACAGCTCAGAGCACAGCAGTTGCCTTTGATCTGCTCAAGTTCTCTTTTGGCAGCAGCACTTGTGTCCAGATGGGTAAGAAGTACACAGTAACAGTGAAAAGGCAGTAATAGAAAGCAATAATCCAAAGACACCGTTGGTCTTTCTGTGGTGTCCTGCACCAGGGCCCAGGACAAGCAATCAGCTTCCTGACAGCAGGTCTGACCTGCAGGTGGGAACTCTGGCCCCTAGAGAAGGAAGTCTTTTAAATAAGAATAAGCTTATTAGAGAGGTTTAAGGAAGTCCATTCCTTGTTTCATTTCATATTGATTATTCTTACCCTTTCTGTTTGTCTTTTTTTCCCTGAACCCATAATATAGTAGTTTCCTTGATAACTTATTGGGAAGGGCATGTTTATAAAGACTCAGCTTAGCTTACGCATTCTCCTTCATCTATCTTTTTGTGGAACAGCTGATAGATAACTCCCTAATTATTGTTTATTAATGGTAGAAATTCACTGACCCACATTCTCACAGTCACTCTCTGTGTTTGTTTTAAATATTACATCCTTATTCTCTGTAATCGCAACTGATTATCCTGGGAAAAGCAAATGCTGACGAACAGCTCTGCTACTTCATGCTTCTCCTCCCCAGGACCCACAATAACTGGTTTGTTTCATCAGGCCATTTCAACACCTCCTCTTTGGATAACTTTTCATGGGACAGTGCAAGGTTTATATTCATCTGGAAAGAGGACAGAGCTGCTGGCTGTGCAGGGGCTGATGGTGTTCACAGGATCTGTATTATAGACCCTGTCTAAAATACAGGAGGAAGAAGTGACTGGTAAACATAACTATGAACAGTTTCAATTTCCTAGTAATGCTCCTGTATTATCTGAAGATACATAAGAACAGTTATGCTTTTAATTACATCTGGTCAGCTTAATATTTAATTGCAGATTCTTTAGCACCCAACTAGGTTACAGAAGACTGGATAGCTGTTGGATTTGTCACAGGATGCTCATATTCCATAGCAATTTAATCAGCTGTGCTTACATTCCATTTTTTAGCACATTGGCTTAGACTGTAAATTGCTGAAGATAAAGAGGGACATACCTTTCTTCATGCTTGTCCATTTCCCAGCTCATCTATTAGTCAGTGTGAGCAATAATACATAACAGGTGATCATGTATCTAATTTTCAGGGCTATTAATTTAGTAATATACTTAAAATCTCTATGAAATAATTAACTTAAAATTTCCTGGTAGTTTCTGCCTTCCTTCTTAAAAATTAAAAGAGAAAGATCCTATCCTAACTTAAGCCATGCTGGCTGATAGATCTCCATGAGAATATGAAGAAAATGTAATAGAATGGCACTGCTGATTTAGTCAAACAAATTAAGAATTATTCTTTAAGGTGAAAAATTAATTTCAACCTAGATAATAATCAAAAATTTAAACCAGAGAAGAACATGACCTATAGCTTTGCTTTTGGCCAAGCATGAAACTGTAGCAGTGCCATGCACATTAACCAGTCCAAAACTGGAAAGCAAGAGAAACAAAGCCATGAAATATTAGCCTGGAAATGTATACATTTCAGCCAAGCTATATCTACTCAGGAAAACATAAGCATGTCTTGATATTAAGCAGTAAATTAACAATTTGTCAGTATTATACTCCTAATGCCTCATTGTTATGTTAATTTGTGGTGTTTTTCTATTTGAATTAATTTATGGTCTTACCTTTAAATTGCGACTACAGGAGAACTGAGTGCTAGAATTCACATATTTTTTTTCCTTTTAATCAAACTCCAGAGGAGGATAGAGCCCCTGATGCACAGAGCAACATCAATGATGCTGCAAAGCAGTGGCATTCTGTTCCCGTGAGAAGCAGCAAGTCCCACCTCCCTCCTCCTTTCCCACTAAGATGGGAAAGAAAAAAAAGTAGCCACAACGTGGAATGTTCTCTCCTCTGAGTAGCAGCCACATCATTTGTTTCAGACTAGTTATATAGCCTATTTTCTCACAGCTATTTTATCTTCCCCTCTTATAGCTTTGAAGAGGAAAGAAAATACTTACTGAAAAACTTCAGGTGCCAAATGAACACCATATTGAACCAACCTTGACATAGCACACATAAAGAATTGTTTTACAGACATTAGTGCTCAGCTTGAGACCAGGCTCAAAATCTTTATTTTAACTCTCTATGTAAACTGGGAAGTCCAAAGAATGAAAGCTTTCAAGAAACTGTAAGTTGAAAAATGCATAGAGGAAACACTGATCTTTTACAGGTGGGCAAAAGAAAAAATACTTGGATACTCAGAGCACGAATAGAGTGATTTGTAGGTGGGTTTTGTAGGTGGGATTTGACGGTGTTATCTTGGCTTTGTACTGACACTGCACTTCAGTGAAAGATAGTTATCATTAAAGAAAAGTAACACTGGATTGTTATTGACAGAATGAGAAAAGCACTTGGCAGGCAATAGAGAAGAAAACTCCTGAAAGAAATGTTTTTTCTGTGAGACTTTTTTTTTTACCCCCTTGAACTGATTGGAGAAGGACTGAAAACTACTGACATGGATGTATTAGCGAGAATAAGAGAAATATTCAACACTGGGAACTCCTGAACATTTCATAACTGCAATCTATTTGGCTATCTGCCTGGACATATAGGCTGAACCTAGCTGGCATTGAAACCAAACAGGACACTCTCACTGTTAGCGTCACAATGGGAGATTATGTGGAGGTAGCAACTGGATGCAGAAGTAGTTCACTCGTATTTAAAAAAAAAAAACCTACAATGGCTCTGGTTAGCCCTATAAAATTTCATGGTAAAGTCAAAGACCACATGCCACACCTTGGCATCGCTGTGGGACACTTCTAATGGGTGAGCATTGAAGTTATAAAACCCATGGATTACGTACATGACTTATTTTGTTTGCATCCCTTGAACTGTAGGATTCTAATGCAAAAGATTCTTTAAAGGCCCAAAGATTGCAGGGTTGTAGGACTCTTCTTTCAGTAGATGAGAGGAGGTGTGTGGATAGCGGGGAGGTCTATATGACACTTTTCATCTCTGCAAATATATAAGCAACTCAGATAAAGGCTCAGATAAATTTTTGGCATTCTACTGCTGTAGAATACTCAGTTTATGGAATAAAAAAAAAAATCTTAGAGTATCAAACGGTTTGGCAGAACTATCCATGAATAAGTGGATTATAAATTAAGCCAAAGCTATCAGAAAAATGAAGGTGAAGTCTTGACTCTGGTGAGAGTCACATCCATTTTTTACTTGTCTGATCAATAATTAGCACCTAAGAGATGGGCAGTGCATGCTCTCAAGAGAGGTATTAGTTCACAGATAAACCTAAATACTTAAGATTCCAAATTGAACAATGATGGCAACAAGGCAACTTAAAATAAGACCTAAAGCATCCAACACGGAAATCTAAATTGCTGCCTGATGTAACCACACAGGGTGTACAAGATCAAATTCAGAGCATGAGGTTATGTAAATTCACCCCCACTCCAAAATATCCTCAGAGTCTGAGGTGCTTCCATCTACTTGAGCTCCAGTGCTCCCCTGTGTGTCCCCCCAGGCAATCCAGCCATGCAGACAGACCAGGGTAAGTCATGGCAATTGGCACACCAATAATGATTGCCCTTTGAGCCTGTGTGATGCTTTGCCCCACCTACCAGGTACATAAGGCAATCCCAGAAATGCTGGACTTCCAAACTTAATGCTTGGTTGAAGCTCACATCACTGTCTCTTGCTTCCAGATGTCTTAGTCCTACTCTCAGTCAAGCTATTGCCATTTTTCCAAAGTCCTTCCCTGTGACATGGAATTGCTCATCTTTAAGGGGTTTGCCCTGCTGTTTGTTTTAAGGATGTCTTTGCTTCCCTTGCTTCCTACATGTTGCTCTTGCTACAATTCTGGCTACCATGTTCCTGAACTAATTTAGGTCCTAGCCTTGGATTTTCCTGGTCCTAATATTTAGTTGCATTTTCCAGGCTGTCTTTAACCTCCAGGGGAGATCACCCACGTCCCGCCATGTCTGATAATTTACTGAGGACATTAATTTATGCTTTTTTTTTTTTTTCAAAGCATGGTATGGGACTCCAGGTGTGGCCAGGGAACCTGTAGTCTCTCGTTGGGCCAGAAAAAAAACATGTGGTGATATGACTGTGAGATAGAATGTATTCTTGTAGGTAGAGTATTCTCAAATTAAGGCTACCATTTCCCTCACTATTTCTATATCATACCTGGAACTCCTGGAAAAAAAATGGAAGCCAATATGGCATTTTGTATGGAGCCTGCTATTACTGCATGAGTTAAATAAGATCCAAATATGCAACCACAGGGAGTCCCAGCAGAGATTCAGGCCAAGCAATACCTGGTTTTTAGCTCCTTGTCAGACTTAGGCAAGAAGCAGGCACCAACACTCAGTCCTCTGAAGACTGAGGCAACTCTGAGCATGTGGGGAAGTGAATCCCTAAGTACCTGGGGCACTTTTCAAGACAAACAGGGAGGCAACCCAGGAATTTAAGTGCCCACAGGGTTAGGTGTCAAATGAATGTGGGATTTCAGGACCATAGTTTGGGACTTACGTGTTTTATGTGGGACACAGGAAGGATTTTGGCCCCTGTGTACTTTATTGTTATTTTACCACCAGCTCCCAAGCATGGAAATCCAAAGCAGTCCTCATATATTCTGACAGTGAATTATCTGCATGTCAAATGTTTGCAGGCATGCACCATCTCTGAAGGAAATTTCACACCTCTGTTGTGCTGGAAAAGAAGAAAAAATATTTGATGACAAAGTTGATGGTAATCCATTCATATTTTCCTGTAATTTGTGTATGGGCTTTAGATTAGAGGTTTGTTTCAGAGTTTGCTTTTCAGACCTTTGTGCCATATATTAGAATAATTTTATATTAGAACAGAGATTGTTTCTCTTTTGAAACAATAAAAAGTGAGAATCAATTATTTGAATAAATAGTATTGTCTCACCCTCTGTGTTAGGTGACTTCTATAACAACTTAAAAAATTTCGCGTTTGTATTTACTGGATCATCTTTGTAACTCCAATATTAATGTGTTTCAGGTTTAGGGGTTTTTTGGTTCTTTTTCACATTTCACATACAATTTGCAGTCAAGCAGGACAATTGAGTACGGTAAAGTCTAATCTAGATACTCGATCATCTTCTTTTTCACCATGCTGGAATGATACCAAACAGGAGAAGGACAATTTGTTGCATAATACCTTTTTAAGGTATGAAGTACTGTGAACTGTTGCAAAATTGTGTTGGTTCAGATAAAGCTAGACCGACTTGTTCTGTTGCATGTGCCTGGATTAAACTGACATAAACTGGTTGCTGACATAAACATGACCATCATTTAAAGTTTCCTGAATGACTGGCTAATTCTTATTAATGTCTATCTTAACTAATGGCCTTAAAAATGCCTCTCCTGACTTAAGAGGTCCAAACCTTCTACATAAGACAGGTACAACTAAAAGTACAGGGCCTTGACAGATCTGTTTGCATCGAAATCGCACATTGTTCTGACACTGCCATATTTAACAACCAGACTTCAATTTTGCCTGAAGTTTGAAAAACGACCAAGTCCCTTCATTTAATTTTGTGTATCAGGATTTCTTAGGATGTGTTAGCACTGAAGCACAAATGCTGGATACCTCATTCAAATGTGGAATATGTGGAATGCACATTTCTTATATGTATTTCTCCAGAGAGATATAGAACTCTGCACATTTTCTAGGTACTCTATGATGCTAATGCTAATCCAGACCCTGCCAAAATAATCTAAGAGGATTTGAAAAAATGTGTGCCTTGCATTTCTCCCTTTTCTCTCTTGTGTCATTTAAACTGTGTGTTTTCAGGCAAAACACATTTTTCTTTTTTTTTTTTTTTTTTTTTGTGTGGAATGAAGTAGCACAGGTCTGCTGAACATACCCTCATCTGTCTGGTCTGCCATCAACTCAAGGTATCTAATGGGGAGAGTGGCAGGGAGAAGACACACCACGATTGCAGTGGCCAAGACTCCTTTCTCTCCAGTGCTGTTTAGGTGAAGTGGTTCACCAACAACAATTAATTTACCTTTGCTCTGGCGCAGCAGAATCCCAATTATAACTGACACCTAAATGGAAATCAAGCACACAGATTTAGTAATGTATTTATCTGGCTTCTTCAGTGGTGATTGTCAGAAAATGCCATGGTTATGTCAGTTGTGGTTCTCTAGTCAAGGAAATAGACAGGAATAATTTCAGGCTAAAGTAAGGGAAGAGGTGTAGCTATTTGAATCTTTAAAGTGTCTAGCCAGTGTCCAAAAATCCTATCCAGATATAGCAGACAGGACTTTCTGCTTTGTTCTTATCCATCTGTCAAGGACAACATCTACCTGCCATCAGATCTCCTGTCTCTGTCCTTGGAAATACTTAAAATCCGAATGGATATGGTCCTGAAGAGCCTGCTCTTGCTGACTCTGCTTGAGCAGGGGGCTGCACTACACAACCTTCAGAGGTCCCTTCTCAAGTGTTTCGGGATTCTATGATTTTCATGCTTATACAGCTTGCTTTACTGAAACTGACTTTTATTATTGATCCCTTATGCAGTTCCTGAGTACAACTATCTTTCTTTCCAGTTATGCCCAATTTTGGCATGACACATACTTTTCCCATAATTTTGGGAAAAATAACTTTCTTTTCAGGTTATTCTGTTTAGTTAACCACTAACCAAATAAATTAAAGTCAAAAGAACTCAATCTGCCCCCCAAACAGGTGTATATATTGCTTGGGCTAAAACAGTAGCATACAGCCAATTCCTGTGTATTTTGTGTCCCCCTGCCTTGCTCACATCCTTTTCCTCCTGCCATAAAAAAACCACCATTAATTTATGTAGCATTTGTCAATTATTGGTGGATTATGAGCATTGCATAACACAGAATTTGAAGTTTTTCCAGAATACACACTTCCAACATTTTTATTATGTCATCTTAGTAATTTTAGCAGAGAATTATAACATCCATGTCTCATCAGTAACAAGCAAAAATCAGAACCAAAACCGCAAGAACCCTAAGAGTTCCTTACATCAGACTTAGGTGCGTGCTTGATAGACGCAATTTAGGACAGACGGTATCCGTCAGCGAACACCAGCGTTTCCTAAGGAAAGCTGGACCTCAGGGTCATTTAAGAGAAGATTCCTAAAAGCACCGAGGAGCACATGGGATCGCCGTGCTCTGGCAGGGGCTGCTCACGCTACGACCTGACACGATCCTCCCCGCTGCAAGGTGTCTCAGCCTGACCCTTCCCGCGGGAGCAGCTCTGCCTCCCTATGGAATCCCTTCCCCATCCTCCTCAGCGGATAACGAGCCAGCAGAGCGCTCAGAGCCAATTTATTCCCGGGGAGAGGGATAAGCAGCTAATTAATTAATGTGGCGGGCACCGAGACAAAAAGCAGCGCTGCAAGGTTTGGGGTGCGCTGGCTCCTGCGCCCCTCGGCTGTACAGCGGAATTTCTTTATTCACCTTTTTTTGCCTTAAACGAGGAGGGGCTGGGGGCGGCCGCGGGACGATGCGGAGCCCCCGGCGCGCTGCGGGCGGGCTCGCAGCCTTTCCCCGCGCCTCGCACAAGTGTCCGGGGCGCGGGGCACACCTCAGGGTTACCAGAAAACAACAACAAGATAATGGCCCCTAATGCGCACCCTGGGCACGGATCACACGTGGGCCGCTCCCTTCCTGTGCGAGCGGCGGGGAGCCCGCCTGCCGCGGCGCGGCGCGGCTCGCTCCGCGGGGAGGGACCGACGCGTCCGGCGGTGGGCAGGGAGGGAGGCACGGAGGGAGGGAATCGCCTTATTAAACGCATACACCGGGGCGGGCGGCTGCCACCGACCGCCGCCCGGTCCATGCCCGCGGAGAGCCCGAGAGCGCCGCG
>VXBQ01013735.1:64543-79260 GCA_013400175.1 Phainopepla nitens
CCCGCAGCCGCCTTCCCGTCCCGCGCTCGCCCCAGCCTCCTGGCGGAGCGGCGCCCGAGCCGTGTTGACAAACAGCAGCGCCCGTGTGAATAAGTAACAGTCAGCCCTGTGCCCGGAGCAGGGGGAGGCTTCCTGGCCCAAACCAGCCTCCTAAGGGCGCCTGGCGTGTGTGAATGGCTTTTACTCTTCTGCAGCAGGGGGCTTGTTGTGTGCTCGCTTTTTCTGGACTTAGTAGAGGAGGCAGATGAAAGAGAAGGGCTTGACAACACTGTGCTACAGTGCTCCCCACAGCTGTTGCTCCCCAATGTGGTTCCAAGTCTCCCATGAGTAATGACTATGTAGTGCGTGCTGGCTTCTTGGGGACACAGGCATTCCCCGGGGGCTGTTTAGAGCCTGTGGCCGCAGCACAAGGAACCTCAGTGAAACTGTGGGGTTGCCGAGCAGTAAAACCTCTGACGTGAAGGTAATTCACAGTAGCATATGGTGAACTTGAGGCTACGCCAGGAAAGGGTTCGGTTAATACTGCTCAGATCTGAACATCACAAGCCAGGTAGTGAGAAGTTGTTGTCAGTGCTGCCTACATTAAAAAAAAAAAAAAAAAAAAAGTTGTAACCTATTGATCTCTCAGATATTTGGTTCAAATTGAGAAATCTGTAAGTTTCAGAAGGTAGTTCTGTATGAAAATGTTAGTGCTTGCTGAAAAACAGACATCAGGTAGAAATTAGAACTTGACTAAAGTACAGCCTAATGATGTTTGTATTTGGTATTGAAATGTATTATTGAAGACTTTAAACACCAACCTCTTCTGTAAAAGGAAAAGTAAAAAAAGCAGATATTTACATATTTTTAGGAAAGAGAAAATGAGGTCTGCTTTTCGGAACTTTTAAACTGGGAAATTATACATTTCAGAATGCTGTTGAGTGGCCAAGCTCAAGGCAATACTGCAGGTGACCTTAACCAGGAGCAGATCCCTCTTTTGCCTTCCAAAGGCCAGGTAAAACAGAAGGGGATCACAGTGTAGCTCAGGGTGGAAGGGAGCCCCAAACAAGGCTGGCTCTGGGTTCAGATCCCAGTTGCTCAGGACTGTATCCGCTGGAGTTTTGAAATCCCCTAAGAAGAGAGAGTGCACAACGACTTTGTTGTTACTGCTGTTACAAGCTGCGTTACTGCTGCCTTGTGTGAAACAGTTTCTTCTGGTAGAAGGCTGGAACATATTTCCACTCAGAGCTTGTGCTGCGCCTGCCACGCACTACTGAAGAGCCCCGTGGCTCAAGGTGACCCTCTCGTGCATGCTGACAGGCAGGTGATGGGTTCTCTCCGTGGTCATCCCTCCCCTGGGCTGAACCTGCTTCCCCAGCCACTCCTCAGGGCAAGATCTCCAGCCCCTCAGTATCCTGGGGCCCTGTGCTCTTTTTTATCAGTGTCTTTTGTATTGAGGGGCCTAAAACTGAATAGAATGTCTAGATGTGGGCACATGAATGGTGGCATAAGAGAAGTGGCATAAGTCTTTAATCTAGGTGTAGGTTTCTTTTTCTTCCAGATACCAGGATGTTTTTACTGCATACGTTTGTTTCCAAGTTCCGTGACTAAATTACCAGAGAAGTCTAATAATTGCAAGTCTCTTGAAAAGAACAGGGTTGTAACTCTTGTTACAAAATACTGCCGGGTTTGGGTTTTGGTCAGGGAACCAATCCTTCTGCTATTGACGACAGGCTGGATTTGTGCTTCAGCATATGAGAATACACATGTATGTCACCATCTTTAACTGCAGTTGGTCATCTTCAGAGAGCACAAACTTCTCTTGTTTGTGTAGCTTTCTATCACCCTTGTATTTTTAAAAATATGGAATGAAATACGCTTTTAGTATACAGCCAGAAACACTAAATGCATTTTTTAAAATATTTTGAAGATGATGATAGCACTTCTCAAAAGACATGGTTTGAAGTATTTTATTTTTATTCCATGCATGGTAGGTTGTAATGCTATATAATATAGCTGTATAGGACAGATAGAGCATCCTGTTAACAGGGATGACTTTGAAGATAAGAGATGCTTAATTAGTGGCTGTGGTTTTAGCTATGGTTTGGCACATGGCAAGCACGACAGCTGTCAGTTTGAAGACCATATTTATATGGTACTCCAGTTTAAAAATTATCTCATCTGCTTGTCTTATGTTATTTTTTTCAGGTAGCCAGTACTTTTCCTTGCTGCTAGTTATTTATATGGAAGAGCAGTACCCAGAATAGCATAAAAAAATCTTGTGATAAAAACCGTACAAGCATCCCAGCTCCCTTAAACTTGAAGTTACAAGTGTCCATTCTCCTGTCTCTATGAAATTTGTGTTGTACTGCCTGCATTTATGGATGTCAGGGCAGTCAGAGGAACTCCTCTGATTACTTTTTTCCATCACGTTTGAGCCTCTAAACAGTAGAAGGTGCAGTGAACAAAAAAAAAAGGAAAAAGAATTACAGTGGTCACCATGCTGTAGGTAACCGCATCATATAATGAAAGCAATTTTTATTTGGTCCCTTGGAGGTCATGTCCTTATGCAGCTGTCAGGGTTTGGACACTGAATGATCTCCACCCAATGGCAACTTTAAAAATGAGGAGGATGGCTTGGAATTGAGCTTTGTAACAGGAAGTTGACTGCAGGATGACAAAAACACCCATTTATCTTTGAGGTGTGTTTGTTTAGCAGTTTTTTCTCACAATGTATGCTACCCAATGAATCTGGAGCTTTTTGTGTTTGATGGTCAAGACCAGGCAAGTTACTTGGTCCAGTTATGAGCTGGCTACCATATAAATGACAGTAGCTAGATTCTTGCCCGAGATGTGTCAGTGTAATCACGGTGAAAAAGGAGGATATTTTTGCAGCTTATTACTTCCTCAGTTTCAAGAAATGCAGATATTTCATATTGAGCATGTTAGAAACACTGCCACCAGCAACACCCTTTATATTTGTTCCTTTCCTCTCCTCTGATTAAATGAGCTCAGCTCACCTTCATCAACATGCTAAATAAGTAAAGGCACAGAGACCTTAGTGACTGTTATTCCACAGTGATTTGGCAAGGAAATAAAAATTATTTAGGGTTCAGTAACAGCATAAAAGTAAGGAGAGGGAAACAGCATTAGGCTGCATCCAAAGAAAGTTCGACTGTGGAATTATACCTTATCTTGAGGAGGAACATGCACCTCCACGAGCTATGTTGAATGTGAAGAAACACGTTTTTAGTGGAGAAAGTGTCAGTGATACCAAGATCTTGTATCTCTTCCCTACTTCCATGTTCTTAATCTAAGTTGCTCTTCTGTGACTTCTGTGTTAGAAGAGGTGAAGGAACTATGCTTCACAGCCCACATGTAACATCACATTTTGGAAAAAGGTGAACAGCAAATGCTTCATCTTGTGAAAAACAAAGTGTGTAATAACCTATACCATTAGTAGCTTGATTGATTGACAAGAATAAAATGTAGAAAACTGTTATATGGTTTGCTGTTTTGTAAAGTATGAACCCTCAATTCAATGTACTTGATATGTGTAACCTCACATTTGTGTGTTGTCTGGTTGAAAAAAAGAAGGAGGAAGTATTCACTGTGTGTTCTTTTGTAAGACTAAATATGGATTTCTGCAAGTGTTACTAGATGTACTTAGTTAGTGGGAGGTGGAAATGGAAAAGGGTAATTTGGTTTCATGTATAATTCTTGGTAACCTGTAATGTAAGCATAACATATTAGGAATAAAGACTTAGTATTTTATTTTTTTTTATGGGGAAGATCTTTTAAAATATCATGATCGAAGAATTAAAAGTAGAACTTTTTTTTTCTGAGGTTTTTTTCTGTACTGTGACTGAATGAGGAAATTGGTCCTTAGGAAAATATAAATGTTTCTGGAAAGATACTAAGATTAGAGGGAAGACATGCTGAAACATTCATTTGCTTTTTTGCATTTTTAAGAAGTAAAGAATACTGTCTTGTGAAAATGTAATGACATGTGTGCCAGGAAAGTAGTAGTTTGTCTCTCCTGCATGAGTTTAACATCAGCTGTTTCTTCTGTGTTGCTGATTTTGAGGGTTTGGTGGCTGTGTAAACATAAGGTTGAAGAACACTCTTTTTTTCATTTTGTACTTTTCAAAATCAAATGACAGTCTGAAAAATATGAACCCAGTAAGACTGCAGGTGCCTTCCTGGTCAGCCTGCTTGGATGTCAGGATATGAAAGGCAGATCCTGGTAGAGAAGTAGCACCTCATTCCTGACTGCTGTGGTGCACAAGAATTGCTGACTTTATTTGCTTATGCTTTTTCACTTAAATTAGAAAAAAAAAATCTTTAAAAAAAATAAAGAAGTGAGTTGGTGGACTCATGCCCTTCACAGTCAAGGATTTTTTTATTTTTTGGATGCTTCTGGCTTTGTTGGATGTTTACTTGAAGAGATGTAAGATACCTTACTGTATCCAAGTGAATCTGATCCATAGTAGTGCTGAGTTCCATTCAGGTGATAGGAGTTCTGTACTGAATATTTAAATCCCTGTCAAAAAAAAGGGCTGTCGTGAAAAAGCAAGTTCTATCCTACTCAAACTAGGTGCCAGTCTTGGCACCTCTGGCCTTTACTGTATCATATCCACATTTGGAAATAGTGACAAATAAAAATAGAAAGGTGTTTTGGGAAATTACTATTACAAAGCACCACTGTAGAAACCACCCAGGAAGGTGCAAAAACAAAAAGTTCTTATTGAATGCAGGTACATACAGTTGGCACTTAGTAATGCATGAAGTGCTAAAAACAATGTTGAATACTGAATGCATACCAGTTCAGTGAGTACCACCTGTCTGAATGAGAAAACAGCAGTTTTCAGTCTCTAGTCTTTCTCAACACATCTATCTCTTGTCTCTTCCCTTTTCTCTTTGTCTTGGTCCTTGCTCCTACAACTCTGTCCCATCTTTCCCTCCCTTTCTGTCCTCCCAAGAATTACACCATGCAGTTTATGCTGCACATTCTAGTGGGTTCCTGCTTGCATGGAACAAAGAGAAGAGTGGTAGTTTACTGTACCAGTGGTGATCTCAGGAAACAAAGAGAAGAGTGGTAGTTTACTGTACCTGTGGTGATCTCAGGGAAGAGGCAGGACAGCATTTGTGGATAGAAATTAGTATGTTATAGAAAAGGTCAATGTAATTAGTTTAATTTACTTTGTATACAAGATGACATCCATATCCTCTCATTTCAGATATCTGCATCTGAAATAGTTCTTCACTTTATAATCAAGGAGGGTAAATAGTCATGTCTGCTGTGCAGTGCATCTCACCTGAAGGTGAGTGTCTAAACCAGGCTAAATGAATTGCATCTTAGAAGTGCAAGTTTTTTCTCATTGACTTTAAAAGCTGCCTGAAGGTGACAACTCCAGCATCTAAATTTGGGCATCTGAATTCCATCAATGTTACCCAGTGTGGGGGAGTCCATAGGCTGATACTTCCATGTAGGAGATGCTATGGTGCAAAGTCAGTTGTGAGCTTCAAAAAGTATGTTCTGGTTTTTCATGTGCAGCTTTAAGGCACCTTCTTTGTTCACAAGCAGTCTGGTTTGAGAGACTCATTTTTGCATAATTTCTGCTATTCAGTATATTCTGTTATTCATTTGATGGTGGTTAAGACTTTCCAAGTTTCTTTAGGGAATTGGGATTGATCCCTACTTCTGCATTTTCTTGGGACAGCTGGGAAAGGCATGGGAAATAAACCTTTCCTGGATGGCTTGAAAAAGAGAACAGAGGAAGCAGGAGAAAGGGGAGAGGACACTACTACACCTATGGTCTGATTTGCAGAAGTTTAGCCAAAATAGTAATGCTTAGGAAAGTTAAATTCTGCTGGAAATATAATCCTGAGATAGGAAAGATGGGGAACTGTTAATACTAGGTGGCTCTTCCTTTGGCAGCTTGCATTTAAAAATAGAATAAAAAAATGAAGACGCGTTCTGTCACCAGAGGTTCCTGCGCAAGCTAAAAAAAAAAATCCCTTCTTTAGGTTTCAAAACAGACAGAAGTCATCAGTGGTTTGCATGCTTGTAATGTACATGATAGTGATGTATCTTTGCGTATACGATTCTTGTATTTGTCACGCCAGAAACTTTCTGCTGTACGTCTCATCTTCACGTGTTTGTTCATGCAGCCACATACTGTGAGCTCACACTATCTGTCATCAAATATTTCATCATTCTGTGCTCCCTCAAGAAAGGCAAAGACTGATCAATATAAGAGATTGGCCTCCTTTACTGCTCTCTGGAAAAAAAGCCATAGTATTTATTTAAAGAAAATAAGATACCATCTTCTGTATTATTCTGGAACGGTACTTGGAATTTATGAAATAAAAAGTTAAATAACATTAGTTGGATAAAATTTCTTTTTGGTACCTGAATCCTTTATTCATTTAGAATGCAGTTATAAAGTCAACCAAACTAAAATTTAAAAATGTCCTGAGCTATGAAAATTTGTAAAACACACATGCTTGATAAATTCCCTAAATCTTGAGTTTCAGGTAGAACCCAATGCCAGAAGCACAACTACTGTTTTTGTTGTCCCAAAATAGGTTCTTTTACTCTGTGTGCAAGGGGCCAGTCCACACACATAGTCAAGGTATTTGATTTATTTACAGTTCTGTGCAGAAAGGGGTGCTGGGTGTCAAACCCACGAAGCCTGCACCACCAAAACGTTTCACTATACATTTTAGCAAATGGAAGCCTTAATTCATTGGCTACAAGTTTCATAGTTCTCATATTAATTAGTGTTCTGTCTTCTGTAGGTTAATGATTCTCTCACTTCTCACGCTAATCAGTCCCAAGGTGTTTTCTCTTCTTTTGGGCCGATGGGATTTTGGGTCACTGATCCGTGAGTCGGGGGTCGGGATCTCCCCCTGCAGAATCACCTTGACCCAGTCAGAGCTGATTCAGCACAGTTGCTGGGTAAGGTTTATTCGTTTCTTCCTTATCTTGGGGATTCTGCCCAGTGTCCTTGTGGCCCATAAATTCTGCGTTCTTTGTGTCTGCTGTCAGTGGTACATCCTTATTCCCAACTTCGTTAACCTCCTTCTGGGTGTGAGATCACTGAAGCCTGTCAGGCCCTAAAGCTTAGCAAGGCAATTCTACCAACGAGTAATTTGTGTTTCTAACACCTGGACAGCACTTATAGCTCATGGGCTGCTCTCTGTTTCAGATTAAATCTCCTTTCTTATTGATTAGACTTGAAAGTATGCAAAATATCAAAATATCAAAAAAATCTTTCTTAAGAAGGTTTTAACGTATTTCACATTTTCCAACATTTTGACAAAAGAAAATATAAAAATTTTAGTGAGGATACCTTATTACAGTGCTCCTTGTACAGTTTAATCACTCCATAAGTATTCTAAGAAATATATATTCTGGCAGACAGAGGAGAGAGGCCCCTGTGCATCCTTTAACCAGCTTTTTATAGTTGGTCTTTCTTCTTTGTAAGCTACTTCTTTATTGTCTCCAGAGTATTTTGAGCTGTTGCTGGTGCCACATCTGTGGTGCTGCTGTTGAGGCAAGGCTGTATGTCAGTAATACTGACCTATTTGAATGGTCTGATGCCATTCAAATCTGGAAGGATCGGTGCCCAAGTTCACAGACTAAACAGCTGAGCAGAAAAAAAATAAGTTGCATGGCCTAGTAGAAACCGTGATTTTCCATTTGTCCCTTCTTTATGGCCAGGAGCAGGTGCCACAATGCAGTCCCTCAGGGCTCATGGGGGTCATGTAGAAGGCTTCTAATTAATGCTAGAGAGGTGGGAAAGAACCTCTAAAATAAGTGGATTTGTGAGGAGAGGCTGCTTTTTAGGAAATGAGGAGGTTTTCTGTTTTTTTCCTGGCTAGCAGAAGGGTAGCAGAATTTCTCATGCTGCATTTTCTACCCCTTGCCTCTCAGTCCTTCCCTGTGCACCTCCAAGGAGAGACTGGCTCCTGTTAAGCAGCCAGTTTCTACTCTTCCAGGTCTTTCTTGTACCTCATATCCCAGCATCTAAGCATCTTGGTGGCCCTTCTCTGTACTCACATGATTTTGTACACTTTTCATGTACAGGAGACGTACAGGTAGCCTCCACTGTCACAAGGGCGTGCTGCTGATAATGTTTGATGCTAGAATAGTATGAAGACTAAGGACTTGCAGAAACTTGGCACTGAGAAGTGCAAGGTAATTCTGAGTGCCACTGTGAACCTGTGGATTTCTGGGGGAGTGCCCACAGTTTCTTATTTTTTGGCTTTCAGAAGATTTTACTGATCTGTTTGATTTGGTTTCCATAATTTTAATTCCCAGAAAACCACTGTGGACAGCAGTCCTGACACATTTTCCTGCCCTTGTCTGGGAATTCTGTGCCACTTGTGAATTATTTAGTGAGTAACTAGTAATTAATGCGACAAAATATATATTTAGGATTTTGGTACAATATACACACGTTTGGCATAAAATAAAACCATATTATTATTATTAATAAGATTCTATAACATTATAGCGCAATCTTCCTCTTCAAGGAGAGTGTTTTGATGATTCACCCATGGTTATACTGTTTTACAGATAAAGTACAAATAATTCATTCTCCATGGTATAGGGAGGACACTTGTAGATACATGCTATAGCTTCCCTGTTGTCACCTGTTGAAGCATCTTTGTGGCCTCCCTTAGCCAAAAGGGCAAAAGCTGAAGGAGTAGGGGAGAAAATAGAGATGGAAATGACAAGATATCACTCTTATCTTTTCTCTATTGCAAATGGAACGGTTATGTTCTTTCTCTTTGAAGATTTGTGCACTTGGTGAAGAGGAAAGAATTGTTGAGTCTGGCAGGCTGCAATTAGCCTTTTTTTTTTCCAGGCTAAACAATCCCAATTCTCTCAGCCTTTCCTCAGAGGAGAGGTGCTCCATCCCCATCATGACCTTGGTGTCCCTCCTCTGGACTTGCTCCAACAGGTCCATGTCCTTCCTGTGCCGGGGACCCCAGAGCTGGATGCAGCACTGCAGGTGGGGTCTCACCTCCCTGGGTTAGAAGCTGTCTAGGAGCAAGGTTCCTTCTGTTTGGAAGCAACATAGCTGGGTTTGTCTACCATTTTTAACAAAAACAGCTTAATACAATCACGTTCTGTAGCGAGGCAGATTGATTGATTGATTGGGCTGATGGATTGGTTTTTCCAGCATTGAGAATGAGCTCATATAGTCCCCCTGGAAGGAACAACGTCCAGACACAGCACCCAACTAACACAGGGACATGGCTTGTAAACCACAGCTGCTTTTTACCTGGCTAATTTGGACTCGGACACATTGAACACAGATGTCTGCCTCACCCCACCTTGTAGATGTGTTCTGAGTTAATTTTGTGGGATTCTTCTGATTTGTGGCTGGATTCCTTAATTTGCTCAGTGGGAGGTGCGCTTGTCTGTTTTCAGTTTAGGAGTAAGAAATCTTTTTCTCACACCTTTTGTCTGTGTTGTTAGTTTACTGAGTAATCTCTCCCAGGCTGTGGTGGCTTGGGTTGTGTGTTTATCAAATGTCTAGAATAATGGAGTCTGATTTTGACTATGCAAATAGTAAATACCAGCACAAAAGACCAAAAAAAAGTTGGCATCTTTCAAAAGCTCCAAATGAGTACATATCATTTGCAATTTCAGAGCGGAACTTATCAGGCTATTTAGTCCTTGTGTAATTTAATGGGTGTGTATGAGGCGAAGAATTAAAAAAGAGGCTGAGAGGCCTATGAACATTCCACAGGGGAGTATTTTAAATACAATGTAAGTGACAGTCCTGCAGGTAATAAGTGTACTCACGTGAAATAGACTCCCTGATTCCTGATGAACAGCTCAATGCCCATTCCTGTCACGTTTCCTGTCAGAAATGGAGTATAGCCAGGGCTCTTCTGTATTTGGGTTGAAACCTCCTGATGTTTTAAGGAAAATGCTTGTATTGAAGGTTCTAATAAATCTGAATTATGGAGGTTTCTGTACTCTCTGACGGAAGAGTAGAAATCCAGAGGCAGCCAGAGCTGTACTATTACTCATATGAGTCTGTCTCATTGTTAGCACTATCTTAGGCCACGTATCTGTGGCTTGGAGCGACTGGTAATTGAACTAACCAGTTCTTCAATAAGCTCTAGATGATATCTTCCTCTCTTGGGACGAGTCGAAGACTTTACTATATAGCTTTTGAGTTAAGGTGGAGCTAGTCCTTTTAACACAGGATTTTCAGTGTTCCATATGAAATAAATTCATGGGTAAGTTCGATTCTGTGGGAGAGACCTCACATTTTCACTATAATTCAATACAAAAGGACAGAACTGAGTAGAGTTGCAACAGTACTGTCTACTGGTACATTACAGTTATTAAATCAAAGAAAAAAATAAAATTAACATAAAAATTTCTGAGGCTTAAATGCAGCTTTTTCTGTTAAGATAATGAACTTCTCATCTTGACTTTCAAGAAGTATTTGTTAGCACAAACATACTGTCTTTGGATCAAAGGATAGTTTAGAAGATGCTTTAATTTCTATAAACCGAAGTTCAAAACAAATAGGAGTCTTATCCCAAAAAACTTCTATATGTGTGCAAGGATGCTAGGAATATCTTACAAAGAAATAAAAAAAACTTGAAAATCAGCATGTACTTCATAATGTAAGGTTTTGTCAGAAGCAAATCTAGTCAGATGATAACATAGTCTTCTTTGTTATGTGAAAAATCCCCTTTTTTCCCTCTATAAGTACTAACCAGAGTGTGGTAGTGAGACTTTATTACAAAGACACAATCAAAAAAGTGACCTCAAACATAAACATTGTGAAACACTGTAGTGCTTCAGTCCTGAGTATTTTTATGAATCCTCTGCATCCTAAATGAACCTAGGTTTCATGGGCTTGTGTCTCTTTTCTCCCCACTGCAGAGTGCAGTGCTCAGAAGCTGTGTGTGAGCCTGGCAGGAGCTGCTGGCAGGCTGCTGGCACTGGAAGAATGTCCCACTAGCTGCCAAACCAGTGGGGCAGCATTGGAGGCAGTAATAATAGTTCAGGGCTCACCCAGAGGTATTCGAGGGAGGATTGCATGTTATGGGGGTGCTTGCTTTGGCTGCTGGGGAGGAACTGAACAGGAAGCGTCCAACAAAAACTTGGCCACTTTAAATTCTCCATTTCTGTGTCTACATGTGCTCTAGGAAGTTCAAATACTGAGCAGAGTATTTTTGATGGCATTGTAGTGTTGCCTGATGTAATTGAGATTTTTGTGATGACTATTTGTGTTTTAATATTCTGCCAAGTTTCTTCTAAAAGTACAAAATACAGTTAGGCCATGAGAGATGTTTAATTACTGTTAGAAAGGTATTCTCACTGTTGGATGCCTGTTTATCTGATTTGTCTTCAAAGACTTATTTGTCAGTTGTTTTCTTTGGAATTGTTTTAATTTACTTTTTTTTCCTTAAATCGCTGCCATTGTGATTAACTTGCTATACTCTACAGTTTAGTTTTGCTTGGCTTTGCTTGGTTTTGAAAGTAAAAAAAAAAGTTCTGTATACCTGTTTGGACATGTCTAATCTCTTCTAAGTTAGATCTGAGTTACTTGACAACCTTTGGCATATTTCCTTGTGTAATTCTTCTAAACAGTGCTTTCCCCCTCCCTGCTTGTTTTCTGCAGTAGTGCTTCTCCTTCATCCAGGTTTATGCTCTGAAGGCTCCACATTTTGATAATATGGCTGTGGTTTGTGAAAAAAAAAAAAAAAAAAAAGTCCAGAAATCTGTTCCCGCTGTTCTTTATTGTGTTCCATGGAGTTCTTTCTCACCCAGTAATGGACTGGAGGGGCTTTTCCAGTTGAAGCGGAACTCTCCTGTCAGTACCGTGGGACAGCTGCCAAAGCAATGTGCTATTATGTATTCATTTCTTCCCACGGTGAGATGTATCGGTTCTGACTTTGTTTCACATGAAGTAGGAGTGGGCCGGAGTTAACAATTAATTTCCTGGCCCGGACTCTGCAACCAAGACAGAAGGATTTCTCGCTCATTAGTAATACTACTTATTTTTTTCCAACATGCAATTCCCTCTGTTCCTTTTCTAGACATAATATTCCCCAGACTACCCACCATATGACCTGTTTCTCTCATAATTCTGAAATATATTTTTATTTACTTCCAGGGGACTCACTGATATACAGGCTGCATTCCAGAATAGATGTGTAGAGCATCTTTTATATACAAGACATAATAATTGTTTTCATTCTAACGTGCATTTTGATTTACTGACATCTTACTAGCAGGATGTCCATTACATGTCCAGATGATGATAAATAAATTTTGCTGCTGCTGACAAATTAAGTATTTATGTCATCTAATGAAGCAATTGTAAGCAGCCAGGTGTTGGTGGCAGTAGGCCATGGTGTATGGAAGATACATGTACTTCCTTTTTTTTACTTTCAAAAGAAATCAGGGTGCTTCTCCAAGGGTAGATTTTGTTAGCTGATGCTTTTAATTTTTTTTCCCCTCAGTGTATGTAATATTCTGTCTAGTGTTTGAGTCATTTTTACTTGTGAAAAGACTTCTGAACCTCTCTTCCAAGTAGCCTCTTACTCAGTTTGTGGGAAGAACACTGCAGTTGCCTTTACCTCTCCAATCACATTAAGAGTGTCAGGGGAAACGGCTGTGAAATAAAGGCTGTTGAGAGTTAAGGTCATGAAAATAAATACTGTCTAACTGGATACTGAAATGTAGACAGAGTTACTTGATTTAGCATTTTTTATGTCTTCCCTGAGTTGCCCTCACTTGCCTCTCTTTTCCTTGTAGTTTTAGCCTGTGAATATGAAAACTTGGAGAGTCTTTGGAGTGTACCATTTTCTGAACTTTAGTGTCAGGATTTTACAGGAGATGTTAGAAATTGGTCAAAAATAGAGAAATGACTACCATAACAGCTCCTCAGAACAAAGGTTTATCTGAACCTTTTTCTCTGCACATGCATTCTAAATAGTCTGTTTTGCTTTTGAGCAGCAGTCCTCATTTGTGTTCAGGGAGCATGTGTGTGTGGTTACAGTGCTTAAACGTAAGGACTCTCTAATCTAGCAATATCCACAAGGATCTACAGATTTGCTGCTGCCACTGGTGCTTCCTATCAGAGGAACCAGGGGCCAGACTTCTTCCCATGTTCCAAACACTCCTCAGCCTGAGTGCAAGTTTCTTGTTCTTGCGGAGCTTTTAACTTCAGTTTCCAATACTTTTAATAAGCTGGAGTTCATTGGTTTAAGTCCTTTGTCACCGAGGTCACAAAGCTGAAGAACAAATAAGGCAGTGATTGGAGGCATCTGGAGGAGCAGCGAGCACCTCCCAAAACCGCAAACACGAATATTTTCCACTGGTGCTCACGCAGCTTTGCATGTTGGTGACCTGCTTCCAAAGTGCCTGGGTGAGGAACAGGTGCTGTGGCACTGCCAGTGCCTTCTGCATGTCTCCCAGGGTTGAATCACAATCAAGGGACAATAAGGAAACGAGTTGGGCACTACCCTCCCTGTGGTATCTTTTTATGTAATCGTTATTGTCACTGTGGTGTCCAGTACCATTGCTGGCACAAGCCAGGATGCCAGGTTATATTTGGCAGAGAAGCCAGGGTATGTAAAGGGTATGTAAGCAGCAAGCAACACTGACTAATGCTCCAGGACTTGAAATGGTGTTGCTGATGCCACTCAGTTCCTGTCATGACCCTGCTGCCTTTGGCCCCAAAGTTACCTCTGTGCAGAGGAAGGGTGTTGCCTTTCTCTATGACTCCTCACCATCTGCAGGAATTTAGGAGGACGTGATGGGTGTAAATATTCTCAGTCTTTGGCAATGTGAGTAGGTCCTGGAAAGAAAAGATGGTTTCTGAATCAGTCTAGAGATGCAAGGCATTTGTGGGGGGACAGGGTGGCCCAATTAGAGACTCCTCAACCCAACATCTACCCAGGAGCAGTCCCCATGGCAAGAAAATGTTTGGAAGACAGTAATTGAGTTGACAGATGCTGGAGATCCTGTTTCCAGCTCATCCTCCAAGATGAAGTGATTGTAGATGAGCACTCCACAGCAGATTTCAGAGAGTTAAGGCCTAAGATAGGAAGGACTAGCACCATGCCACCACATCAAACAGCCTGTCAGCATTGTTGGTAGTCCAGCAGACAGCCTTGGGAACAGGCTCTATGCCTATAAACAAGTGTCCTCTAGGTGATGGATTTGTTGAACTCCAGCATGGCCAGAAACTGTATTTATCTTATTTAATAGGTCCAAAGTACAGTTTTACAGTTCCACATTTATGAACTACTACACATTTTCTGAGGGCATCCAAATTTGATGGTATATTCAGCAAAACACTCCTTGAAGTCTTCCTTTCCCTTGCCACTTCTGAGTTAACTGGTTATTCCTTTGTTATTATTCATGTGTGTGCCTGTGGACAACCACAAATAGAAGAATGGAATTTTTTTAATGTGTTACGTAGCTTTCCTGAAGATATGTAGTGCATAGGTACCTTCTGCAACCACTTGCCCTACACATATGGCAGACTAGGATCACATGCTCGTGAGAAAACTGAAATTTTGGGTGTGTTTTGTCTTTTATGACATCAATGCAGAGAGCATTTTCCTGCATATGAAGCATATCAAATGCATAGGTACTGCTGCAAAAAGCTCATCAAGTATGTATGCTTCTACTGGAGTGTATTTATGGCCTAACTCTGGTATCTTCTCTTTTTTTTTTT
>VXBQ01013735.1:79284-116010 GCA_013400175.1 Phainopepla nitens
TTTTTCTTTTCTGTTTAAAACAGTCACACAGGATTGAATTAAAACATTTTTGCTTTAACTGAAAGAAATAACCCAACATGATTGCAAAGTAAAGTAAAACCAGAGCAGTGTACATTTTTGTGTGATAACCAAAAAATGGTATGAATTTCATGAACAGGCCTTGGAACATATGTAATCTCCTGATAACATCTTATTGTGGAGGAATCCCAATCCCAGCCCCATGAGAAGGATTTTACTTGGTGATGGGTTGACCTTGGCCAGCAATTAAGCACCCACCCACTTTGCTCATTCCTCTCCATCAGTGGGATAGGGAAGAGAACTTGGAAGAGCAAAAGCAAGAAAAAACTCATGGGTCAAGATGAGGATATCTTAATAAGCAAAGGAGAAGAAAACAGATCCCAATTGATGTCCCTCAATACCACCAGCAGAACAGTGCCCAGCCAGTGTCTGAGCAGCAGCTACTTTGGAAAAACATCCCCATCACAAAACCAGAATTTGTATTGCTGAGCATGATGCTACATGCTGTGGAATATCCACCCCTTTGATCAGTTTGGATCAGCTGTTCCCTCCCAGCCCACTTGCTGGGGAGAATGTATGAGAAATGATAAAGCCTTGGTGCTGTACAACAATACCTGAAACTTTGATGTGGTTTTGGTTGTTTTGTTTTGTTTTGGGGTTTTTTGGGGTTTTTTTTGTTGTTTTGTTTTGATCTAAAATAGAGTACCATATGAGATGCTATGAAGAATATTAACTCCATTCCAGCCAGACCCAGTGCACTCTCTTAGGTGCTTATTCATAGTTAATAATTTGTTATTCACTGAAATATTTGTTATATCTCTTTGTGATCGGAAGAACTGATATTTAAATGTGTGGTGAGTTTTATGCATGTACATAATCTGGAAGACAAAGAAAAATAAAACCATCTGTGACTTGAAAGATCAGAAAAGTCACTATGAAATAATCCAGGTTGCCAAAAAAGAGAGATTATTTTCTTATATAAAGCTGATGAACAATTTGTTTTATATATCTTTAAAATCAAAACAGGATCTTTAGTGTAGGAATCACCAAATTCATAAAGGAAGTTTAAGGCTGATTTGTTTTTAAGGAATTAAAAAATGACACTGTATTTTGAAAGCTCTTGAAATGAACTGCCTGAGGTGCACATGACGTTAAAGCTGCACCTTAGTTTTAGAAAAGTCCTTGATAATTTTTTCCAATTAAAACATCTGTAGTTAGTAAGCTTAGAGCAAGGAAAAATAAATCCTAGACTTCAGAGCTTAATAATAGTGCCTAGGAAAGACAGGAAAGGCTGTTTTTGCCCAGAATGCTTTATCACATAATTAGAGAAAAATTTGCCCCACTTTGTTTATAAAATAAACTAAATAGTGTCTTTTTAATGCTTTAATGAAATACAGATTTGCACATCTAACAGTATTTCACTGTCTAACATTTTATTGTATGAGTTTTCTTTCTTCCTTGTAGGCTTTCTTTTTGAATACTTGTTGTTGAGCTCTTCCTTGTTTGTATTTCTTAATCTGCGTGAGCAATAATTTGGACACAAGTCCATGTCCAAGCAAACAGCTGTCCATGTGTCACTGCAGTGGGACATTCCCTGCTGTCCTGCATCACTTAGGTAGCAGTGAAGTTATCCCTGATACATCTGTTACCCCAGAGGTTACTAGAAATGCCACCAAGTTTGTGTGACTGTCACTGTTGTCCTGTGATCAGGATTTGAAAGACCATAGAGGTACACGTGTTGTGTCCATCTTGGATGACTCGCTCACGTCCTCTCTCAGTGGCTTTGGTGTTCACACCAGGTGTTGGTGCCTCCTGCTGCAAGTTTTCCCTGGCAGGTGCTGGGTCTTGGTGGTGATAAATGTGATGAAGCAGCTGCTGGGCTGAAACTGTTAGGATAATTGCAGATGTTTCAGTGTAATTGTGTCTCCTCCCTTCCCTCTTACTGGACATACCCAGTTTTTGGTACAGCGCTTGCCACAGTGAGACTCAAAAGAAGATTCTCAGCATAATTGTGGTGCAAATAGTACTAGGTTTTTTTTTTTTTGCTTTAATGCAGTTTACCTGTTGATTACATTGTATTACTTAATATTTGAGTTTGAATTTTTACATGGCATCTACATAGAAAAAGTCCGACAGAAAACAACAAATTGCAAAAGCTTGAATCACTGCAGACAATTTTTAATGTTTATACAGATTAATTTTTCCTGAAACCTCTTTCCATTTCCTTCAAGAAGAAGAAACATATGATGTAAAAAATGGCTAGAGGAGTCTTTCTTCTGTTAATTGTTGAAGAAATCCTCACAGTCCTTCATCTCTCATACTTTCAGAAGTGTTTTACTTCTTCCACTCTGATTTCTTTATGTCTCATATGCTGGAATAGTCTCATTATTTACATCAGCTCAATAATCTGTCCCAAATGTATTTATTTTGGTTAATTTTGCACCCTTCCTTTTATGCTGCTCTACTGCCCTTTAATCTAGCCCAAATTACAATTTAATAATGAAGGTGAGGGTTGAGGAGGACAGACAGTTCTAGTTCAAAAAATTTAGCTGTAAATCAAAACCCTTCAGTCCTCCTGCATCTTCTGGTGTTGTAGTCCATGGCTCAGTCTGCCCAGGCTTCCAAGGGCAGCTCTGCTTTCTTGTCCCTGTGTACAGAGTGCACTGCAGAACTGCTGCTGCATGTGGCTTACAGAGCCAAGGGGGAACTGAGGCTTTTCTTTATGAGAGCTGTGTGTCTTTTTACTGGGGATGAGAAGAACATTTTCACAGAAATAGTTTCTATAACTAACTGCCTGCCAAAGTTTCTATAGCAAAATTGACTTTTAAGCCAACGCTTCGAGTATTTGCCTAGTAGAGCACAAAAAAAGAATGACTAAGGACATAGAATCAAGCAAAAGAAAAGCAGAATATTAACATAAGCAGTTTGGTTTGCCCCTTCTTGTATTTATCTTCTAGAGAGTTTCCATCTTTTCTTCTCCACCACAACTGCTTTTATTAATTTGTTTTGTTCCAATTAAAATAGGGAGGCATTTAGCTATATCAGGTATGCCTTAGCTGGAAATTTTATATTAGGAGACTGACATTTCATTTTAACCTACTTTGTGAGTTCTGATCAATACTGGGAGGATAAAAATGGATTTGGGGTAATACTTACATTTTGTTTTCTTATGTGGTAAGAAAATAAACTTTTAATGAACGAGATGGTTTTACACCGTAATGAGATGGGTGTGAAAAATGCAGGTTGTTAATTCTAGATTTTTGTGCTGAAATTTGTAAAGCTTGCGTCGTGTTTGTTGCCCCCATTCTCACTACTCTTCTCTCACATCCTGAAGGAAGAAGAGTATTGGGAATACTTGTGTAAGTTATTTTGAACAACTGAACTTACCTCATAGACCATTGCCTGAGAAGGTTATGGGGTCTTGCTTCCAGGTACCGCCATTGTTGTTCTGAAGTTCCTAAAAATGTTATTGCATGTTTTAATTAGTGAGAGCTGAGTTATTAAAATTATGTGGAACTAGCTCTCATTACGGAAACCAAGACTTCAGTGGCCTCTTCAGTGTTTCTGTAGCTTCTGGTTTTTTTCCCTGTTAATTAATGGAAACATTAATAGAAAATGGTGTGTTTCATTTACTTTTTTATGTTAAAGATTTGTAATTAACAGACTTACAGACAAGGCTACAGTGCTTCCTTCTGATGGAAACAGATCAGCTGAGGCCTTTCAGTAAATCCATTTCTTTACAATGCTTCTGCAAAAGCATGCCATTTTATTTTTACATCTATAATTTACTGGTTTGTAACATTTAAACTAATGAAATTATCTATCTCAAAAATAAACGTCAAATATTTAGGAATTATTTGTCATCCTTAGTTACCTCTTCCTGATCCTTGACTTCTTTGAAGTCGGTATTACCACACTGAAGACAGGAAAAAGTACAGTTCTACATTATGGTCAATGACTATTTCTTGACAGAGATTTCAGGGTCTGTATCTTTGCAGGAAGAAACTTTGCAGCCCTAAAGGTTTGCTACCAGGTTGACTGCATCTTCAAGTGTGCATTTACTGCACCCAGCAGCCTCGAGGAGGGTTTTAGAATGCTTGAAGGTCTGCATTTGGAGACTGGGCCCAAGGATTTTGAAATCGTCTCTCGTTTCACTGTGTAATACAATGAAAACACCACGGCTTTCTTTCTTTTCCCTTGCACAACTGATTCTAGTAAGAGACTGTTGATTACCTCAGTTGTTTACTCATGCTCCCTTCTGGAGATTACTTAGGGTTTTGGAAAGGAATCTTTGGCTTTAGCTGTGGGAATATTGTTAAGAAAGGAGGGGTTTACATTATACTTCAAAAAATCACCAAGACAAAATACTTTGCTGTCTCAAACTGAGTATCAAAAATGTTTTGCCCCTAGATCCTGAGGCTTCATCTGTGGGAGATTCTGATTTCTTGTGCCTTGTGAATGACTTGCCCCATCTGGGTCACAATGATGAGATAAATGCCTTGTTAAACTGGTTCTAGCCCTCAGAGGGTTGAAAGTAGGCAAATGCAGAAATTAAAATAGAAGGTTTTAGCAGGTAACTAACTACAGAGCTGCAGGCAGATGACTCTGTAGTCAGCTATTGTAAATAGGACATCCTAGATGACTTAAATCAGTCTTTGAACTGGCTCCAGAGCGACTTGCATTTCATGTGTAAAGTCCAAGGCTCATAATACATTTGTACCACATGATGCTTTAGGATAAAGTTTACTGTGTGAACTGTTTTAAAATTAAAATGCAATTGAAATGGCAGTAGAATTATTTTTTGTGATTCGAGATGTTTACTTAATTACTCTTTGTACTCAACTGTCAATTAGACATCTTGCATAAGACCCAGAGCCAAAGTGAGCTACTCAACCTACTGAGACACTGCTATGGTACAAACACCTTTGGCTCCCAAAGAACACCAGAAAACTTTGTGTGTGGAGCTTTTGGGGTTTTTTTTTTGTTTGTTTTTAAATGGTCACATGGACATTTTTAAACTTGAAGCTTTCAGCAGCTTGCACACTGAGAGCCCGTAAAGCGTCAGAATCCCTTAGATGTTGTTCATACACACCTGAACAATGCAGTTTGTCACTGAGTGATCTACTGAAACAATTCATTTCTTGATGACAAAGAGCTGAAGCATGACGTTTACTGCAATGAAAATTCCTTCCTTCAGTGAACATCATGGAGGCTGCTCCTGCTCGGTACAGACCAGGTCAGGCACACGTAAGAATATGTGATGCTGTAGCTGCAGGCTGTTAAGATTAAGTTCAGTCTCTTAACTTTTTATTTTTAAATCAGCTTCAAACACTACCATAGAAATCTTACAGTTTTATAGATGGCATCTTTAATCAAAGATAAGGGGGATGATATAAAAATTTGCTTGTCACATGGAGAGGGAGCTTTCATTAATTATAGACTTGACCCAAACAGGAGAGTAGGTGTGGCTGAAAGTTAATGCTTGTGGTGGACAAATCAAACTTGTTTTCACGCAGAAGTGCATGTGCATTGAGATTATCCACCTCTGCTCTGGCTGTTTGTTAAATCTAAGAGACAAGATAAACTTATTTCTTTTTATAGAGGTGCGGCCACAGATCAATGCCAGAGATAGAAATGGTTTGTTGTAACCAACTTCCTCAAAGTTAAGACCTTACTTAGGTTTTTTCTGAGGATTTTTCTTTACATGTAATGATTCCATTATAGGAGCACATTGTTTTTACTCATCACAAAGTCTGTGCCTGGTTTACTGTGTTCAGAACTGCTTGGCAGGCTCCAGCTCAGACATTTAATATAATTAACATGAAGGTGTTTCCTGCTCGGGAGGTATTTAAGCATTCTGGGATGATCAGGCATTGAGGCTGGAAGATGAGCTGTTCAAAACCAATAGTTGAAGGCCTTGTAGATTAGTAATCCAGAAGAGAGATGTTAATGAACAGAGTGGAAGCAACATTAAGTAAGTGTACTGAATTGTAACAAAATGCTCATCATTTTGAATAACAAAGCCTTACACAAAATTAACTGGGCTGTCAGTGTCCCAGTTAAAAAAATATTCTCCCTAGTTTGTCTGTACCTCCTTTCCCAGGAGCCTCCCATTTTCATTTTCCATTTCCCTCTCTCTTCTGTTTTTTGCATCCTTTCTTTTTTCTTCTCTCGCTGCCTGCAAGATCACTTCTGGTAGCTGTGGAAAAAAGAAGGAGCTGAAACAGGAGAGTGGTAAATGGATTTGACAAGAGGCAAAAATACTGTCAGGAGACAACTCATTCCTCAAAAGGTGAAGCAAAACAAACTCTGAAGGTGAAGCCCGTGGTCTTCTGGCTCTGTAAAGATGCAGAGATGCAGGTAGGCTGCCTTCAGTGAGCTTGTATCCAGAAGGAATCCTGAATTCTGCTGCTATTTACTCGGTAAGCTAGTCCTTCTGAGGAAGCCAATATGACTTCAAAGAAGCCCTTCATAGTGTAAATCCATGTTATGATGTCTGTTTGAGCTGGCAGAAAGCCTGACCTTTGTGGAGGTATGTAGAAAACCCATCCACATCCATGTGTTTAATTTAATGTGTAACTTTTGACGCTTTAAATAACTGTATTAATGGCATTTAAAGGAATGTGAGAATGAAGAGCTCCGATGGTAATCTGTAGGGCTGTGGAATGTACTGTGAAATGGTATCTTACATTGGTGCTGTGCTAGAATTTGTGACAAAAATCACTTTCTATGATGCATCTGTGACTGCAATAGATACAAGTTTTTCAGTTGCCTTTTCATCTTCTCTATTGTTATCTTGTTGAAAGGTCTAATACTTTTCAAGACTTCCCTGAACTACTTCTTCTGCTGGACATGGGACTAGAAAAGCCATATGAAGTATGAAAATAGATTTTTACAAGTTGTATCTAAAAAGATATCTGTGTTAAAGCATTTTTAAATTGTTTTCATAAATGTAACTGTATATACACATAGAAGATGAAGGTTGTTTGCTCTAAGACATGAGAGTCATGGACCTGGCCCATTAAACGCTCTCATAAATTGTGATTCAGTATTGTCATCCTTCAAGAAATGATACTTCATTCAGATACTCCATATTGAAATATACATGGAATTTAAATGAAAGTAATGAATCTAGTATTTATATTAAAATCTCTGCAGATGTGCGTTTTCAGGCAAATGAGAAAATCCATAGTGATAACTTCTGCAATAAAGTTATAATTACTTAAAGCCTGAAATTATAAAGTCCATTTTTAAGTCTGGATGCAACAAAACATCTCATATTACACAAGCTGACTTATCTAAGTATAACTCTGTGTTTTCCTGCTACTTCTTACCGAATTTCTCATTTTGATTCAGTTTTCCATTCCTAACATCAAAAAGAAGTTGTTTAATCATTTTTGGGAATTGTTCTTCCTTTCTTCTCAAAGCTCAGTACAATTTTAACAGCCAGTTTTCAAAGCTGATTTTACAAAGCTAAGTCTACATTCTTAATTGGTGCCTTTCTAGAGCCATTTAAAAAAAAAAAGATTGCTTTTTTCTGCAGTATGTTTATAACTGTAGGTTACTAAGTATTTAGATTGTTGATATTCAGAAGTGACGTAATAACTCTACATTGATGCAATTTGTAATCACAAATCTCCATTGAATGTAAGCCGCTGTGCTATTTTGTGAGCAAAACGTGGCTCAACGCCTTGTTGCCAAAAGTCTTGAGTTTCAATTGGGCTCAGCATAATTGATGCAAATGTGGAATGGCTGGTACCACACCAGGTACTTGTCTTTGTTCTAGACAGTGGGCTAATTTAGCTCATGAAATCAACTCATTTTAGGTGAGTTCCTTTGCTGAAATTGCAGGGTGTGGTTTATGCAGATATTGATGCATAGATAAACGGATGAGTTTATGCAGCACCAGCCAAGCAACACCTCACAAGTTCTGGTTGCATCTCATTCATTTAGCCCTTTCTTCACTCTCAGGCTGTGCTGCCAGGGGCTCACCATCACTAGGTGAGCTGGGTTCAGGAACTTGCACAGGGTCTCCTCACAGGCCCAGTGGGTGCAGGAGAGGCTGGAGCAGGGAAGAGCATTAGACTGCTGAAAGGCCATGTCATCTTCTGGGATCTCGTGCTGGACAGGACCTTCCTGCGAGCTGCAGTCCCAGCTGCAGCCTGGAGCTGTGGTCACTCATTCCCATGCGACGAGTCCTGTCCCCAGCACAAGACCTAGCACTCAGGTGTGTGTAACATGTATCCCTCCCTCCCTGCTGCCTCTGTACCCATCCTGCACGACCTTTCCTGTCTTTGGACAGGGTGAACTTGAGAGGCTTATTTTGGTGTATGCAAACCTGTTTTATCCCTTCTTGTCGGCAGAAACCTTCTTCCCAAAAATTAAAGACTTTCCTACTTGTTGCTGGAGTTGCACTGTATTTAGAATTGTCCTGATGAATTGGACTTAGAATGAGTTCCACTTTGTTTCCACTAAAGTGGAACTTTAGTCCGAGGCAGATTGCTAGATGCTCTCAACAAACTTTAAAGAGCAAAAACTGCCGATTTTTTTTTCAACTATCACTTTGAACCAAAATGCTAAAACTCGCATAAAAGAGCAGGTGGGGAAATGCTGCAAGTGTGAGTCTGTATGTTCAAAAGCATTTTCATGTCCCTGGATTTGTAAACACCCTTCTGTATCTCCCAGTGTAGCTACAGAAAGTAGGAAAATTATGCAGTAAGGTGATGTTTCTGTTCCTCAAGTCATGGTGAGTCAATATGAACAAAGGAAGACAAGCATCATGTGTTTAAAGAAATGAGTGATGCTGGCTTTTTGTCTCCTCAGTCAAACAGCTTCATCTGGTTCTTTGAGCTTCTTACTATATAAAATGAGATATTACCTGTGTTAGGTAACTCAATGTGATGATTACTGTTTATACAATGCTTTAAAGCTAGGCCAGAGTATAAATATCAAGATGAGCTTTTCTCTCATTGAGATAGTCCAGTGCAGCATAGTTACAATTGACCTAGGAGCAAGGATCTTGTTAGTTCATTGCCCCCCAAAACTGGAATTTAACTTTGTTTGGGCTTGCTAGATCCTACTGTAATATTAGCTGTGATTTGTTTTATATTACTACAAAGCAACAAAATTCATTATATATTTGCTTTGGCACATCTGTCAAAACAATTTCATATGCTACCAAAAGTTGACCATACTTACACATATTCAAGGAATCAGGTTTCCACTGACAGATTTCTCTATACAGATTCATTTTTCCTAAAAGTTAGGAGTTGAAGAATTACAGCAGAAAATTCCAGGAATATTTCACAAAGCCAATTTTTAGTAGCCAGCTTTAGCTGTCTCCCAAACATGGCTGTGTACACAAAGCTGATGTAATGTCAACACTTGGCTGTGGGAGGAATGGAGTGATTACTGAAGGCATCATGAAGGCATCTATGTAGAGGTGCCACCCAGTGGCTGGATGATAATAATGAGCTTTTCTGATGAATTAAAAAAAAAAAAGGCCAAAAAAAAAAAGGAAAACAAATGCTTAAAAGAGTACATCTTATATTAATATTATACTAAGTTTTGGGATTTTTTTAAACATCACTATCGGCACAGGGAGTTCAGTTTCACAAAAGCAGTAACTGACAAAATTTGTTAATGGTCTTCAAATTACAGAGGTAAAAAAAAGAGCTTCAGTAATTTGAATAGTCTCCAAGTGATGAAATGATGAAATGTATTCTTCCTTGCAAGTGAGGATCAGTTGAGGAAAGTGGATTGGTTCTGGAACATGTTCCAGCTATTTTGTACCCAACCAAATTTTTGTTTGTTGTTAGATTGTGATTTTTCCTATGCAAATGAGGGCTAAAAATACAACTAGAGAGAAGTCATAGTGGTAGGCATTAACTGAAGTTTATGATGCATCTCCTCACAGAAGTGTCAATACAGAATGATAATAACCTGGTTTGTAGATATAAAAAGGGAAAAATTGAGTTGCTGTGAAGATACTTAAGATACAAATATACTTAAGACAGCAAGATATAAAATTAAATCTATTATAGTTAATTCCATAGTTGAGTACATCAGGAGGCAAAATAGTGAAAAGGTGATGAGCATCTGGCACAAGCCTGGTATAGATCCAGCTCTGTGCTACTATTCATGAATATTTTAACTAGTTATATAATGGCAGGGTTTCTGGGCAGCTAACTCCATTATTCACTAAATTTCCAGATTATCTAGCACATAACCTTATAATTCAACTTTCTTGTTGGATTTTATAATCCATCTTTCTGAAGTGTCTTTATTGGGCTTTTTTTCCCTAGTTAAGAGAGATGCTAAAGAAGTTAACTTTAAACATATTTACTAATTGCAGTAATTTCTATGACAGAGGGGCTTTTTGATTTTGTAAAATGGAAGAAGATCCCTTGGAATAAGAAACCAGAAGCTGCTTGGATTCATTGTATTAAAGATTTGGCTACAGAGCAGCACTGTGTGTCTGTGTTAGCACTCAGAAAAACATGTTTTGAAGGCCTAATGACTGTAATATTTCCAGCTGCATGCTGTTTGAAGTGCAGTAAAGCCAGAAGCTTGGAGCCATTTCATCTCATGAGCAGTTGCTCAGAGCTTCAACAAACTGCCAAATGCAAACAAATACATTTAATAACCTGAAATTAATATATTGTACTGAGAAGGCGGTGGAAAGAAAAAACAAACACATGTAGGAATGGAAGTGGACAACAAGTACGACAAGTTTGCGGTATTAGAGTGGCTCAGAAAAGCTCTGTGCAGTCTTTGTGTGGGCAAATGTATCGTGGAACAAAGCAACGAGGCAGCAGACCTGCTCTTCGTGGTTTTTTGTGTGAGTCCAGCAGGGCCATTGTGCCCAGCTCTAGACACATCTTTGCTGGAGAGGTCTTGTCAGAAGGAAACAGAGAGGAGAGCTTGGGAATTCCTTTACAAAAGGGAAGATGATGCTAAATAATGGTTGGGAGTGAGAGATACATCTGAAGCCTGCAAGTATTTAAATGGTGTGAATTTGCCAAACAAAGGAAGGAATTATTTAGGCTGAATTAGTAAGGCAGAGTGGAGTAACTATAACAAAGGGTACTTTTAGGTGAGGTATTAACCCTATTATTAAGACACATGACAAAACACCTCGAAGTAAGCCAGTAGGAATACTTCTGTGCTGACAAGATGTGACCTAAGGTAGTTTAAACAGAACTTTTCTATCTCTAGGATCTAGAATGTTGGAGGCAGAAAGGTAAAACTTGATTCACCTGTGAATCTGAAGCCTGGCCATTAGATGGCAGGGTACTGGCACAAGAGGGTGCATGCCTCCCCATCACTTCTCAGTGCCATGCCCAAGGAGGAGCTCACGCCATTCATCAGTCCCAAGCCTGGGAGAAGTTTTCAATGCTCAGTTTCCCTAGAAAAATCACGCACACGCATCCTGTCACTCCCACAACAGAAGGACGCACAGTACGTGTCCCCCAAGCATACGTCCCTTCAAAGACACGTGTGCTTGCTCCAGATTTCCACCCCTTGAAACTCTGTGTGAGTAGGTAGGTATGTGCAAGAGGTGTCCCAGTGTAGCAACCACTTAGTATAAGAGCTGAAGTTGGTTCTTCTCTTCTGTAACCAGGAACACAGAAATGGGACTGCTGAGGCAGTGGGAAGAGGTGCTATAAATGTGGTAAGTAGCTTGCTGCAGACTGTTCAGGGAGTCCACATACTGGTTCTGTGGAAAAGATGACAGAAAGAATAACAAGCAGTAGCTTTGTATGGAAAACTTCAGCCCAGAGCAGGCTGTTTGAAATGCTCAAAATATATTAAGGCTGTAACGACAGCAACTCAAATAATACACAATTAAAAAACCCTCGTTTAAAATAGTCTGCACTGCTAAAGGATCTGCCCCAAGGAGTGATCCTTACAGATGTATCCACACCTCTTTCGCCTCTGGAGTGAACTGTTTGTGTTTGTGTCGCCTAACATTTGACCTGGGTCTGATGCCCCCATGGCTCTAAGATCATAATTATATTTTTGTGGCTTCAGTTCAAAGTGACTGAAGTAATGTGAAGGTTGCTTTGCTGCCTGCAAGACTGGTGTTTTCATAGCATTATGTCAAAAGTATGCTGCATGCTGTGGGGTGTGGGGCACACAGAGGCTGTCTGAGGACAAGAGGCTGGTTGGGATGGTGGCGGGCAGGAGAAGCCACTGTTGGTCTAGTCCCATTCTTGCTGTGACATCCTCAGGGCAGTCCATCCACAGAGCTGTGCCTTGGCTCTTCCTTGGAGAGAAGTAGTCGGTCTCCTTCGGAAGAGAGTCCAAGCACACGGTGATGTACGGCTGACAAGGGCACCAGGACCAGGGAGTGAACCAGGGAGGTAAATTATCTGTCAGCATAGGCGCATCTGTCATAGTCACGGACACCGAGGTGGTGGATGAACCAGAGAAACGCCCCTTACTGTTCTTCATATTGCTCTGTGTTTTGCAGTAAATCTTTAGTCAGTCATTTTGCTGATCAAATTGATATTTGCTGCTCCCAGGGAAAAATTCTAGTCCTGATGTGGTGTGGGAGGAGGAAGACTGGGTAGAGGATCTGAATAAACAAACAAAATATCTTTCCATTGTAATCAAGTTGCTCTTGCTCATGCATGCTCTCTCTTAAAGAAATGATCTCATACTGTGTTGACTGAAAAGTGGGAATTAATAGGCAAGAACCATCTACTGGATACAGACTGAAGACTGTTCTGAAAAACAGCAGATGGATCTCAGGGCTGAATATGATGGATTATGAGGGAAGCCACATCTGTAAAATTTATAAAGATGCTAGTTTAGTAAGCACTTTTAGGTTAAAATGTGTGCCAACCCACTCTTTTTTTTCTTTGTGTTAATGAGTTGTTTGCTTATTGGTCCTACATTGTCTTTATATTGTCTTACATATTTTTTGTCTACAGGCTAGTTCTCTTCAAAATTATTTGTAATTGCTATATTTCAAGTCAGTATGTTAAGATAGTTTATAAGATAACATTGTGTTGCTACTAAGGATTAAGGCATGGACAGGTAAGAGTGATGGGGCCAAGCTGTGTGGTCCTTTTCCAGTCAGTAGTTCTACTGTAAATCAGCATCTACTGTAAATCAGCATCTACTGTAAATCAGGTAAAGAGAAGCTGTACGTACCTACAGAGCTTCTCCTTCCTCATTTTCGTGCCTCATGCTCCCTCCAAAAGCTTGGTCATTTCCAAGGCCTCCTTCTCGCTCTTCCTTTGCTTCACTGTGAAATTAGTTATCACTGTAACTAATAGCTCTATTAAAACATGTCTGCTGGTTTTGGCTGGCATAGAATTAATTTTCTTCATGATAGCAGGTGTGGGGGCATGGTTTGGATTTGTGCTGGAAACAGCGTAGCTAACGTGGGGCTGTTGTAGTTACTGCTGAGCAGAATGTCTGGGAGGCTTTCATAACATGCCCAGCATGTTGCAAGCGCCTTCTCCCCCCGGAGCCTCGGGGCTCTGAGCAAGTGGTTATGGTTACACAAACACGCCTGGGTGAGAAAAGCAAGCGTGTGGGTTGACAGCGCCTCAGTTTCTCTATGGTGACTGTCCCCCGCCTGCCCTTGCCCCACAGTGAGCTTCTCCGCCATGTGCTGGGGTGAGCTGCTCCACTTCTGGGCTGGAAGGAGAGAATTTGGCCGGGCAGCTGGGGCAGAAGAGGTGCAGCCCTGTGCCTTCACACCCTGTCTTGCCCTCAGGAGCTTGTGTGCGTGCCCATGCCTTCAGGCGGGAAGCGTACTGCAGCGTTTCCCTGGAAAACTGCCCGGTGCCATAAAGTAAAACTCGGAGGCTCTGGTGAGCTCAGCTCGTCAGCAGATTGTTGGGAGGACCTCAAACCGTGAGGAAATTCAGAGTACCTTTTCTCACCTGTTTGGAAATCTGGAGCTGGCTGTTCTCCAGTGCAACATCTTTGGGTTGAAACCTCCCAGGCTGCTTCTGTCAGCTCCAGTTTTTGGTGTGAAATTGTGTCCTTTAAAAAAAAAACAAAAAGGTGCCTGAAAGGATCAGTGCTGCCTCACTATATTCTGAAAGCAGCACTTTTCAGGCTACCACGCTGTAGCCTGACATGCCAGTGCCCAGAGGTCTAATAGTGTCTCAGGGACTGATAGCCATCAGGAGTGGGCACGTGGGGCAAGGAGTGAGGATGTCCCAAGGAGACCTAGCCTTCATTGCTGGAAGGGAGCCAGCAGGTGCCTCCCAGGGATGTTGCTGGCTTGTCTGGGGACCAGCAGAGCCCCCTTCTGCAGCAGGACAAAGGATATCCTGGTGAAATATCCTGTCTTCCTACCTAGGAAGTGTTTGCTTCCAGAGCTTCCTCTGGCTTCCTTTTGGCGTTTGAGATTAGTGATATGTTATTTCTGACACATGTTCATTGTGTATCACTCAAGGTGCAGCTGCTTGTCACCAGCCCAGCAGCACCATGGTGAATGGTGGCCTCTTGCAAAGCGTCAGTGTCACCTCAACAGCTGACAGCTCTTCTATCCACTTCCCTTGGTGTGCCATTATTTTCCTCCTCCTCACCCTGACTTATTATCCAGACTTCAGCCAAACACCTTCCGGGTCTCCTGCCCATATCATGTCACTTGTTCCATGCTCTGAGTCACGGAGTTGACAGTCCCCAGCCTGCTGTTACTCCCCTCAGCAGTATCGACTGTAGGCAGGGTAGGGTGCCACAGGATCTTTCAGCACTACCTGAGCAACTTTTTAATGTGACTTTCGAATTCTCCCCCATGCAATCTGTGTGGAACCACCCCAAAAGCAAGCTCTATCGGTGGAGGCAGAACATGAAAATCAAGATGGACAGCTCAAAGTCAGCTATGTCCTGGGGAAGGTAACCAGCTATTAAGAGTGATGCAGTTTCTTCCTTAGAAATAGGTAAATAAACAAAATAATTGCACATGTTTATTGGGATATGTGTTAAAATGTCAAAACATTTTCACCACAATTATGCAATAAACTGAACAACTTTATAAATATGCCTGAGGCTTTTCTGCTCACTTATTCACTCTTTGAAAACTCTATATGAAAGTCAGATATAAAACTGAATTTGCAAATAAAGCTGTACAAACAGAGCTGGATTTGGGACAATATGATGAGTCTGGAAAAGAAGCTTGTGGGAAAAAGGTAGTTTTGTTCCAACCAAAATGGAAAATATGCATATTTTAAGGACAAAACAAAACAAGAACATTTTGATACTTTTTTTCTGTGAAAGCAAAATATTTGGTAAGGGTATTTTTTCTGCCTAGAGGTCTCTCAGTGTTTCTCACTGGGGTGAGTTCATTGGATGGCCACCAGTATGGTGGTTGCCTTTGAGGCCCACTTGGCCCTGTGAAGAGAGGGTGGAGAATTGGGGCTTGTGCAGTTTTGGAGAGCAGGCAGCTTTGGGTGGTAATGGAGATGAACGACTTTTCACAGTGGTGCATGGTGTGAAGACAAGTTGATAAAGGAGAGACTCAGATTAGATGTAAGAGAAAACATTTTCACTGTTGTCCAGAGAGGTTATGATGTCTCTGCCCTTGCATATTCTCAAGAATTGGTTGGGTAAAGCCCTGAGCAACCTGATGTGTTCCCATAGCTGACCCCACCTCAGGCAGGACATTGGACCAGAGACTTCCTGGGAGTCCCTTCCAACCTGAATTGTCCTATGATCCTATGAAAAATTCAGTCCAATTTTGAAATAAAAATATCGAAATGCATACCATTTTTAAAAAGCTGCATTTTAACCAATTGTTGAGTCAACTAAAGGACAAAAATATATAAACTTAGTTATCAACCTTTTAATAAAACTGTGTCTTCAGAGAATTCTGGGTTCTTGCTACTTCGATTTTTCAGACAGTGAAATGGAAGAGATTTTGTGACTCGGTCAGTTTTTACTATTTTATTTCTCTCTTGAGAGGAGACGAAGTGAACTTTTTCACATTCTTTGGATTCAGAATTTGAAAGCTGACACTGTGGAATAAACATAAGCAAAATTAGATTCCTTAAGTTTTAGGACTGACTTGCTTAAAACGAATGTATTGCTTTAAAGATTGTATACATTTTTATTGCGACAACCTTATGTTCCAAATAAGTGACTTATTCTGAGAATTCAGCTGGTTCTTTACTGAGACTGAGGCTTCCAGAAGGAAAGTGAACGGAACATGTGATGTAATGTGGAACTATAAACCCCAAATGTTGTAATCTGCTGTCTCTGAAGAGGTGGAGTGACAGAAGATAAGAGACTAAGTCTTCTGCCTTGTGGCTCTGATGTGGTTATCCTGCTGAGTATTGTATTTGGATTTTGGTTGTTTTATTATCAGGAAAAAGCTGACAGGCTAGTTTCAGAGAGCTAAAGCAGGTGGGACAAATTCATGTCTAAGAAGGGGAGCAAGCAGGCTAGCTGAAATAAAGCAGTAAACTTTGGAAGTACCAGAAGCCTGGAACCACTGCAACAGGAGAAATCATCTTAGCGTTTTGTCAGGAATACAGCAAATACTGACTCAGGCTGTTTTTTTGCTAGGGTGCATTAACTGAGCGCTGTTTCCTCTCCTTGCAGGTACTATGATGTGTCGGGCAGACGCTACACTGTTCAGGAGAACCAAACGCCCTCAGTAATCTGCCCCCACTCTTACGCTCTCCCAGCGATATCAATGTCTACTGCCTCATTACCAGCAGCACTTAGAAAGGTAGGAGAAAAGTAAATGTGTGTGCTTATATAATTGTAGATATACACAAACACACTTACATATATCATGAAGATGCCTATTCTGAAAACAGAATTTAACACAAGGCATAATTGTAATCTTCCTTTAAAAGACCTGTGTTTGAAGTACTGGAAAATTTTCAAATTAATAACATGTACGGAAATAAGGAAGGTACGTAATGACTATAGCTGGCATGAAGAGACAAAAAAGAAAATGGCTCGAGGAGATCTTCCACATGCTCCTACAAACCATATGGCTTTTTCCTTTTGTTCATAAAAAATATATAAGCCAAAATAATAAAGGAACAGCACCTACATTTCTACAGTTCCCCACGTAACCCGTACTGTTTTCTCCCTTATTTTTTTTCCCAGAGAAGGAGGAATGGCTGCACGTTTGTTTCTAGTGTTCATTTAGCTCATGTAGTGTTACTCATTTGCTTGGCAGCAGTATTGCTGCATGGAAGCAAGCTAGGGAAAATGCTAATTACTCCTGTTCTAATGTGAGAACTTAATTTCAGATTGCAGACAAAGTTGTGCAATGCCATTCTTGTCTTTATTGTAATCTCTCTGTGGAGAGAGAAATACTATTTTTCCACATTAACAAAAGTACTCAGCAGGCCAGTAATTGAAAAAGTTGCTTTCTTCTTGGTTGTGGAACAAATATTCATCTGAATATATTTGATGAAGGCTTAAAATATTCTGTCTTTAAAACAAACACATTTATTTTTCGGTTTTCTCAAGCCAGCAAATATCATCTACTAATTTCTGCATTTAGAAAAGACTCATTGGTCTTTAGCTGAATATACAAATGACACAAACCCCAAATATCCCTTTTGGTCTCATTCAGGATCTTAGTTCTATTGATATTGTTGAAATATCTGAAAAAAATATCTCAGTTCTTCACAAAACAGCAAAATGGCACATTTACTGTGCTGAGATGATATTTGATTGTAGTAGAGCTAGCTGGGAAATTGGCTTTCCAACAGAAAAAGTTGCTATTCACTCTGTTGCTGTCTTGTATATTAGCTTCTTGCCAGGACTTCTAGAAAAGCAAGTAGATGTTTGATATTTTTCAGTGGAAAGAATAGGAGGGTTCAGCTGTTGCTTAGAAAGCTCTGAGTTGGCATTTAGTTCTTCTTTTGGAATAATTTGTTCATATTTACAGCTAAATTAAACTGTTGGGGTGTCATTTCTCTAACCTGGAATCAATCCATTTTTACTAAGAACATTTCCAGCCTTTAAAATGAAGCTTCTGAAAGTGAGTGAGACTAGGCCACATAATTTTATGCTTTGATGTATAACGCAAAAGTCTGATTGTTAGATAAATCATAAAAATCAGAGAAATCGCCTGGGGTGTGTGTGAATTCAGCAGTTTCTTTTGTATTGGGATAATCTCCTAATGTGTGTAATAACACAGTCACCTGCTGATGACAGATGGTTTATGGGGATTGGGATTTAAGGAAGCCCTGCCTTCCTTCAGCATTTCTTGTGGAAGAGTGGTAGAAAACGGTGCATTAGAAAACATAAGCTGTTTGCATCAGGCTCCTCTCTGTTGCTCTTCTTTCTATGGAAATATGTTCATAAGCCTTTCAAAGGTAAATGTACTGAGTAGAGTCTTGCAGAATAATGTACCCAGACTAATTTGTTTTATCCTCTGTTTTTGCCTAATTCGTATTATTCCCATTACATTGGGTAATTAAGAACTGACTCCAGCAATGACTAAGACAAGCTCTCCTACATTCTTTTTTTAATTAAACAGTCTTCATACAAAACCTTGCTTATCAGTCTCTGGAGCTCATAAAATTTTGATTTTGTTTTCTGGGGAAAAAAAAATTAATTTGATTTTGCTTCTTTCCTTTTTTATGGTAGTGGTTATTAAATGATGGAGTTCACTTTCACCTAGCTTGCCTTCCCTTCTCAGCCAGTTCGTGCCCTACTAGTCAGCAGAAGATCTAAAATAGCCACTCCCTTAATGGTTTTCTTTACCTTCTAAAGAAAAAGCTGTCCCCAGCGTATTCCAAGAACTTGTTGGACTGTCTCCTTCTTGTATTTATTTTCCAACAGAAAAAAAATTAATTTGAAGAAGTAATTAAAGCCATCAGGTTCTGTCCTTTTGGATGCTTCCCTTGCGTGATCAAAAAACACGACTTCTCTCCACCCAAAAAGCTAGTCTGTAATAAACTTCTATCTTAGTACACCCTGGTTTTCCCTTTTCATCTTCTCCCAGGATTGTTTAACAAATCTTCATCCTGCCTCTTCCTGTACTTCACACAAACCGTTCTTGATGTACAGTGCAACTTTGTTTCTCTTCCTTTTTCTTTGACTTCCATAAATAGTGATGGGAAAACAGCAGGATATTAAAAAATGTTTAAGATCTTGCTTGATGGTATTACTCAGTGAGTAAATGTTGTGTTGCCCAAATTATAAGGCAAAAATACTTCCTTTCACTACACCATTTTTTTTAGCAAAAGAGAGGCATCCTTCTATAACAATAATTCTTTCTCATCAAATACTTCTGATGTTGATTCAGATGTACTTCTGGTTCTGTACAGATTTCCCCTTTGTTTCCCTTTGCAAGGCCATCTGGAATCTATAATTTTGTTTATTGTAAGCTTCTGATTGGAATAACCAAAAATGTCAGTTATATAACAATGAAAGAGAGATTTCAGAGTGCTCTTACCAAAATACAAATTGTGTGTGTTTAGTAAGTCACTGGAAATAACTGGATGTATGAGAAATTGAAAATCACACAAATTTGAGGATATGTTTCATTTTGGGGTTTGAAGGCCATTCGCTTAAAAGTTGGACTCGATTATCCTTGTGAGTCCCTTCTAGCTCAGAATATTCTATGATTCTGTGTGATTCTTGACTTTTCTAGTCCTGTGTTACCTAATGTGCAAAACATTTGTTACATGAAATTGAAGATTAGCTGTTTCTCTTTTGGTATTTTGGCAAACAGACATTTGATACCATATTATTAAATATCAAAAAGCCCTCAGAAATAATTTCTAGATGTCTGATCCCCAAAATACACTATTTCTAAATCTTAAAACTCAGCTTGTTCCTTTTCCCAAATAATGCATTACCTTACTGGTTACATTTTCCAGTTTCGCTAATTGAAGCTAAATAGGAGCATTTGGTATCCTTCAGTGAGTTTGCAAATGAAGGGAAAATAGCTTTCTCAGATTTCTTAGAATGTCTGTGTGGATTCACACTGAGGATTGCTTGAGCTGTCATATAGCCTATACTGCATGAACTAGATAGCTATGACCATCAGATTTTTTGATCTGTTTTTTATATCTTTTAGACGTAGTAATAAAACAAGGTGGCCAGTGTTCTCACTATGAATGAAGAAACAACTTCCTGAATGTTTGATTCATTTCATTTGCTTTGGATAAATCATAATTCAGTTTGAGTACCAAATCACAGATAAAATGTGTATTTTGCAGTCATGCAGCTTCAGCAGTGACAAAATACTGATACCAAAGGTGAAGGAGTCCTACCTGTGCTATGGCAAACTCAAATGACCTCAAATTGTGTAGTTAAAGACAAACAGGTGTTAAGCTGATAGGTTTCTGTATAGTTATGCTGAAAGGCATTTATTCCCCTGGAGAACAGTTTCAAATTTAGATTGGCTTCTGCTGATAATAAAATGAGTGAATGAAAATAGAGTTCTTAATGTTTCATTATTTATGTGTCTCCTGTGCGTTAGGAATTATGATCACAAAAAATCTAGACTTTAGAATTCCATGCGAGATACTTAGGCTTCAACATCTTTTTTTTTCTAAGTTGCATCTGTGTGCTCTAATGCTGTCTCTTCTCTTATATTCAGGTGTTGATTAGTCATATTTTCAGATTTATAACCAGGTACCTGTCTAAAGGTTTCTCAGGATTCTCCATCTAGATAAGAGTTCTCACACCTACTTGCTACCTGAACACAGCCACTGCCTTTCACACAAAGATTCAGTTCTATGACATGAATATTCATCGAAGGAAACTGGGTGGAGTACTTCTAACACCCAGGTGTGGCTATGGAAGCCCATTTTGATTCTGTGTCAAATTACTGGATTAAATGAGTTTTTTCTATTGCTGCCTTTGCCATATTCCTGAGACAGCAGATATGCAGATCCCTAATTCCTCCTGCTGTTTTAACTCATCTTTCAAGATGATAGTTCATCAAGGTCTAAGATATTTTCATGTTAGGATTCCTCATCTGCTTCTTTAATTTCTGTCTGCCTTGCTCAGAGAAATGTTAGCAAGACATTCAGCCTAGCTCGTCATACTGCTTTTTCTTAAAGTGGTTTATTTTCTCAAGAAATAGCAAAACCTAAAGTCTGTTTGGGCTCCATGGGGTAACTAAATTACCTCCCAGGGTGATGTTTAAATAGTAGAAACAAAGCATTTTATACTGTCAGTGCTGTCAGATCAACTTCTATACCGAGTAAGTGAAAAAGCAGGTGAGTCACTTTCTAAAGTAACAGACAACAAAATTATCAGTTCATGGATAGGTGAGAGGAACCTGTCCAGAGGAGAACAAGTCGTTGCCTTAAGGTTCACCCCAATTTTTAATAGATAAGGCCTTTCAGTGGTTAACCAATCTCCTCCCAGAATTTGAGACCGAAAGAAGAGAAGGCCTCCTTCTCCAGCGTGGAATCAGAAAGCTAAACAAAATCTGGTAGCCAAGGTCCTGTGAAATTAAGTCATGCAGGGGCTGAGAATATTTGGTGGTGTTGGTTTTCTCAAAGGAGGAAAAAACCCCACAATTTCAGGAGAACACAAACCTGCCTTGTGCAAAGACTGAATGGAGAAAAGGAGGGGAAATTATGTGACACTGAAGCATCTTTTTCTTCTGAGATGAAGGAGAGTTACAGGAAGGCAGTCACCTAAGAGAGGTCTAGGTGAGGCAGGGGGTGTTTTGTTTTGTCTTGTTTTACAATCTAGATAGGTCCTCCTCCAGCTGTTTATATCTTTATAACCTCCCTTGGCAGTTATATCTTTCCAGCTAATTAAATGTTGCAGCAGGACAAATTTTTATTGTATTACCTGGAAAAAGACAGGAAAAAAGCCTGCTCAATGCTGTGCTGCGTGTCTGGATTCCTGCCAGACTTTCTGCCTGCTTAACTACACTTATGCTCAACGTTTTTTTTTTTGTTTTTTTTTTTTCCCCTCTTTTTTGTTATAACTGTTGTGTTCCTTACCTGGTAAAATTCCTGTTATTCCTTGTGTGGGAACTATGGCAGGGGGCACTCAGGGTGGTAGTACACCTCACTGAGAGGGCGTGTTCAGTGCAGACAGGTCATTTGCTACCAAGTGGTGGTTCCAGTCACCAACCTTCCCCAAGTGTAACTTATTTCCCTGAAATAATGGTCACACTTTCCACCTCCCTCCCAGGCTTAACCAGCTGAATTGTTTTCCTTTCCTTTTTTTCTTTCTTTTCTTCCTTTTAATTTTTTTTTTCCTACTAGGAATTCCTCCTTGCTAATAGACATAGAGGTTCAAAATCCCTTGATAATTCCTACACAAAGCTGGCATTCACTTACTCCCTTTTCAGTAACTCATATTTGGGTTCACTCTGCTAGGGCTACTTTTTAATCATGTTGCTCCCCATTATCATCCCTACAGAGGAGACAGTAGCTTCCTATGTTTTAAATTTAAAGTATAACTTCTAAGTTTTTTATACAGACAGGTCTGCTTGTGAGGGTTACCTACATGTGATGTGCCTCTGGTTCACTAATTTATGGGAAATCTGAATAAATACATTTCTTTTATTTAAATCAATCAAAAATACAGTAATAAATATTTTATATGCTAAAATATGTATAGTAATTTTATTTACATTTTTTATTTATAAACATATACAGATACATATGTGTGGGTGTGTATTTAAATGCAGATAAAAACTGAAGGATTTTTGCCATGGCCATGCCAGCATTTCTTATGGAGTTGACAAAGCACTTCTACACTTAACAAATATTTAATTTGCTCTGTCCCTAAAACTTTTTGAGTTTTTAAAGATGTTTAGCACTGAGTCATGCTCTGTTTTGCAATAGTATGAGATAATTAATACAGAAGTATTTTTTCAGATTTATTTAGTTGATAAATATGCAATTCATAATTAAAAACACAACATCACAACATCATAAACATTAAGAAAAAAACCAGAATTTAGACAGTACTGAAATCATCATGGAAGCCAGGAAATGCAGAACTGGGACAGAATATAAATGCTGACAATTTAATCACAGTGATGTCTCCCACAAACACTTGTGTTCCAAGAAGCCAGTGTATGTTAAATTACTTGTCCACAGTGTTTGGTGAGTAGTGTCATAAACTAGTAAGCTGAAATGGCATTGTGCATGTTAAAACCCACAAAGCACAGGGGGAACAATTTGAATATAACTTCTATCAAAGCTTTTTCTGCAGAGAATATTTAAGAGCATGGTCTACTGAGACATAATGGCGGCGTTGACTACCATAAGTATATTTAACTGAAAAGAGTGCTCAGGGTCGTGGAAACAAAGCAAAATTAACCAGCATGTCCAGATGGTCTTTGTGTAATTAAGCACCGGCCAGCAAGAACCCACATGCACGCGAGCTCTTCCTAAAGAGTAGCACTAAGTAAGAGTGGAGGACTGAATTACACTTTTGTTAATTCTTTCAGTTTTATTAACATGTGCTACTGTCCTTTAACACAGACCTTTCTCAACATTAACACTTCAAGATACAGAAGTAGCAGAGCCCTTATACAAGCAATTTACTTTTAATAGTGCACGGGTGCTGTTGTACCTGTAGGAATGCTGAATCAGGACACTTGGGCAGCCAGCTGTAGTTGTAATTCAGCATTGGTAAGGCTTTCTGCACTGATAGAACCTAGATACCATGTCTGTTTTTATGGAAAAAAGATAAAGAGAAATGTGATATGAATTTGTGTACCTCAACCCCATTTGCTTTGGGGCTGTGATAATTGCACATCCATTGCTTTACCTGTGTCTGTTCTTTGTTAAGGACTCGATAGGAGGAGGGAAAAGGGGACAAGAGGGATACCAGAGAGGAGAGACTAAAAAAACAGCATAAAAGCAAGCTAAAACCCGAAAGCAAGAACAATTAATTATTTATAGATCAAGTTCACAGGAGGTAGGTGTCGGAGATCAGACCGAAAGAAAGCTAACCCAAAAATGCAAGTAGGAGTGTTCAGAAGACTGAATAAGCAGTTTCTGTCATTTAAATGCTTTCAGTTACATAGTAAAAGGTTTGTGCTTTTCTAGGATTCTGCTGTAAGTCAGGTTTATTTTATGTCTCTGCTTAAAGAACTACAATTCTGATATTTGCATCCCTAAAAGAGTAAGGGATTCATAGTGGAATTGCCTTTCTAACACAATTGATCTGTCTGAGACACAGGACAGAATTAAGGATTCCTTAGTTTAGAGTATCCATAATGATACAAACCTTTGGTCAAGCATCATTCTATCCAGATTTCCCAGAACACAGCAAGCATTCATAACACTGCAGCAGAGATGCTCTGGATACAAAAAATATGATTCTTTAACAGAAGAAGATGACAGGTGTCCTCAATCCAGCCATATTTGCTAAGAGTGAAGACAGCAACTAGTTATACATCCAGTGTCATACTCACTGTGTAGGCAGAGAACCAAAATTCTGAGAAGTCATGATGTCAAAAAGCTTGGGCATCATGTCCACTATAAAACTATCTGATTATTGGGATTTGGTTTTAGCCCAGTGAAGACATGCTCATCCTTTTGTCTTCCAAAAAGTCTGGAAATCTATGGCTAATTACAAGAGAGGTTCTCAGCTATCCATGACAAAACCTCTCTGAGTATTGCTCAACAAAATTACTTCTCTGCTTAATAAAATACTGTGCTGCTGACTAGACTGATGGCATCATGGCAATTTCCTTGTCGGTTAACTTTTTTTTTTTTCCATATTCCCAGCTCATTATTCCTCTTATCCCCATTTGAACCACAAATTCATTTCAGTATTAACGTACAAAGGTTTTCATTTTGCTGCTTCCAACGTGTCTTAAGACACCAACTCTCTTATTTCCCAAAAATAACATCTAGGTTAGGTTAGGTCCCATTCTTGTGGCTGGTTCAGAGAGACCTTGAAAACATCCTTTTCTCTTATATTTCTGCTGCATTTTGGTGAGATTAATAGGAGAGCATCTAAGGTGTGGTTGACTGTAGGTGTACAGGACCACAGCTGACAATGAACATTAGCCTTAGAGAAGGGCAAAACACAGGAGGGAAGATGGCATGGACCTACGTATCATTTTCATAGAAGGAACACAGGTTGCGGAATATTGATGCAGGAGGAATCTGTGTTCTAGTCTAATACTTTGGCATTCAAGATGTCAGTGGATGTACTGAGCCAAGAAGCCTCCTTTCACCTCTTTAGAATATATTTGAAGGCAGGGATACCAGTAAATTCTTACTCTGATAGACATCTTTCAAGTACTCAAAAAGTTTATTGAGGAGGTTGTTAGGGTTTTATAAACTTGAACTTGTATCAGACAACTTGCATGTATTTATTCTTGGCTGGCAACTGAAGAGAGAACATGGACAACTCTCCTTCTGAGCAATTCAATACATTCACCTTGATGCAGGTGAAGTATAAAAAGGTTATGTTCAACTCTTCATTGGATCTGAATCCTGAGTAGTATTTGTATTCAGCTGTGTTTGGAATTGAATTTCATCTGAGTTATTGCATGCTCCATGTTATATTGTGAACAAATTTAGGGGAAGCAGTGGATGTAAATGTGTTTCTTTTAGAGAGGATTAATGATGGCCTAAAGTCATGTGAGCAGTGGTCCCAGAATGTGATAGTGCTGAGGTCTTCAGGGCTGGGCTGCTGAATAAACTGCAGTCTCCCAAGCAGGGACAAAATAAAAGGTCTGTGAAACCAGCACACGTCTGTGCTTTGCATGAGTGAGATAATGTGGACAGCCACATACTCAGTGTGGTATTGCCCAGGGAAGGCAATGAGCCCTTCATGCGTTGCAAATTATTTAGGAGGTCTGTCATCAATGATCAAGCATTGACAGTACATAATGACTCTGGTAATGGTGACATGGGAGTGTGCACCAGGCAGTCTGGTATTATCGGTGACCATCCTTTATCTGCCCCACCTCTGTGTATCATCATGCCAAACACGCAGCCCCAGAGCATTTCAACATTTCACAGGTGTTACTTATGCTAGTATGTAGCTTTTCCTTGGGATGACACCCGGCGCTTCCCTGCTTTCTTCCTAAGGGTATATTCCTCCCTTCTCTTTCCTTTGGTGAGTACAGTCCTGTGAAGCTGCTCTTTGAATCACCAGGGGTTTGTTTCTGGCCTCCATGCTGGGCTGCTGGGATCTGCAGTGTGGAGAGCTGAGGACTTGTTCCGCATCATGCTTTTCTTGTACCGTTTCCACACTTGTGCAATGTGTTGGAATGGATTTCAGGACCTTGGCAGCTGGCTCTGCTCTCTCCTTGGGTGTGGCCCTCTTTCCATTTTGCCATGCTACGTGACCAGGTGGCTCACAGTACACCTGAGCACCCTCAGATCTGAGGAGGTTGCAACACAAAGCTTTAGCTAATAGTCCATTCCTCCTGACCAGCCTTTTGCCACTTTTTAAGCTATACAACGCATATGACAATTAGGAATGTGTATATGCATACATATATGTGTAATTTATTGCTCTGTAGTGCCAGCTGCAGTGTAATAATGTGTTTGAAGAGGGTAGTCATGAAAAACTTCATCTTTCTGGTTTTATTGTCTCAAGAACTGAATTAGAGTGAATAAGCTGGAATGCTTCTTCACTTACCTCTTTAAAACAAGCACTCGATCTGCTATGGCTCAAGATCTGCAAAAGCAAAGCATGATCCCCTTAAAAAACCAAACTGCTTATACTACTGTTTGAATAAGATTTAGAGATTGTAAAAGAAATCTACCATTCCTACAAACTATTATTGTTCATATAATTTTCAAAATCATGGTGGGTAACATGTCACCAGGTAAGTTTTTGGTTTGTTGTAGTTACAAATAATATCTAAAGATTTAAATAGAATGTAATGTTTTCTACTACAAACTTTGCTTTTTATGATGGAACTTTGACATCATAATGTCCTCTGAATCATACCTTATGATGTACAAATGAAAATTTATCTTCTTTTCCTCTCCTATCTTTACAATTCTCCTCTCTCCCACAATTTTTTTTCTTTTACCAATTTGCTTCCTAGGGTATATTTACTGAAAAAAAAAAGAGAGAATAATTGTCTCAGAGGAAAATAGAGGTTTAGCTTTTGAAAAGTCTGAAAAATCTGACAAATTGCGTCATACATGTTCAGCAAGAGTTCAGATAAAAAAGAACATCAAGATCTGTTTAGTTTTTTTGTGTTTCTTCTGGAGAAATTTGTAATTTTAAAAGGCTCATCCAAGGTGATTCTGGATATTTCCCCTCCCTCTTCTCCAGGGGAGCTTTGATGGAAACACCATGGGTAAGTTTTTTGTCTGGTGTGTCAGACAGCTTTTATTAGATAAATTTCTGACTCTTGGACCTGAAAAAGACTTCCCCTTTCCAAGCATGCGAGATGTGTAGACAGTAAGGTTTTTTTTTCCAAGTGTCTGCCAAGCCAAAGAGAAGCTCCCCCTGCTTGTTGCTGGCTGCTGTTCAAAGCCTTGCCAGGTTCCCTGTGTGGCCGGCTGGGAAAGCCTGAGTTGCAGAAGAGAAAAACGATGGAGTCACCTGCAGAGGAAAAGGGTAGGTAGGTAGGTAGCCAGAGAAAAGCCATACAGAGTTGGAGAGATGTGTATTCCCAGCCTTTCCCAGCAGGTGCCAAGAAGGCGTGGGAGGGAAGCGGTAGATTAGGAACAGGAGAGGAGACTCCTGCCTGCCTTCTGCACACAGGAAACACTTGTTGTCTACCAGGTTTTAGTGGTCGACAGCCACCTCCCTCCTGCATTCCAAAGCACCAACAAATAATGGAGTGAGTTTATGCAAAGGGGACTCCAGGAGTTGCTAGTGGAGTGGTTTTGCTATAAATTATTTAGAAAGTATCTAAAATAGTTTGAGCCCAACGCTAGAAGTGTTGTAGCTAAAACTGTGGTTAGTCATGATGCTTTTAAGGGTTAGCTTTAAAAATACCTTTGTCAAATCTGTTGTTCTAAGCCACAGGCATCAAAGCCAATCATAGAGTATGTTGGATTGGCCTATATCCAAACTAACAACTTCAGAAATTCAGGTGCAGAATCAATAACTCCGTTTATCTCTTGATATTTCCTGGGAATCCGGGTATTTCTGAACTGTACAGTTTCATCCAGTTTGATCTAATTCCCTCTTGCATTATTGTTAATCCACAAAATACCTTTTTAGAGGTGAGACATGATGTGGGGTTTTTTAATACCAAGTAGGAATCAGAAATTTCATCCAATTATCCACCAATAATAGTAGTGTGATTTAAATGCTGTAGTTGAATCTCTTTAGTAGCTAACATTTAGCAGTTTGAGTGCACAGTAGCATAATGCAGCATGACTGTAGTAATTCATCTATAATAGCAGGAGAACATGTGTCTCCCTTTTTTCTTCAGAAGTAATAATGTATCTGTTTTCTAGACAGACTTATTGTTTATTTTAATGCTTTCTGCATTAATTAGTTCTGTTTGGAGCCTAAAATAAACACACCTAAGAATAAAAAAGCATTTCATGAGAACATTTCCTCTTAGAAGTTCCTCTTGCTTAATGGAGAATATTGCGATATGGAAGTAATTGTGGGATTTATAAGCAAAGAGTTTGAAGGACTATTCCACTTGATTTACATTTTTGCCCACAACACTGTAGGGTTTGGAGTCATTCCCATTTTCTTCATACTGGTTTTATAAAGTTTATTCTAACCAATATTGAGGCAGTTCTCTGTAATAATTATTATAAGACATAATTTTAGTGATTTCTGGAAGCCTTAGGTGAACACTGTTGTTTGGAATAAATGCTAAGTTATAGTACTGTATTTCAGATGTAAAATGAGGTATCCAGCTGATTTTTATGAAGTTCAGGATAAGGTATTTTAGTAATAATAGTTCCTTGTACTTAAAACTCTTGATTTGTACACGACGGAAAATCTGTACATCAGAGAAGTTACCAAGGAGTGTAAACACTTTATACATTTCACAAAAGGGCTCTTTGAAGCACATAGGCTATCAAACCCAAATTTTCCAGAGCAGCTGCTATGTTGTGCCTTGATATTGGGGGGCTAACTTGAGACATATTTCAGTTGAAAGGTACCAAATGATACCTTGGTACAGTGTAATAGGATTTACATCGCATGATTTTAATCTATTTAATGAGAGCTTCTGTGGAGAAGAGAGACTATATTTATTTCATATTTAAATACAGTTTGATTAAATATTGTCATTTTTCATCCTGCGAAATGGTTTTCAGAGTCAGAACCATAGAGTAATTTTTTTGCTGTCACAGGACTATCAGATCAGCTTTCCAAAGCCAGCATGTTAAACACGTAGTTCACTTTGTTGTTTATGAAATTTGTCTTTGATCAAATTAGCAGTCCAATTTGCAGTTTGTTTGCTGTCATTATTCTTTCACACCTTAACAGCCTCACCTCAGTAACACAGTGCTCACAAGGACTTTCTGCCTCTTGTCCTGTATCAGCCTATATTCTACTGTGCCTGACCCGGGGAAAGTCCCTGTGTTGCTAACGAAAGGCTTTAGTTTTCTATTTATAGTTTCACACTATCTGCTACCCAAGAAAAAGATCTCCAGTTTTATAAATTTCAAATTACATAATGAGGTACTTTTAGGTATCTAGAGCTTGAGCTGCTGAAGGACATTTTGGTGCTTTAGTTAGTTTAACTAACTCCTGGGCATCTGTTCCCTAGACTGAATTAAAACTGCAGGTGAGACCTAGGTTTCCTACCTAGTACTGTGAGACAACCTATAACCTTCCTCTGCTGAGCACTTAGAGCCAGCTAAAAAGAAATACTGGGCACAGGAGTGTATTAGAAATTCTGTCTTACTCTTGAGCTACATAGAAGCACAGAATATCCTGAGTTGGAGGGGCAAAGTCCAACTCCTGGCCCTGCACAGGACACCCCAAGAGTCACACCATGTGCCTGAGAGCATTGTCCAAATGCTTCTTGAACTCTGTCAGGCTTGGTGCTGGGACCACTTCCCTGGGGAGCCTGTGCCAGTGCCCAACCACCCTCTGGGTGAAGAATCTTTTCTTGATATCAAACATAAACGTCTCCTGACACAACTCCAGGCCAGTTCCTCAGGCCCTGTCACTGGTCACCAGAAAGAAGAGATCAGTGTCTGTCCCTCCTCTTCCCCTCTCGAGGAAGTTGTAGACTGCAGTGGGGTCTCCCCTCAGTCTCCCCTTCTTCAGGCTGAAAAAGCCAAGAGACCTCAGCCACTCTTCACATGGCTTCTCCTCAAGATCCTTCCTTTGGAAGCTTGCTAACAGCTTAATACCCTTGTTACTTTGTGGCACCCAAAAATGTAGGCAGGACTCAGGGCGAGGCCACGTGCAATGTCAGGTAGAGATGCCCAGGAAAAGCCAGCCCAGTTAACAAGCACAGAGGAGCCACATCACTGCCCTGTTTGGCAAAGACTGATAATATATGTGGCTCCGTAGGATTATTTCCTTTTTGCCCTATAATCATTTACTGTAATGCTGCAAGACTTTTTCAAGTGCCGTAGACTTTCCAGACTGCTGAGCTCGTATTGACAGCAACAGTTTTGTGTGAAAGCATGGGGAAGAGATGAAGATTGATGGTGCTTAAGAAAGAGCTGATTTCCAGAGACTGATTGCTCAGTCTGTGGTACAGATACTCTTAGGTTTGCAAAAAAAAAAGAATCTTATTTCTTGTCTCTGGTAATTATTATACACGAATACTTCATCTAAAAGGAGTAAGTGTTGCAGCAAGCTATTGGTCTAAATTAGACAATTTATGTTAAATCTATACTAACCAGTACACACCGTTTAGAGTTAGTGACAGGACACTGTACACTCTCACAAAACAGAAGAGAGACCTACAAGCACAGAAGAAAGAGACCTGCTAAATCAAAACCACTTATGTAATATATTCTTTATCACTGTGAACTGCGTTCAGAAATGAAAAAAGGAAAGGGGTTACATTTGTTAGTTGTGGCTTCTGATTACGGGAGACTTCAAATTAACTCTAAGCCACTCTCTTCCTTTCCGAAATGCTTTTGCCATTTATCCTTTAGTGCTTAACAGAAAAAAGTACTTTCAAGTTCCTATCTCTTAGAACAAAACACAGATTTGTTTATTTTCACTCTCTACTTTGAAAGAGGTAGTTTTGATGAATCTTTACGCTAATAAGATTATCTAATGATACAGCTCTGACCCAGCAGCAAGATTCAAAACCCTGAGAGCGAAGATGTGACGCTAGCTCATATCAAACTTCCTCACTTTCTCTTGTACTGAAACGCAAAGAGTTGCAAGTACAATCATTTATGTTAATAGTATTTTTTTTTGCATGTAATTTTTTTTTTCTGGATGTCTTTCAGGTTCAGGAGAGTTTAAATATTCTCTTGGTTATTCATTGTTGAATAATCTCTTCTCCTGCTTCTGGTGCTAGTTCTTTTCTGCTTTTTTTAAGTCCCTTTTCAGTACCATTTTATCACAAATAGCTCCAAAAATACAGATTTATTATACCAACCTAGAAAGGTGAAGAACCAAGGATACCAATATAAATCAGTCTTTTTCTGCATAAAGACACAGGTGATTTTTTTTTTTCTTTAGCCATCCTAAATCTGGATCAGAATACAGTAACCAGGTCTGTGAGAACCAACGTGTGTGGTATATTTTCTCTTACTGTTGCATATCTGCTCTGGTATTGCACATTAATTAATACACGTAAGGCGTTTGCCCAACGCTAACTTTGTAGTTCTTTGCAACATGTTCTCTGCTTCTCTAGAGCTGCTTACTGAAGGACTTGCTGCCACCCTTCTGCAGTTCTTTCTCCTATCCTCTAATTGAGCCCCTTTCGTAGTTCTAATTTGTCTGCCAAATGACTTATCAGTTGGAAAGGCTCAAGTCAGATAGTACTTCCTTTTTTTTTGCTTGTTTTTACCTGAGTGCTGCCAGAAGAAAGAAGGGGTTAAAGCGTGGGAGGATTGCTAAGAAAAAGGGTTTGGTTAGCGACACACAGGACTGCATCTCACACACGATAGTTTGTTTATTCTTCTGTAAACAGCAGAAAGAATTATCATCATCATGGTAAGGCAAAAAACACTCTCTTTTATTCCCTTTTTAAACCCCACCAGAAATCTTCATGTTAATACACAGTTATTTTTTAAAACCATAAAATCAGCTGATCTCCATTAGTTTTATAGAGCGTTTGTTTAACCAACAGATGCTCCTCTCGACAGAAGGGAAGGGGGGAAAGATTTTAGTTTATGGAAATAACTAGCTCTGGGGAAGAGGAGATGGGAGCAGACATGCCTTTTCTGACATGCCTGTTCTTATTTATCTCCCTCCTCTCCTAAATACTCATGTAAGGATCTGTTTCTTTTTATCAATGCTTCTTTGTCTTTCCTGAGTTTTTTTGAAAGATTTCCATTAATTTGATTTTGCATGATTTGCTCCTTTCAGTTTTGCTGTTCTTTTCTAATACATCCAATATCTAAATCTCTCTTAGGTGTTTGTCACCTAAGAAATAATATGGGATAAAATAATTTAAATATACATCTGTGCTTCTTGAGCTGATTATTTCCGCTCCAAAAAATCCATTAAACATGCAGGCTTATTTGTCTCATTAATCTATATGCTGTTGCAAAACAGTCAATTTTCAATGTACATTTAAACTAAAAATTTACTTTTACAGTAAAAAATAAATTGGAAGCAGACAGGTCCTGTTCGCTAGAAGATGTGAAATGTTTCATTAAAATATCCCGACTTACTATAAAATAGAGTATGTGTAAAAATATTACTATTAAGAAAACTTATGCTTGTTTCACTTCACTCTGCTTAAGTCTCCCATTTATAGCCCCTTGCTTATTCAGGTAAGTTCCCAAATCTAAATAAATGCATTCCCTGCACAAATTGCTCAGGTAAAGCTGGAATTCTTTAAAATCCAGTTATTGCTGTTTATATCCTCTATCTGCATAGCAAGCAAAGAGCTGGAAGAGGCAGGGAGTGAATTCCATGCTAGAGTAGACTTGTTAAATTTAAAGTGTGTTTTTTCTCTAACTCTGAAGAGGAGACTGTCAACCTGGAACATGCTATGCTTAAAAGAAATGCTAAAAAAACGTTTAAAGAGTATATGCCAAACTCCTGGTATTCAGAAGAAGACAGTTCGGGAGTTAAAATAACCTAAGTTATATTTTCCTAAAAGTAACCCCCCTTTGTGTCTTTGTGAAGGGTCAGCATAAACAATGAACAATGACTGTTGTGAATTGAAGTAATTAAAATCCATTTGATTGACAGCAAAATCAGTTAAGCTGCTTAAGTTGAGAGATCGTTTAGGTTAATTTAAAATAGAACTGCTTTTTTTCCCCTTCAGTGAATTGACTCAGGTCTAATGTTTTGTTAAGTATATTTCCCCCCTGTGCTTTTAAAAGAAGAATATAAGCACCAAGCCTTTATTTCCATCTGTAAGTCACTCCTTCTCTCTCTCTGCCAGTAGCTATGGCACTCACCTGTAGGAGAGCGGTATGAAAACTTCTCTCTGTAGGATTCGAGTGGGTCTTGTGCTTCTCAGACTTTTCTCTCTCTTAGCTTTGATTTGTACATTGTTCCTTCCAGTTTTTCTACTAATATTTTCACAGCACATTGAGCCAGCAATACTCCAGAGCAATTTTCAGCCTCACAAAGCCCGGCACTGTTAGTGTGGGATATTTGAGTGTCAGTCTCTGCAGAATGCCAAAGCCTGAAGAGTAATAGTTTATTTATTTAAATGTTTTTGCTAAAGCTCTTTTTGGGATGTCATGTGACTGCTAGAACTTCAAGGCTTTCTGTTTCTCATGGCTGGGTGAATTATGATAGTGTGATTTAAAGATATTTGACATTACTGGCTTTCCAGCATGAATTTGTAAGGGTCCTACACTATTGGAATTGATGAAGATAGAAGGGTCTCGGAAGTTTTCATGTTACTTGAAATCCAATTATTTATGACCTTCTAATGAATGATAAAGTTCAAACTTACTCTTTACTAAATGGTTTGTTGCTTTTTTCCCCTCTGAAGATGAACATATGCTGGAAAATAAATGTTTAAATTAAAGAACTGTCCACACTAGACATTACCATCTATTAGCTACCACAAAGTTGCTAATGACTAGTAAAAATACTGCTTTTTTCTCTAATGTGTGCTCTAAGAAGTGTTTTCATTTATGTTCAGCTGACTCAGATGAACTCATCTAAGAAAATAACATCCAACTGATCCCTCAAGACACATCCTGAAGTTTTGATTCAATAGATCATAGTAGCTTATGCTCTCTTTTCACTGGAGACCAGCAAAGCACATGTTTAATTGCACTGTTAAATTAGGGGTTTGGCTGTGGCAACTCACATTAGCTAATGAGAAAAAAACCCAGCCAAAAACAGAGGAAACATTTTAATGCTAGCATAAACAGGTATGAATATAAATACAAACAAGATTTACATTTCTTGGTTAATAAGGCAGCAGCATTTTGCTTTCAGATTAGAACACAGCTTTCAAGGTTCATGCAGAGTGCTTTAAATGGCTTCCTTCACACTGTCCAAGGAATGCATAGGCAGGTCCTCTAGATTTTTCAGTTGCCAATGCCTTTGATCAGGTATTTCTCGAGCAGCTGATGTTTAAAGAGTAAGAATGCTTGAGCATAAACACGTTGAAGAAGCCTGATCTGCAGAGCAAGGGTACTTCTTGCCTTCCGAATTCAAACATTTCTGTGCTGTGCTCTGGAAGTCAAGCATTCTCGTGCTGTGCTCTGGCAGGCTGGGTCCCACTTGGGAGTCCCTTGAGAAGCTTGGTCTCTGTGCCCTCTTGTGCTGGCAATACTGGCTCACCTACATTTATCTGACTTAAAATACAAGCTCTTCAGGGCAAGTACCTGGTCTTTTATGTGTTTTGAAAGAGCTGTATATAATTAAGGTACTTTGTATGAAGAAATTACTTCAAAACAGTTTACATAGGGCAGCTATTTCAAGATCAAGGAAAAATCTTTAGCCTTGTTCCCTGAGGAAACAAGGCTTATGTGACTGGACTGGCTGGCTGTCCCTCCTCACTTCCATTCAACACCTTTTGAACTTGCTGGTTGTAGTTTAAACTACATTTGAAAGGGGGAGACGTCTCAATGATAATTAAGTTCCCATGGACTTTATGAAAATCAGTGGCTGGGAAGACAGAAATCCAGATCTCCAGTTCAAATAACTAATTTTTCCAGGTGTAATCTTGCAAACTAAAAACTTGACAGCAAGTGTAATAATGATGGCCAGGTTGATAGAGTCCCAACTACTTTAGAAGACTGACAGCTATTTCCATCCAAATATTAATATGCTGATTGGCACCATAATAAAGTTAAATTTCCCGTTTTAGTGTTCCAACAGTTTTTAGTATGAACGATATAGTAATCTTTCTCACACTTGTAGTTATTATGAATTTTCAGAGAAATCAGTATCATACCTTATTAGCTAGCATTAAGTGTAAAAATTTTGTATTTTTGCTTATTTTAGCTAGCAATGTTGATTATTGTCATCTTATCCTTTCCCTATAATTAGTTAGCACTGGCAATACATACATAGAATAAGAAATTAGTAATTGGGCTGCATTACTCATGATTGTTGCATCTGATAGGGCAATTTATAGTTGGTTTTGTTATCACTAAAGCACTTTACTTGTCTGAGCTGTATGAACTTAGTGCAACCCTTAATGTTGCTCTTTATTGCTTTGGTTCTACTGGTTGAAAAAAGTCCTCAAAGGGAGGGGAAAAGGACAGGCATCAACTTTCTCATTTGTAGATTATTTCACTGTCTAATAAAACCTAAGCCCCAACAATACAAAAACTTGAGCTTAAGGTAATGACCATAGACTTGACTATTTGAAGGCCACTGGTGGAAGATGACTGTGTGAGGACACAGGTCTGGGTTGGTGGTACAGCTGATAAGTGACATTGGTTAAGAGAGATAGGCAAAGACAGGGGTTCTGTGGATTTCTGTTAGGTTGCAGTATAAGTCACCTTAACCTATGCCTCAGTTTAGGCTCTGTGTTTTTTATGGTTTTTGGTATTTTTTGGTAATTTTTATTTGCTTGGGCCAGCCTTGCTGCTGCTGCATATTCAGTGGCATTAAGTAGGTTCTGTGTGGCTCTCCTGAGCCAAAACTGTGTAGGCTGTTGATTAAGAAAAAAATAACTAACTTAACACTTCTCCAGCTGGAGGAGGAAGCGACTCCATAAAAAAAGGTTCTTATTTTCTTCAACAGCCAAAGGGCCAGACACACCGCAGGCCGGGCACCCCGGCCAGCTGCAGGCGGGCTGACCTGGTGTCTCCTCCGCCTCCGCGCTGGGCCCTCAGACGCTCCGAAGTGAGACTTGCGTGGTCCTTCCTGTTGAAGCTGTTCCACTTCACATAAGTCATTACGCGTTAATTAGAAGAGGACTAGTTGAGCATTCATTAAACATTAAATACTAATTGAGCGCCTGGGGAGAGCGCCGGCACCACTCGGCCGCGGAGCGATTCTCACGCGGGCCGGGCCGGGGGCAGGCGGGGAGCCCCGGCCGCCTGCAGCCGTGTCCCCGGGGCGGCCGGGCAGGACAGGCACAGCCAGGCGGCACAGACGGGACCCAGCCGCGCCCGCCGGGGCAAGGTGGAAGACGCGGGTTCATCTCCCCGCAGGGTTTTGAACCCAGATGTCCCGCGGGGGCCCCCGCACGCTTCCCGGCGTTGGGAGAAAGCCGCGCCCGCTCCCGGCACCTCCGAGCGGCCGGCATCGGGGGGCGGCCGGCTGACGGCCGCTCCGCACCCGCGGTGCCGGGCGGGG
>VXBQ01013735.1:116289-185833 GCA_013400175.1 Phainopepla nitens
GGTGCGGAGGTGAGGAGAGGCGAGGATGCGGCGCGCCTGGCGGCGGGTAAAGCCCGACACGGCACCTTCCTCCCGTTTATCCCGTTTTGGGACGGGGGAGGACAGCAGCAGCCTCGGGCGGTAACACGCGGGACGGGGGCCGTGACTCCTCGGGTGAGGTGGTGCTGGGCCGGTTCTCCGCAGCCGTACCTGCGGGGAAGAGATCGGAGGGATCGGGGGCTTAAGCGCCGGCGCGCCCTGGGCTCTGTGGGGACGCCGGGCACTGGCAGTGCGCTGGGCACTGGCGAGCGAGCTGGGCGTTTGCAGCAAGAAACAAGTCGGAAACTGCCGAAGCAGGGTCCGTGCTGCCGAGGACACCCGCTCTGCTCGAGAGGTCTGGTGCGCCGGGGTGGAAAATACTCGCGGTGTTTTGAAATAGACGTCTCAAAACAAGTATTCATCGTACCGGCATGTAAAAAGGGCTAATGTATTAAAATGCAAATATGCATGTGTACTCGGCGATGCTGTTGCGTGTTTCCTGTTTACCATGTTAATTAGAAGTTGTAAGGCAGAACTTCTGCAAGAGTAATCCATGACAGTGTTTGACCCAGTAATGCTCACTGAGTGATGCAGTGGCTTTTATAGTTCTGGGGTTTTTTAGCCCAAAACACAAGCCAAATATTTACTGAACTTCATTAATGAGAAGTGCATGAATTATAAGACAACTTACACCTTTGAAACTATTCTCTACTGGTGCAAGTGTGAAAACTGACTCAACCAGTGTGGAGAGAAAGTAAAACTCCCCACGCTTGTTTTTGTAAGGAAAATTTTCACCGTGAAGTTTGACCCCAGTCTTGCAGGCACCAGGATGTTTTTCTGAAACATTTTGACTGATGTTAACTAATTGTGCAAAAGTTTGAGATTTGGGACATGTAAGGCTGCCATTATAAGGCAAGATGAGTACACTTGTAAATAAATGCAGGCAAAAACGTACAGAAGCATTGTGGAGTCCTAATTGTTTTTCAAGGGTTTTGTTGTTCTTGCTTGGGTTTTTTTTTTTTTTTGAGAGCTACTATTCAGTAAAGTGTTTTGTTTCCATTCACTGTGTTCTTTTAATTTATAGTTGGTCCTAAACCAAACAAATGTATTATAGAAACAATTTTGACATTAACCAAATGTTTGTTTGTTTGGTTTTGTAGTCCACCTCACACCTTCCAGATTCTTCCAGAGAAGAAAATAAAAAGAAACCCGTTTTGGAAAGACTTGGAAATTTGTTTGGTACAGGGAAGAGGAAAAACGTCAAAAGTTCACTAGAACACACTTCACATCATAAGGGTGAGCGATCAGGTTCTCCTCACGGGGCGCAGGCAGTGTACTGCAGGCACTTCAAAGAAGGACACGAAGCTCCTCAAGTGCAGAAACAAGTGAGAAACATAAGTGCCCTTTCTGAGGCACAGGAATATAATTTCGGTGGGGAAGTAAGACCGCTGTATCACGACACGATTTCAGAATGGAGCAGTAGGGGAGTCTCTTCTGACAGTGAGTGGTCAGCAGATTGGAGCGGGAGCAGTGAAACCATCAAAAACTCTTTCTGTGAGAGCAGCCTGAATGTGGAAACACTGGGGTTGGAGAAAGAATCCGTCACAGATATAAACAATTCCACAACTCCAGATTTCATACAGAGCTTGAGAAATTTGTCTAGTGAAGACTTAGAAAAGAGTATCTTAAGTCACAAGCAGCTTGTGAACACGTGGGTGTCTGAGGAGCCTGGGCATGCAAAACCAAAGGATTTGCCATACGAGTTGGAATCTGCAGCGAGTGAACACGCACATTCTGCTAGAGTGTTAACAGTTGATATCTATCTAAGGAAAACAGACGAGCTCCTTAATGAATCCGTGACTCTTAAATCAGAAGAAAATTTTAGTGATTTGGACACAATGGATAAAAAATCTGCTAGTAAAAGATCCGGAAAGCGGAGAAAGTCTCAGTCGTCTAGTGACATTCCAAATGGAGAGAGAAACCAGACTGAGAATATTGCAAGAGAAGAATCTGTTTTTGAGGATGATGCCCATTCTGAGGTGTTTTCAGACAAGATAATAAACCCTGAACGAAAAGCGAGGTCTCTCCAACAGACTCCTGAAAGAAATTCCTCTTCCTCAGGTAATAATCAGGACCTAAAAGTTGGATCTGCTCACAAAGGGGCATCTAAAGCTGAAGCTGACAAGGGCAAGCAGCAGATCTCGAACACAACCTCTGCAAGGAGAAGATCATATAAAAAGAATCAGTCGGATACTGTACCCATTTCCCCTACTGGTTTGAAGGGTCAGGTGAAAGATTACTCTTCAAAAAGGCAACCTTTATCATCGCCAGAGGCTAACCCAGTAACAAAAAGAACTTCAGTGGAAAAGGGAACTCTACCTGTGGCTTTTGGGGAAGACGGTTTGGAGTCTCCCAAAGCTTCTTTGGCTGCTAAGACAGAAGACAATGCCTTGGTGTTTGCTGAAGGCAGAAATGATACCAAGGCAGTAAAGCATGGTAATGGTCCAGATGGAAGAGCTTTCTTGCATACTGATGGGATTAAAAATGGAGACCTGTCTGTGTCAGCTGAGAGACAGACAAATTCTGATTTAGACACCTCGAAGCTGAAGAGTTTGGATGCTTCCAGAACAGTCACGACAAAGATTAGCCTGTAAGTTACAAACTAGTTTGTCTTGTCTTTGTAGCTGTCTTTTTCATTGTTTGTTTAGAATTCTATGGAAACACTAGCTATGTATCTGTTATCTGTCTAGATTGTTTTCAGTTAAGAGCTGCCTTTAAAAAAAAAAAAGTTACCATAATTAAAGCTACCACTTAAAAAGCACTGTAGTCTATATGTGTTAGAAAAATAATTCATTTTTTCATTTTTTTTAAATGGATGGGGAATGTCTTTGTCCATTCTATATATGGAATAATTTAACATATATAGAAACTGCTTAGTCATCAATGTTGTGGATCAGATTAATTAATCTATTCATCTATCAATAATTACCTTAATGTAATTTTTCTCTCTGTAACTAAGTCAGAATGTGGTTGAAGATTTTGTATGTGAAAATTTTTGAATAAGAAATGTGTTGAAGTTTTCTATGAAACAGCCTTAGTTCTGCTATTATTTTATGAAGAAGTGTCAGATGCAGTGTAGAACTTGATTGTTCAAATGCTACAATAGATCACACTCCAGAGATTTGAATACATACAGTTGCTTTCTTAAGTATGTGCAAGATGAAACATTTAAATTTTGATGCATGTGAATGACATCAGGTATTTGCAGAATTATGCATATATTAGTTTCCAGTTTTTGATTTTACACTTGAAGAAACTGTCTCTGTCAAACAGGCGATCAGAGCTTTCCTTAGCATTATAAAGAAGTGGCTGTATTTATAAAGTTCACTGTTATCACCAGTATGAGACCAGTGATTGATTACTTAGATACAATTGCATTCTCATCTACAGAGAATGATTTGTTTGCATGATTCATTTCTGTTGTTTGGTTGTCACAGCTGTGTGCTGTGTGCTCTTGCACTCCTTGTTCTGGCATGTCCAGTTATAGGTGTTGGGGTACACTGAATCCTCTGGGATACAATGTAGGCCCACCAGAGGTACATTTAGCCTTCATAATTGTTGTTGTATGGGAGGGATGTGGAGTTCAGTGTGATGGTTTTGGAGACACCTCTGTTTCCAATTATGCCTCCCACATCTGAGAAGCACAGGAGCAATTTCCTTTGCACAATTTGTAGTACTCTACATCTGAGTTGTTAAGTTGTAACTTAAGTTTAAAAAGCCTGATACTGAAAGTCAAACTGTGGTGGTTTTGTACCTGGTGATGCTTTGCCATCTGGCAGTATAGATCACAAGTCTTAAACTCTTGAGTTTGTATCTTCACAGCTTCAAAGGAAAGGTAGCTTTCACATTGTTTTTTAGTCTGTGTCACTGTCATTAGTGATGATGAAGTTATAAATGCCTGCATAGCTGGATTTCATTTTTCCTGTGTATCTCCTGGGCTTGCTGTACAGTGAATTATCTTTTACTGTACTCATAAAATAACAGACGAGTGTCCTGTCTGAAGGACCGAATTTTGGCAAATAAACAGCCCGTTCTATTTCATCCCATTTTGTGGGGTATGTGACACTATATCTTGTCCTTATCTGCTGCTATAGGAACTTTAGCCCTGGGTGGGGACTGCCGTGTTGCCTGCAAGGTTTCTGATGCGTCTGATAGCTGTCATTGCACAGCACTGCACTATTTCCTTAGCCAGAGTTACATGCTCAGCTGATCTGGTATAATTTATAGTCATTCATTAGCACATATGAACTATAAACCTGGATGTGGATTAAGGTGCCGTAAAATGGGAAAGGAATAGATGGTGCCATTACTAGAAGACGGTGTGTTTTTGTTCTCTAGTTATCGCTTTGAACAGATAACGTTTTCATTTTCAAAGGCTGAAAAGTTATTGTTAGGTAGTTCGCATGAATTCCTTTCTGGCTGAAAAATACCCATTTATTTAGAGATTCCTTGGCCCCTTGTAAGATGGATTTTGTATAATACAAGTAGTTCTCCCTTAAAAATGCATGATATCTCTTACTAATGACGTTGTGCCAATTCTGGGAATCAAGTTTCTTTAGAAACATTTCAAAACAGGTCAGTTTCTCCAGTCACCTCCAGAAATGCAGGTTTCCTGTAAATAAAGATAGGATTTTCCTTTTCTCCATTTATGTCTGTGTGCTGGATAATTTGAAATTCACAGGATACTTTGCTTCTAGCTTTTGAAAGGGAAACCTATCAGATTTGAGACTAAAATGAGGTTGATGGTAAATCTTAATTGGCGAATAAAACCTCAGGCAGTAGTTACTTTGACGTGCTTAGCGGAAAGCTTGGCTTCAGTTGTCATACTTTATGTTCAGACATGGTTTTGTAGTTGCCTTTACATTTAAGCCTACTTCTTGAATTATTCTTCTCTTTGCACATGCCGTTTTTCTTTGCTCACCTCAATCTGATATTTTGGCATCAGTGTTTTTTTGGCACCAGTTGCAAGCTTGATATGTGACTCACCTTCCATTTTTGACTGTTGGGAGAGGTTTAACTGCTTGCTTCCACAGTTTAGCTGCAAGGTGTAGCCAAAGAGAAGGACATTGGTATTTCTCTTGTGCCTGCTTGTTCCTGGCGTTGCAGATCAGGAATGGGTAGTAAGAATCAGCCACACTGGACTGTTTGTGGGAAAGCATTTGCACTGTTAAGTTTTTTTGCCTCATATGAGATGAGAGGCTTAAAGGATACTCAAACAACATCTCCTTTTAAACAAGCTTAGAAACTCAGTTCTTGTAAATCTTTTGGCTGTATTTAAAATCAGTATCTCATGGTGTGGAGAAAGGTGCAATGAAAAGATTAGAGGAGGCCAGCTGTAGTGAGTGGAGCTGCAGGGCTGAGCTTTCTCGTGCTCTTTGGTCTCAGCTGTTTGGCTGCTGCTGCTGTGCAGAATACTGCGGAATACAAAATACAAAGTACTGAAGTGGTTGTTTCTGCATAAATTTGCAAAGCTTGAAACTATACCTTTGAGGGGTGAGCTCTTCATTTAAAATAGGTTTTAGGTGTGGCTGATAAGTATCGCTGTTAGCCATTAAACTTGCTTGTGTCAGGGCATAGAGAGAGATTTTACAGAGAAGATACATGTTGTTATGTTGAAATAAATGCATTTAGTAGCACAAGTGACAGGCTGACAAAGGTGTGGTATGGGAATGAATTTGTTAAGATAATTGGGCCATTAGTGTTACCTCTTGAGAATACAGGTAAAAGAAAAGGATAAGTATGGTTTTTTTCCTAATCAGAAAAGGATATGAAAGGTCCTGGTGAGCAGGAAATTCAGCACATGTCAGTAGTGCATCATCGTACCAGGTGAAGTCTAAGCCTATACTGTGCTCCATAGGCATGAACATAGCCAGCAGGTCAAAGGACAAGATACCTGGTGCTCATGAGTCTACATCTGGGTCACTCTGTTGAGCTGTAGCCCTTCCTCTCCTTCCAACGCTCTTCTGGTATAAGAGAGATGTTCTCAAATTAGAATGAGTCCAGCAGTGAGCCATTAAAGAAGGTGACAGCTCTGGAGCAAATAATGTATGAGGAGAAGCTGGAGCAGCTTGGTTTCTTCAACTGAGAGAAGCATAAAGTTAGACCTCAGTCATCTCTCACTACCTATAGAGAAGGCAGAGCAGATCTGTCCCTGAGCTGTGGAGTGAAGGGACAACAGCCACAGCTGCAAGTTGTAACAGTGAAGTTTTAACAGGACAAAAGGCAAAAATCATTCACAGCAACAGTGGCCACCCTGCTGCAACGCTTCACTAGGAAGGTTGTGAAATCTTGACCCTTGAAGTTATTTAAAACTTAGTCAGGCAAAGCCTTCAGGAACTTGATTTAACTTTGAAGCTGTCCCTGTTTTCAGTAGGAAGTTGGGCTAGCTGATCTTTAGAGGTTCCTTGGAACTCATATTCATTTTCTGAAGAGAAAAGCCATAGCATAATTTAACTTCTAAAAATTTAGGAAAAAACAGTTGTAGTTCAAATGAAAAGCAATGCCTCAATATATTTAATTTTATGATAGTTCCCTTCATGCCTTCCCTCTTTCAGAAACATTTTGTTTTTCTGTCTTTCCTTAGGTTTTCCAACTGTGTTTTATTAGCACCTATCTATCTGAAGTATGGCCAGTAGATTTTAAGTTTGCTATTTCCTCTTTGATTGATCATGCATTCTTCATAAAAGCCTTGCAGTTGTGTACCAGCTTCAGTAGGCTGGTAGTTACAGGGAGCAGTGTTGGGCAGTCTTCTCTGAAATGACGTGACGATAAGAAGGACGTGGAACTGTTGAAGCAAATCCAGGGGAGGCCACAAAGTTGTTAAGAGGACTGGAGCACCTTCCCTATGGAGACAGGCTGAGAGAGCTGGGGCTTCTCAGAGAAGAGAAGGTTGCATGGAGACCTCATAAAAACCTTCCAGTATCTGAAGGAGGGGCCTACAGGGAAGCTGAAAAGGGACACTCTGCCAGGGACTGTAGTGTCAGGACAAGGAGTACTGGGTACAAACTGAGAGGCAGGAAATTTTTGTTGGATATTAGGAAGAAACTTTTTGCTGTGAGGGTGGTGAGACACTACAAAAGGGTGCTTGGGGAGGTTGAGGATGCCCCAAGCCTGGCAGTGCTCAAAGCCAGGTTAGATAAGGCTTTGAGCAACCTGGTCTAGTGGGAGGTGCCCCTGCCCATGGTGGAGGATTTGAGGCTAGATGATCTTTTAAGATCCGTTGCAGCTTCCTAATAGTCTATGATTCTATGATTTTTAACAGTTGCTCTCTGTAGATTCGTAGGTAACTATTTTTGAATCTCCCTCTTATTTCAGTATGTTTGTTCCTCATGATATTCCCAAGATATAATGCCTGTACAATGGAGAGTCTTGCATGAGAAGGGTTTAATTTCCTACTTGGGATGGATCACTTGAGGAAGAGGGGAAAGGATCTCACTTTTTGGGTTGTTCCTGTATCTCACACCTCTTTCTTGGGCTAAAGATCTGCCTGAGAACTTAGTTGAACACACTTTATGTAGGTAAAAAAAAGAAGAAAGCACTTAAATACCAGAATCATCCATTGATTGGTAGAGCATTTGGGATTCTGGAGATTGCTGTAAGCTATTTTCTTTTATCTCCCACCTTCGTCAGTTTTCATGTAGGGCAGTTTCTGCCTATTCTCCTACTGTCCTCTACTGTCTCCAGATTCTTCTTTGGAGAACAGGAATGTCTTTGAGGTGATGGTGGGCTCCTTGACACTCCTTACATCTGATAAATGTTGGAGCCATCTGCGTTGCATCTTCACAGCTGTTCATACTGTACAGTGTGCAGTAGCAAGTTACATGGACAAATAATTTTTTCTGGTTGTAGGTATTCAGAGAAAAAGAGCTTGAAACACTCAGCTGTGCATCATCAGCCTTCTGCCATAGCACAGGAGTACTGCGTGCATGTACTTGTACATGCTTCTCTGTCCACTTTGATAGAAAAGCTTAGTGTTTCCAAATTCAATTCTTGTAAAATTGTTAGACTTAATTTATACAATTTAAATTGTTAGCTAAGTTCATGTGAAGGAAGTGGAAGAGTCCTCACATGTGGTGTTCACTTAGCCAAGGTGGTGATGCAGTGCTTGGGGACAGCTAACATTTTCTGCAGGCACTCATGAGAGTGGAAGAGTTCTTTCACTCAGTTTGAGGTTGCTTCTGCAGTGTAGGTGTAAAGGCTGCAAAGAATCTGGGCAGATGTCTTCAAAACTCATTGGAGAGAGAGAATATGCAAATGGTAACCAACTCATTATCACCTTAATGAATTGGGATTTGTTTTCTAAACTCTGTAGGGAATTGCTTGTTTATAATTTATTCTGCCTATTCACTACTAAATTTTAATGTCTGTCAGTCATAAGTAGTTGAGTTCTCTGCCTCAATTGCAGATGCTGTAGGCTGCTGTGTTTGTTTTACTAACCTTAAAGAACTAAGTGCATGTTTGAAATATATACTCCTTATTTAGTGTCTAATTTTTTTAATCCATATAGTTACTCCTCTTTTAGTTGATTCCTTTTGAGATATCAAAATTTAAACTAAGTCTGTGGTTTATAATTCTACATTTCATTGTTTTGAAAATTGTTACAAGCCTTTGCAAGATTAATTAAAGATGTCACTCTGTGTCACTTTGCTTCCTGTAGTCCAGCCAAACCAAAGAACATAGAGCTGAATTTTAAAACACCTACGAATCAAGACAGTTTAGAAAGTGAGCAGGACACTCTTGAAAAACCAGTTAAAACTAACAGCAGCATTGCCAACAAAATTTCCTTGTTTGAAAACAAATGTGCTAACCAGAGCCAGAGGCCTACTGACATCCCGGCTTCAAAAAATAGTGCTGTACCAAGCACATTCGTTGGCAGAGCAAAGCTGAAATTTGGAAAACAAGCTAAAGAAAATGAACAGCCTGATAAAACATTAAATAAGCAAAGCAGTCGCCAGAAGTTATTTGAGAATGGCACACTGGAGAAAGAAAACACTGCAGAGTTAAAAGGCAAAAATGAAGAAAGCTTTGCCTCTTATGAGGACATTGGGAAGACAACAGAACTTAAAGTAAAAGCTGCTATATCCCTTTTTAACCAAAGCAGCAAAAGTGATGCTGGTAGTGGGTCTCTGAAGCAACCAGAACCAGAATTAACCACAGCAAAGAAAGAAAGTTCACCTTTTAAAGTGTCTTTGCACTCACCTGTTAAAAGTGAAAATGCCCAAGATCCTTTCTACCAAAGAAATTATACAAGCTCAGAATTCCATGGAAATGAAGAAAAAGTGCTGTCAAACACAGAGGCTTTATCACCTTGCAATAATGATAAATATCCTCTACCATCTCATCAGGTTTCCAGATCAGAATTTAAGAAGATGGAAAATGGAGATAAAAAGGTAAAGCCAGGAGATTTGAATTTTGCAGCACTGCAGTATGATGACAGCAGCCAAGATAGTATATTGGAATCAGAGCACAGCACCAATGCACAAAAGAGCCCAGGCAAAACCTGTAACGGATCTGCTGAAGATGACAGCATTTTTGATTCCCCATCTGACATGAAGAAGTTTGCTGAAACAATAAAAAACTTGGACAGCTCAGTTTGTTTACCCCAGAAAAAGAAGAGGTCAAAGCTTCCGAAGTCTCCAGCACCCCACTTTGCAATGCCTCCCATTCATGAAGACAACTTAGAGAAAGTATTTGATCCTAGTGTCTTTACTTTTGGTTTGGGACTGAGGAGGGAAAAAACACAGGATCTGTTGCCAGCACAACAAATGAAAATTCAAAGCCTGGAAACAATAGCCAGAGTCAGACCCAAGCGTGCATCAACAGAGCAAAGTATCATATTCAAAGCTCTGCAGTCATGTAGAGAGGAACCTCACGATATAAATGGAAAAGAGAACATTGATTGTACAGATGGTGAAATTAAGAGATCACGGCTTGAAAAAAGCTCCCTCTTCTCAAGCTTGCTGTCTTCTAAAGAAAAGTTTTTTAGCCCTTCTGTCACTTCAGTAAATAACACAACAGCTTTTGCTACTGACTCCTCAGGGATGCCTCCTTTACAACAGGATGTTTCTGGGCCATTCATCATGCCTCAAAAATCTGAGGTAATAAAGGTCATTCAGGAAATGAAATAATGTTTGTCTACTTGCTGAATGACTGTTAATTTTGATTTTGCAATTCAGTCTCTTTCAGATATGAAGCTTCCGAGTTTTGTGGAGAAGTACCTGCAAGCAGATAGTGCAAAAAAAGAGCTAAGTTTACCAATGCCCAACTATGGCAACCCTGAGAAAAGTTTCTCGAGCTGGTTAGGAACAAGCAGATATGAATCAAATGTCCCCCCTGGTTTATTAGATGTGGATGTAAGTATTGTGTTTTCAAAAAGCTGCCTGCAAAGTTATCCAGCTTTTATGTTTTCGATAGACAATGTGCATACATTGTTTTGTTTCCCCTCTTTGGGATATGTATAGATTAAAAATATATTGAGGTGAACTTAGGTGTGGTACCTGTTTTATCTGAAAATGAAAATGAGATGAAATCTATTAACATAATAATGGGGTCTTTATTTAGAGACTTTGCAAATATGAATGGAAAGTATTTTTGAATATGTCTTCATACTTGATTTTATATTATATTGAAACAAATCTTATGCTAACTTTAATTTTTATTGCAAATTAGTAGAACACTTTCTGTGAACTTCAGAAAACTTCTGTTGAAGTATTCTCTCTTCTCTTCCAGCAAGACATTTAACCAGTGTACAGTTAAATAAGTAACAGAGCAAATTTTTTATTTTAGCCCTCTGTTGTATTCCCGTGCAATGGCAGAAAAATATATATTCTTTAAGAACTGATACCAGTGATTATTGAAAGTGCTGCTACAGTAGAGGGCTGTCCCTTGGTGTGATTACAAGCATCTGTTCTTCATGACTGAAGACAGACCTATGTTTTCTCCTCAAAGCTACTTTAATAGGGAATATATTTGTAATTTGTGTTTTTAAAATTATGAACCAGTGTCTTGTAGTATTTAATATTTCTGTTAATGTAAGCCCTTATTGTGACCTGAGAGGAAAATTATAATCAGGACGTCTAAGAACCATGGGAAGAAATATGTTTTCTAAAGCTTAATAGCCACATGAATGTGACCTGTGGAATTGAAGCAGCCTGTAAGAAGTTTGAGAAATACTTTCCAAAGCTAATGGTTATCTGCTGTAACAGGTCTACTAAAAGGAGTGAGGTAGTAGAATTAGCTCCTTTTCTTGTCACCTTGCAGGAGACAACCATCCATGGTACCTTGCAGTTTTGAGAAAGTAGATTCTTCTCTTACGGGGAGTTTTCTTAATTAGAGTGGAGATAAAAATTAGGGGGGTTATTTACAGTAGTGTAGATTTATGTTACCAGTTAAAGAAGCTTTCATACTCTGATGGTCCTGCTTGGATTTAAAAACTTGAATTTAAAATTAACTGTCTAGTACTGTCTTAGTTGGGTTTTTGCTATTTAAACTGTTATTCTTGAGTGTGTTTCAGTTTTGCAGTAGAGTCTGGAGGCCTGATGTAGCAGTGAAGTGTGTACCTACCTAGGACTGCACTTGAGAGAATCCCTTTAGGCTTCAGAGGGTTTCTGGAGTTCTGTGGCACTGCTGCTGACTAAATTATTTTGCTGAAGTTAGGAATGAAAAATGTTTTTGTGAGGTGTACCTGCTGTGCATCTTCCACTGACTAAGAAAATGATGATGCAATAGCTAGTGAGTGGTGTGAAGGAAAGACTAAGGGCAGCCCAAAACAATGACTTTGTCATTCCTCAAAACACAGAACATGTTTTAACTGGAATGGAAGCGCAGGCTAAAAAACCAGTCGTGCTTCAACGTGTCTTGCTACAAAAACCTGGTGATGATTAAGAGCTGTCTTGCGACCACTGCCTGCTCTGCATGTTAACTACTGTGTTCTCTTTAATTCCTTGCACGTGTTGCTGGTTACCCATTTAGGGGCAGGATCTGTTTTGGTCATTTTGTTTATGTGAATAATTCCTAGAAGAGCAGGACCCTGTCCCAGGATGAGCACTTCTGTCCTTGCTAGGCAACCAAACACGTAATTTCAATGGTTGCTTTGTTTGTTTAAAGATAACGTGATGCAACCACAACTTTCCCGTATATTCTATATCATACAATTTACTGCTGACTTCAACATTGTTTTAGATTTTGAATACCTCTGTGGTTTTTATTTGTTATGAATGTTTTTAGTTAATCACTTAGTGCACAGTCTCACGCTCTTTGAGAAAGCCTGTTACAAGGTGTTCATCACAAAATTGATTGTGCTAGTTAGCTCATACATGTGTGTGCCATCATGCATCCTCAGCATTTTCATATATTCCTTCAAAATACATCCTGCTTTATGGCTTGACATTTTTTAGACATTTAAACTTGTCTTTATCATTGTACAGCATGTACTTTATCAGTGGCAGTTTTTAAAGTAGTCTCTTGGTATTGAACTCCTGGAATATATAGGAAGCTGATCAGGATGATTTTAAAGCGTTTCAAATCTGAGATTAGCAGACTTCAGTGAGATTATAATTCAGAGTTTTAAAGTGTATAATTTATGCATTTTGGACAAGATGCTGCTCTGCAAGGGGAAGTAGAGATTTAAGTGGTAAGTAGGTATAGTTGAAAGGTTGTTCTACTAGCCCTTTTTTTATAGCTGAGTATCCTTATTGAAAATGCTTTTGATTTTATGAAAAAATCACTAGGATTTTTCTCTTTTCGCTGTCTGTTAGACACTTCCAAGAAATGGACAAAGTAAAATCAATCCCAGACCTGGCAAGGTAAGATCAATTTTAATAATTTTACTGTTCCTTTCTATATTTAAAGCTTAGAAAGATAGAACTCTGTGTTACTGGTGTGTTTTTCTGTTTTGTTGGGTTTTTTTTAACACAGCTGGTGATATACTGTGACTCAGACTGTCAAAAAGCTGGCATTGAAGTTTTCCATGATGTTCCAGATTGCAGTTCTTGGGTTCTGTCACCAACAATTTTAGTTAAAGTCATCAGAGGATGGTAAGAGATCAATTTTTACTCTTTATGCAAAGATTTTTACTCTATCGAAAACTGTTTTGAAACAGAACTGGCATGTGAATCACAGTAGGTCTGCCTTGTAAATGGCAATGTAACATGGACAGCTGTCAGCAAGAAGTAGGGCATTTTACCTCCGCAGCAGGAAGTTCTGAGCTGGAAAACCTATTTTGCTGACTAATTGAGTGAGTGTTACCATATGGCAGGGTGGGAGATTTCACCAGGCATAGGTGTGGGATGAAATGACAGATTTTGTCCAGCTATTTTGCCTTTCAACTCCTCTGGTCATTTGGGATTCTTTACATTGGGCTAAAAGGCTAGCAAGTATGTTCAAAGCCAGGTCTTACATGATTATTTAATGACCAAAGGAATAAGATGATGCTGTACAGATAATTGACTGTTTCTCTGACAAAAGGAGAGATTTTGCTCTAAAAGCCATATTGCCCAAGAGTAATTCAAAACAAGTTCATCCCCTATTTTATTCATAGCATCAACAGAAGGGCCATTAGTAGTGTGGTGAGCACGGCAAGTTACGCTGTGGCCAGGCTATAATGCAGTCAAATAGCAGGTTCTCAAAAGTAATTATCTGATAGTAAGGTGCAGACACAAGGGCTAGCTGCACTAGGAGGTACTGGGAAGCAAACTGATTGCTGTTTAGCTTCAGAAAACTGGAATAAAAACCTTTTGATCTCTGTAAACCAGGTCGTCTTTTCCAGTGTGGTCTAGAGCGTTTGGGACTTTTTCCTCCTTCCATTGAGAGCCTGAGTGAAAGACTTGTATTTGCAGATGGATAAAGTTCTTATTTAGTTAAATATTCCAATCTGCCGTTAAAAATGAAGTTGTCCTTATCTTCTGAGCAGTCTTATCATCCTCTGGCACATCTCCACCAGCTTCTGTGGAACTCCAGGCTGTTGTTCACAGGATCCAAGCAACTTGTCTGTTTATACATGGTGCAGCAGTCTGCAGTGTCATTGTTTTCTGATGTACAAATTGGTTCTGATTAGTATCTCATATGAAGTCTGGTATTCGGAGACAGTAGTTTTTGCTCCCCTAAATTATCAGTTTAAAAAGGTGGAGGAGTTTTTTGTGAAAGTAAATTCAGCAGTAGACATCTTTGTTTTTATCATTGTTTTTAAAGGTATCACAGAAACTGAAAATGGCTTGAATCAGCAGTGCACTGGGTATTATGAAAAGCTGTGGGGGAAATGGCAAGGGTTTGGAGACAATACTCTGTTTGAAAGAATTTGTTAAGTGGGAACATGATTTTTGCAAATCACACTTGATAAAGCACCATGAAAAATTAGATTTTTTTAAAATTTATTTTAAGCTGGATACTCTATGAGAAACCAAATTTTGAAGGCCCCTCTATTCCATTGGAAGAAGGAGAGCTGGAACTCACAGATATTTGGGGTGCAGGTACTTCTGAAGAGCAAAGTGACTGCAAGTCTCAAAAGCCTGCAGTGATCGGTTCAATAAGACATGTTGTTAAGGCAAGTAACATAAGTAAAAATTTTTTTATAGATCTTAATGTATAGTGATGTTTTATACTGATACAGAGTGTGATTGGTCTATTAGGACACAAGTGTAACATGAACTACAAGTGAATGAAACAATCTTCTGTGTTGAATTTCATGTTTAATCACAAAATGTGTGTGGGGGCTTTTGCGGATTGTGATAACACGAAGAGGAAGGACAGGATAGGAACAGAACTTGGTGGGCTTTATTAGAATAGCCACCAAAATGCTACATGCAGCATATGCTTTGTAGTCTGGTCAGTCTCAGGAAAAGCATCGCAAAAAAAAATCAATTATTTTGGTATTTTCAAAATACAGCTTTTTTTTTTCCCCCCCAGTAGAAACCAAATTTGCACTCAATACAAACTTCAATGTCAAACACCAAACTTTGGTTTGCCTGGTATGGGCAAACTTACCAGTGAGTTTCACACATGATGGAACAGCCTTTCTACATGCACTTTTAACCTACCATTAAGTAGTCACAGTTGCAGACTGCCAAAACAAGCAGAAGCTATAAAGTTACTTGACTAGGAAAGGAAAAAGGAGGAATATATATTGCTTGTAACTACAATTCTTGTTTAAGTTGCAGTTCTCTTCAAGGATGGCTTGTTTGGTGTTATCTTGGGATTTAATTTGCTAGAGGAGATGTTGACTGATGAAAGAAGATGCATTCCTGCCTAGATGGCAGAAAGTAAACAATGTAAATGCTGATTAGAGTTTGACTGACTGTCTTGGTTCAAACAGAGACAGGCAAACTGGCTTAGCTATACTTTTATTATAGGCATCTAATAGCAGTAGTAATTGACAAGGGGGGAAACAATTTAAAATAAGCAGGTGTTTGAAAACTGATTTAGTTATGCACAGTAATTACAGAACTCACAGCACAGATCAAGTGATTATGGCGATCTTCATTTTTCAGGATTACAGGGTTTGCCGAATTGATTTGTATACAGAGCCTGAAGGGTTAGGAATCGTGACTTCCTTTTTTGATGACACTGAAGAAACGGGGGTGTTTGGAACCACTCAGAAGACTTGTTCTATTAAAGTACATTGGGGCATGTAAGTATGGAGCTCCATATGAATGTGTAGTGCAATGAAAGGAATTTGGTTTTAAACCATTGGTTACACCTGTCAGACTTGCAAACAGGCTATATTTATTCTAGTCCTATATTTTGGCAGTATTTGTTGACAGTAGTGTTAGTACATCACTGTAATGCTTCACTCTTGGGGAGACTGACCTAGAATGTTTTGTTAGAGCTAGATTTTCTTCTGCTTGCATGTAGTAAATACTGAATAACCCTTGCATATTTGTAGCCAAAGAATAAGAGTTTGCCTCTCTTGCTTTTTCTCATTCAGGCAAACTTACCATAAGTGAGGGCGGGGAAGGAACTGTTATAACAAGACCCAGCATTTCCCACTCTTTTTCTTCTAAATGTGAAGTCATCCTAGCAAAAAAAAGAAAAATTTTGAAGTCTTTATTTTATAAACTAAGACTTAGTGCTTTAGAGAGTCCATTGTTGTATTTCACAGTGCATCTTGATCTGGGCTTTTATGGTGATATTTAATACAAATATGTTATGTCACCTGAAAATATCTGGCCATCTGAGTTAGGAGGGTGATACTGTGAGCCAAGCAAGCTTTTATGAGAAAGGAGACCTCTAAGGAGCAAGCCAAGTGCTGTACCAATATTAGTTTTCGTGGCTTAATAAACAAACTTGTAAATCATTATAGAAAACGTGCTTCAAAGTAGTACTGGGAAAAGCATGCAGAAGAGAGAGGCTTTTTTCAGATAATCTTGTTACAGGATGTACAGACCTTGCTTGTTAGCTCTTATATTTGGGCACTGATAGCACTTGCCTTGCAGCAATTAGTCTATCACAAACTGCCCAGCTGAAGGCAGGTGTTACATACCACTGCAAAGATGTTTCAAACCTACCACGTGATATATGGACATTTTCATTGTTAGACAAAGGGTATTTTATCTGAGTAAATATTTACACCTTGATTTGTAGGAAAAAATGAAACATTTTGGTATATAGGCAAATTTGAAGATATCCAAGTAGTTAGTTCTCTGACAGGAAGTTATTTCTGGTGAGCTGCAACCTCAATCCAAATTACATGTCTCCCAAGCGTAATGAAGTCAGATATGTTATTTGGAGGTTGATTGTTAATTCACTTCATCTACCTCTCCATTTCTCTCTCACTTAATAACTATCTGTGACTAGTAAAATGACAATTTTTTTTGAAAGGAGGCAGAGCCTGTGCACATCTGAGTTGTCTTTATTTTGCATTAGTGTAACAGCACTGTTTTACTAAATCCACGTAAACTCTTGCTGTCTTAATATCTATCTTGCATTTGTATGCCTGAAGGAAAGCAGACTAATATTTTCACTAGGAAATGAAATACATTATTTTTCAGCTGTCTTTCTCAGATATCTGTTTATTAGTACAGCATAGAAAGAGGTTGCTTCCGTGAGAAATTCAGCAGATGGCTGCTGCTTTTTTGCATGTTGCAGGGTTAGGGGGTTTTTTGCCTTTAGTTTACAGGCATGACATAGTTCACTATATTGGCAAGTGAGGGAGGCTCTGATTCTGAGTCACCTTGCAATGTGGGTGTGGTTGTATCATCTTAAAGTTTCCCAGTGTTCATGCTTAATTGCTGTTTGTTAAAAGCTGCCAACAAAAATGAGTCAATGCACCTTTATCTTCTGACTGTACTCTCTCCTTGTTCTTCCATGTGTGTCAGTTCTTGCAGTGAAGTTAGTTATAGAATCCTTCAGGTTGGAAAGGCCTTATAAGGCCATGCAGTCCAACCATTAACCCAGCACTGTCAAGTCCACCACTAATCCATGTCCCTAAGCACCACTACTGCACATCTTTTAAATACCTACAGGGATTTTGACTCCACCACTCCCATGAACAGCCTGTTCCAGTGATTGACAACTCTTTCACTGAATGATTTTTTCCTAATATCCAGTCTAAACCTCCACAGGTGTAGCTGGAGGCCCTTCCTCTTGTCCAGTCACAACCTCCTTTCAAGGCAGTTGTAAAGAGTAGTGAGGTCTCCCCAGAGTCTCATTCTTTCCAGGCTGAACACCTCCAGCACCCTCAGCCACTTTTATTACTTGTGCTCCAGACCTTTCACCAGCTCCATTGTCCCCTTCTGGACACAATCCAGGCCCTCAATGTCCTTTGTGTAGTGAGGGGCACAAAACTGATCCTGAAACACAGGATTTGAGGTGTGGCATCACCAGTGCAGGTACAGGGGGACGGTCACTGCCTTGGTCCTGCTGGCCACGCTACTGCTGATACAGGCCAGGATGCTGTTGGCCTTCTTGGCCACCTGGGCACTGCTGGCTTATGTGTAACTGCTGTTAACTAGCACCTCCAGGTCTTTTTCTGCCAAGCAGCTTTTCAGCCACTCTGCCCCAGTCCTGGAGCACTGCTTGGGGATGTTGTGACCTGGCATTTTCCTGTATTGAACCTCATCCCACTGGCCTCAGCCCACTGATCCAGATCCCTGTGTAGAGCTTTCTTGCCCTTCAGCAGATCAACACTCACACTCAACTTCTTGTAATCTGTAAAACAGCTGAGGGAGCAGTCAAATCCTCTCATTCAAGTCATTGATATTAAGGTATTAAACAGAATTTACCCTGTACTGAGCTCTTGGAAATACCACCTGTGACCAGCCACAAGCCAGGGGCTTACTGAGTGGTATGAATACAGGGCACACAATATATCAAACATTCAGCTGTTGACAGTAATAAAACTAAAGCACCTTGCTTGTTTCTTGGGGCCATGTGTCTGCAATGAAACCTTACCAATTTGTGCCAGTTTATATTAGCTTGGAGTCTCCCTTTAATGCGTGACAGAATGATGAATTATGTTAATCTCTTTGATATCACCAGATTTATACATTATAGTCCTTACACGAATAAAGTGCTGGCTGCAAAAAGTGTTGCTGTTTGTGTTTTACACTCCTCCACATTGCAGTGGATCTCTAAGATCAGCACATTAAAATTGAGGAAGTACTCTGACATCCTTATGCAGAGATCAGCAGTATGATTCTTTGTTTCCACCCAGTGATGACTGACTAAGATTTTTTTTTTTAAAAAAGCTTTGAAAAACTACTTTTGCTGCCCTTATCAAGAATTCTCAAAGTTACGTCTTTCAAAGTAGATTTATTAGCAGACACAAGCCATGAGGAAGTAGATTTCCAAGGAGTTGTCAGGTTTTTCTATGTGTTAGTAAACAGCGTAAGGTTAGAATTTTTTATTGAGCGGATTTTGCATCAAATACAAGTAAAGTTGAGTAGGGATTTTAAAAATTCTTGTAAATAGGTTCTTCACTTTAAAACTGTTTTTTAAAATAGTAGAACAACCATAAATCTTGATATTTCAGTCTAAATATGGTTGCCTTCAGATAAGACAGAGTCAAAGTCTTACTGTTAACTGTTTTATTTTCGGTTTTTTGGCCTGGTCAAACAAAAGCCATGTGTTATTAGTGGTTCCTGTAGAGCACAGAAGTTTGTCAGTATGCCAGCTTGTAGCTGGCAGTTTTGGAGGTAAAGAAACAAAGTTTAGTTAAAGATACAATGATCTTGTTCCTAAAGTAAGCGTATTGTCTTGTTCTTTACTGTTCAGAAATGTTCTGGGGTTTTTATGTCTTGCTTCTGTCCCTCCACCCCCTCTACTTTTAGATGGCTTCTTTATGAAGAACCTGGTTTCCAGGGAGTCCCTTTAATGTTGGAGCCTGGTGAATATCCTAATTTATTATTCTGGAAGAAGAAGGAAGCCTACATTAGGTCCATGAGACCCTTGAAAATGGTAAACTACTGTTATAATCTACAAGTTAAATGACCTGTGTTTATGTGTCATAAATAATGTATAAAGGTGGCTAGATTTTTTAACACTTACAAAAATCTAACTCTTTTAAAAAACCCAAAATTTTTAGTCTATAAAATTCTTGAAGTTACAACATTTGATTGCATCCATCTCTGCCATTAATGTGTCTTTTATTTTCACTTGAGCTCTTTAAGGAATATTTCACTTTAGTCCTGCCTTTTTGTAAAGCATTGATGACTCTTACAGACATAAGTTGTCTAAGTCATGAACAGTCTAATCTTTTCTTCTTTTTTTTTTTTTTTAATAGGGTGGTCGCAAAGTTGAATTCAGTGGGGAGCCAAAGGTAAAAGTCAGTATGTATTAATTGTCCAAAGCTGTTTTACAGCACATGAACTACACATGGGTAGATAAGTATGCTTTGATTGGATACCAGCTACTGGTGGTTTACTGGGTAGTCCTTTTGTTATGTGACCACACCATGAAAATGCAACTTTTGTCACATTTCTGCATCCATCACGTGCATATATGTCAGTATGGACAGCAATCCAGATAATGCAGATGGGTAATGAATGCTTAAGCCCTCATGTTGCATCTCTTGTGGAAAGGCCTCTTGTATAGGAGAGAGATCCCACTAGTTGGTTTCATCATTTTACATACTCCCTCTATATGCCCATGCAAAAGAAACTGTCAATTGTCAGAATTCATCATCCTCCCTGCAATTTTTCTTTTATTTCATTTCCACTCCAGGTAATTGTTTATGAGAAGCCTTTCTTTGAAGGAAGACATGTGGAAATAGAATCAGAGATCTTTATGCTTGATGACAAGGAATCAGAAGATAAGACAAGACTTCCACTTACATCAGTGGGATCCATGAAAGTACTGGGAGGAGTGTAAGTGTTGAAAAGTGATATTTTCTAAAGTAGTGTCTCCATAGGCTGGAAGTTGCACTGGACAAATCCAGTCCCTTTTTTATTTTGTCTTTGTAATTTTTGAGTTGAGGTATACACCAGGTTTAAATTTGAAAACATTCACAGCAGAAGAATAAATATCCCATTTGGACATCACCATGTCCATTTTCACATGCAGACTCTGTTGTTGTTGTTGTTCAGTTGGGTTGCTTACGAGAAGCCTGGGTTTGAAGGCCATCAGTACCTGCTGGAGGAAGGAGCGTATCGGGATTGGACAGACTGGGGTGGCTACGATGAGGAGGTGCAGTCCCTGCGACCAATTGTTGGTGTAAGTTCCAAGAACACGTAGTAGGTGTCTCCTGAGTGCTCTGAAATGTCATGTGGCACTTTCCTTATGGTGCTTCTCTTTGTTTTAACAGGACTTCACAAGCTCCCATATGATAATGTACAGTGAAAAAGACTTTGGATCGAAGGGTTCCAATATCAACGTGTTGGGTATCATTTCCAATTTGAAAGACACTGGATATGGGCTGAGGACACAGTCTATAAATGTGCTGAGTGGCGTGTAAGTGATATTTTTATTCACTCTTTCATTTTAGATATGCCGGTCTTTATAGAAATTGATAGTGTTTGCAGATGTTTTTTGGGACTCTGACTTCTATGTGGAGTCTTCAAATGAAATTTTCTGCCCTTGACCACAGAATGTGAAAAGTAAAGTTTTGGTGAATATGCACAGTAAATCTTCTTTCTTCTTACAATAAGATAAGATGGTCTCAGGAAGCATTGACTTTCTGATACAGAAAGTATGAAAGCATGAGATGAGATATCATCAAGAGACGAAGAAATAGCTTGCTCTTGTGGCTGCATTTATTTGAAGCATTTCAACAGCAGAATTGTTATAGAAATAATTTCCAGTTTTGAAACTAATTTCCAGGATTCTTGCATTTGACCAGAGGTAGATTCCTTGCTCTTTCACTTGTGTTTTAAATAGAGATAACTTTTACTATGCTCACTAATACCTTCTGATACTAGGGAGAGTAACTGTTCTGAAAATTAACATTGCTTTTGCAGTGAATCCTATATCTTAACAGTGGTTTAGTGCTGTAGTGTTGGTTTTTATTGTTTGTTTGGGTTTTTTTTAAGATATGGTTCCCAAAAGTCTGTATTGGCTATGGCCATTAACAAACCAGCTCTTAGTGCCACGAGTGCTATCACATGCAGTTGATCAGCTGATAGACTTAGCTGTTTGATTAGTCGAGTCCATCAACTGCAGGTTGAGCTTCACAGCCTTGCAGACTGTATCAAAGTATTTTGGAAATGCAGACAAGTGTTAGCAATCATGGCTGCAAACACACAAAATTAACAAAAGTAGCAGAACCAAAAAAGCACAAGATGTGCAGTCTGTCTCCCTGCCTGGTATGCATGCAGGTGACTTGCTGGAAGCTCTGCCTTACCCAGCCACACCCTAAATCTTTCCTGTGTGTTATCTGTGCTATATCTCTGCAAGTTTTGTCTGGATAAAGGTTGCAGAATCAAGCTCGGTGCATTCCAGAGGAATGCTTTTAATTTGTATATGAATATGGTGTGACAGCAGGTTTTTTTTTCTGCCTGGTGACCTTTGAAGCTGCTGTGCTTTTTTTGTCTTATGTAATATGCAAGAGAGGTTCATGGGAAAGAGTCGCCTCTGACGGTTGGGAAACAAATTGTGGGTTACCTATCATGCCTTTCATGTAGTTGTTCTAGTAAATGTGTCTGTTGCATCTGAGATAGGAATCATACATGAGTTTGAGTATTCTAGTAATTGAGAGGGACTTTAATACTCTGATGGCAAAGGTGGCTGGCAGTCTTCATGAACAAAACTTGTCCCACAGACTCTACCGCTCCTGTAATCTCACCTTGTAGACTCAAAAAGATGTAATTTGTAGCAATAAGCTTTTAAAAAGTTCAGATGCATTGTTCATAACAGGTGGTTAGCACTCAGCTCTTAAGAGTCTTGTACAACCCCTCTGTTTCCAGAGAGGCTGTGAGTGTTTGGGGGTTTTGTGGTGATCTTAGTAAAGGTTAATGTGTCAGAAAGCTTGAATGATCTGTGTGAAGTCATATTTGGCAATACAGAGCTTTATTTTAAGTGTTAACTGTCTGTTCAGGTAGAAGATTTTTTTATACCTTTCTTTCCAAGAAATCTGTCGTAGAGCAATGAATAATCCATTGAGCAATTTCCTGAGCTGTTTAGACTGTAATGCAGATGATGACATAGTGAACTGTGACAGATTCAATAAAAGCTTGTCATAATATTTTGAAGTAACCTTCCTGGTATCATATTGAAAACAGTTAAAATAAGTAAAAAGTGCAAGAAGCCCTCAACTTTTCATTGCAATTTTTTAACTACAGGTATCTAGGGTAAGCAGTTAGAGCAGTAAGAAAACAGATCTGTATTTCCCACATAATTAATTTGATTGCTCTGTAATTTAAAGGATATAGCAAAGAAAAGAAAGTCTGACACTGCAGTGCACAGATACTACTGAACAAGTTCTGAGCTCAACTGCAGCTCTAAACTCTATTGCTGGAGACAGCCCAGCTCTGCTTTTGGGAACTGACTATTCCATTTTGGGGTAATTCTGCACTAGCTGCATTAACATTTCTAAATTTCTAATGTTCCTAAACATGTTTCCAAGCAATAGTTTCATGTCTTTGCTAAATTCATTGTAAAAACATTCTGAAAAATATGTCCTAAGGAGATGAAGATTGACTTTTTTAAAAATGAAAATGTTTTGCTCCTGAGCATTTTTTGGAGACTGGCCAAATACAAAATTCAAAAATTACTTTTCTGCCATTAGGCTGGGAGAAAGCAATGCAGGCTACCTGAAAATAGGAGGGGCCTTTCTTCTTTTTAGTAGGGCTTGATCTTTACTTCTAAACTGGCAGAATTTGAAGTGGCAGAAAATGGAACTATTTACTAGCAACAGGTAACACCCTTTACAGGTTCAAGCAAGTACTAAAATCAAGTGTTGTACTATTTTGATTTCCCCTCTGCTTAAAAACTTCTTCAGGCTTTTATTTAATAGTGATCAAAATCACAGGAACTGCATGTTTGAAACATGCCTTTTCTTTATCCATAAACACACCAACTTTTGCCAGAACCCTGGAAGAAGCTCTTGTCTTTTAGTTGATTCCTTTTGAACTTGCTGGAAGAATTTGCCCAGATTTGTTTATTTTATGTAGCCATCTGTTTACTGTGGTTGTGTTATCAGCCTGGTTTTCCCCTAATTTTCAAGTAATGAATCCACAGCATAGATTGGGTTGTTTCTAGAGCACATATGGATAGTGAGTGATATTAAGGAAATGAGTGGTTCATATACAGAAACCAGAAGGTAGTAAATTTAACCTAGATGCACTCAGGAAGGGAACATGAGCAAAACTGGAGACACAAGGTACAAGAACAGACCTCCTCTGGGAGCTGAAAAGGGCAAGTACCCCTGGTTACCCCATTGGAGAACACTTCAAACAAAGCTTTAACGTCTCTGTATATCTGAACTGGTGTTCAGAAAAAAAACCTTTCAAGGAGTCACAAAATTAAAGCTCGCAGGTCCCTGGGATACTAAGAATCACAGTCACAAAGGAGCATGGTGAACCTGTTTTATGTCTTTCCTATAAGTAGAATTTTATTACCGCATCCTCTCTGTTAATTATGGTACAAATCTGCAAGTGCCAGTTAACTTTCTGACCTCCCTGCTAAAGTTAGACAAGGTGAGTCCTGGGCTAACTGAGGGCAAATCTGATTTTTGGTGAGTTACCCATGTCTGGATTATTTTCTTGGCTGTTTGGAGCTGCACTTCCTAGATGTCATATGTAGAGGTTTTTGGAGAAAGATTCTCTGTGTGTAATAGTACTAACAGTATATAATCAAAGCTTTATGCTCTTTCTGGTTTCAGGGGCATGGATGGTGCCCAGGAGTAACTGTCTCCAGCACCCTCCTGCCAGCAACCTGGGATGGAGCTGTTGCTCAGCCCTCACTGAGACAGTTTGTACGTCTGGGGGTTGCAAAATCTGTTGTGTTAGGAGAGCTCGCTCCCTGTGGGGCAGGATGGTTGCTGCCATGCTGCAGAGCAGCACTTCAGTTTTTGTTGTGCCTGGCAGCTGGAATGTGGCTCTCTCGCTCAGCTGTGGAGGCAATCTCTTGCTCTCCAGGCCTTTCTGTTAAGTCAGAAGTTGGATTGAGGCAGTGCTCCTTCCTAGGGATAATCTTGAGGTCTGACAGGTAGAGCTGGTACTGAATTCAGCTGCTTGTCCTTGATGATGTTATTACTACTTTCAGCAGCTTATATGGGCTTCTGAATCAAGTGGAGAAGCACAAGTATTTCACCATTAAGCCCTGACTCTAGGAACTGTCTAACTGCATGGGCTGACTTGCACAGAAGAGTGGCACTTAATTATTTAAATCCCATTTATTTAAATGTAAACATGTGCAAGTGAGATTGGTTGATTACTTCTGCATTCAGGCCTGTTTTTAGATGGAGGAAACTAAATAACTGCTATTAAGGGATTCTTAGGAGGCTGCTGACATGTCTTCACTTCATATCAGAAACACTTTTCTGCATAGATCTCAGTTGAGTAAAACTACCATGCCCCAGAGCTGTATCCTGGCACTTGTGCATTGAAAAATCTAATGAATACCTACTGAAGAAATCGTTTAAGGAAACCTCGTTTTCACCGCTTTTGGTATATGTGGTATACAGGTATAGACACACCTGAGACATCTGAACTCTCTGCTCAATTTATTGTACATACCAATGTCTCTTTGATGAATTACTCTGAGGTGATTTTGAAATGGGCCTTGAAATATGCCGTAAGTAATTAGTGCGTAACAAGTTGGAATAATTGATTATATCTGAGGCAAACCAAGAGATATGAATAGTGATATATGTGAATCATTGTCTGAGTGTTTGCCATGGACAAGTAAAACAAAGTTCATACTCTTGGCACATACATGTTGATGCACCTTTATTTCAGTTTGAGGTTATCCCACTTCTTGTATCTGCAGAGACTCTGGCATTTGCACTCGGAATAAAACTGCAGCTTAGTACAATCCAATTGATCGACACACATAAAAAATTAATGGGGAATTTTGATGCTGAGAGTTATGTTCCCTTGCAGATTTTAAGATTTGTATAATTTTACTGCTTTATGATATGAAATTTTTGTTAGTGTAGAAACTCATTAAGTTTCTGAGCCCACTGAAAGTGGATTTTGGCATAGCCTAGCATACACTCATTATGCACTACAGTGGCTAAAATTAAAAACAGGTTAGCTCTGAGTAGAAGTTTTTCTTGTAGAATTAGGAACCAGCAAGATGTCCTAATTCTTGCATAAATATAGTGAATGAAACATAGCTGCTACTGTTGTCTGTTTTCATATGGGCACTCAAAAAACAACCAAACAGGAAAAAAACGTCAGAGTGTAAGTATGGGAAAATTTGGGAATTACAACAGTGAAAGGCAAGACAAGTTTTGCTGGTTATCACAAAATCAATGGTAGTATAGATGCAGGAAATGCTCTGTTTGGGCTTTCAATATGGAACCAGGGTTAGAAGAACATTGTAATAGAAGATTTATTGAATGTAGTAGGCTATGCTTAGCAAGACTAACTGATAGCAGATAGCTAACATTGGACCTAAAGCACTGCACAAGTAATTAGACATCAGAGAGATATATGTAGTGATTTCATTGCTTTTCCAATACTTCAAGTGTGTGTCATCTCAAAAGTTGAAAGTTTTTCAGAAAGGCATATTCTGATTGAGACAGAAGACTTGATGCACATCTCTGAGTTTGTGGCCTGTGCCAAGCATGAGCTCCAGCTGAGTAGTTACAATAACGGCTTTGCATCTAAGCACATTGATCTGGTCAAATTTGTGGTGGTTTTAATGCTTAACTTTCAAAGATATTCTTCTTGTTCTCTCTGATTCCTAGCAGGGAACAGTCTCCTCTGCTTAGCATAAAGGCCTGTTGTTGCAGCTCAACATCCTGTTGGGGTGTGTATTTGCTTGAACACAACTGAGCCGTAGCTACAGGCAACATTAAAAGTCAGTATTGCTATATTTACTGCCTAGACTATTCTGAAAGCTAGTTTTGTTGAAAAAGCTGTATTCTGATGTCTGTCTGGTGGTTTTGGTTTGGTGTTTTTTTTAGAGAAGAACTTGACCTTGGTAAAATAATAGAACTGTAAAACATCTTGAAATATTCTTACCGGAGATAACTTCTAGGATATGGGGCAGATGATGTGTCTGAACTTGTGGTTTGCTTTAGCTAATTCACTCTGATTTGTATCAACATAGTGCAAGAAGGTAAAAAATTTGCATGAGGTTTGCACTATCAGATGCACTGGTTTGTTTAGCGTTTTAACAGCATCACAATTTGGCACTTCAGAAACCTTTTATTTGTTCTTGTATTACGACAGTAGTGAATATACACATCTGTATTTTGGAAAAGTAGTGTGACTTCTACCAACCACCCTCCTCTTCTTTCTCTTTTAGATGGGTGGCTTATGAGAATCCTGAGTTTACAGGGGAGCAGTATATACTGGCTAAAGGGCTGTATCCCAGCGTTGAGGCATGGGGGGGAAAGAATTGCAAAATATCTTCAGTTCAACCCATTGTTATGGTAAGGAGCTAGTTTTATACTTGTTTTGCACGTTTCTCTGAAGCATTTGGAACTCTACTTTTTCCAAAAATTCAGTTTATTTACATTATTTAAACTATAATTAATAGTAAATTTTGTATGTTATTTTATCGCTGTTGAAAATTTTTTCCCTTTTTTTCCTTCTCAAAACTTTTGCAGGATATTGTTGGAAGCGAAAGGGGTAAAGTCAAGGTAAGATACTTCTCTAAGCACATGAAACCTACTGTGTAGTGTCTTTATTTGTGTGTAAATAAAGAAGTGGCTGTTTGTCCAGTGGAACACTCAGGTATTTGCATAGATGGCTGACTAGTCAGACAAAGAGTGAAAACTGCAGGTGGAGGAAGGCTGCTTTCCAAACCTCTTGAGTAAGGCACATTAAAAGCCAAGGAAGGTGGGATTTAATGCACAATTGCCATCTGAACTTTCTTAGGGCACTGGCAATGTCTTGGTTCAGCAAGTGAGGTGTTTTGGGGTATCAGTGATTGTTCTTAGGAGCTGGAGCCTGCAGCCGTCTGCGCAGAGGTGCAGGACATGGAGTCAGTTGCTGAGGTCAGGTCTCTATATCAGAGATGTTGTTCTTGGTGAGGGCACTACAGGATAGATGTTGTTGTTCTTGGTACAGCTGACTTAATTCCTTTTGAACCTATTTCTCTGGTTAAGAGTTTTGCTAGTGGTGGTTGCACTTGAAGAGAGTTGTTCACTCACAAATACTGCTGAGGCGTGCTTAAAAGTTAATGCCATCTTTGTCAATAACATAAGGGAAGGAAATGGCAGGGAGAACTTGTCTGTTCAGTGAGTTAATAAATTTCTACATTGGATTGTCTCCTTTGTGCAAGTACTAATACGTAGTTTTGACAGTGAGGCTAATGGGCAGCTTTTTTCATCTTTCTTAACTCTGAACCTTTTCAGGTTTGTCCCTGTACAAAGTTATTTTTATTTTCATTTCAGTCAAAGTGGTGAGTATATCATGGCCCTAAAAAAGTAAGGAGACAATTCTTAGCTGTCCTGGTTTGCTATTCCTGATTAGTAGCACGCTTCACTGGAATCTCCTGCAGAGGGATAATGCATAAACTACAAGGAATAAAAATCTCAAGGCTGCTTATTTTCAGCTGCGTGCATGAAAAATTATTTGCATCTTTACATTATGTGCCTATTAAGACCCTATCCTAAGGAAGACCTTATCCTAAGGAAACAAAGAAGTAGTGGCTTGCAGCCAACAGACTGCATCCATTGTCAGCGTGTTCCTCTTTGGAGAATGCTGTATCTGCCCACACTCCTATCTCTATTAAGAGTGAATAAAGCTGGTAGGCATGTTGTAATGTGAATGACTTCTGTGTGATCACAGAAGTGATCTAGCCAAATTAGCAAGTTTGCTGCTTAGATTTTTTTTTTTTTAATTTTTTTAATAAGGGCGAAAGACTCTGGGGGATGCATCCTCTCTTATCCTTGGAGCAGAGAAAGAACCAACATGAGACTGTGTCTATAGCTGTAACAGGCTCATAAAAGCCCATCTACCCTGGGAATATATACCATGCTTCTTGGCATGCTGTCTGAGTCCTTTGCCAGGATTATGCACCATTAGTGTTCTGAGAGGCAGAGAGTTTTCATTTACAGGGAGGAATATGTATTTTGGAGATTAGGCAGATTGATAATAGAAAACTTTCTATGTACCTTTAATAAATGTGTGCCTATTCTGGCCATTCTGTGTGAATTTAAGCATCTTACCCAGAAGATAGGCCAACAAGCTATACTTGTTAGTGTTGTTTTAATTATTCTGTATGTCACTAAGTGATTTACAGCTAGAAGTAACTTTTGGAATTTTGGAATTGTAACACTGAAGAGATGACAAACGTAGGTAATCAAGGAAGTCTGGGTGCTTTAAATATGTTTTTATATAATAGAATTAATGATAGAGATGTAACTGAAGGTCAAAGAATGAATTTCCTTAAATATGTTTATAACTATTTTAAAGGTCCAGTTATTTTCAGAGCCTGAATTCAAGGGTAACTGCCAAATATTTGAAAAAACCACAAGATGTATTGATTCATTTGCTGTGAAGTCTTCAAAAATTTTAGACGGCAGGTAAGTTGTATTGAATGAATACTGGAAAATCACTAAAATGGTAGAAGTTTTAGGAGAGCAACCGGCTTTCTAACCCATGAGGTGGTCTCATATATGGGGACTTAGAACAATGCTTTGCCGTTTGTAAATCAGTCTTTCAGGACAAAACACTGTAAATAATGCTTCTGCATTTTACTGGCACAGATGTCTTAAGAGGAAACTTCTTCTCCTTCTTTCTGCAGCTGCATAGTGTATGACCAGGAGGAATTCACTGGTAACCAGTACGTGTTGGAAGAAGGCATCTATCCTGATCTGACAGCAATGGGTTGTTCACCCCAAGCAGTTCTAAAATCTTTACGGATCATAAATATTGTAAGTAAAACCTATTAGAAATATTGTAAAGACAAGGACGGTGATGATTCCCCATTTCTTGCAACAGTAAAAATTCTAGGGCACACATACAAGAGAGGAGGGTTTGGTTTGGGTGGGGGGTTGTTCTGGTTTGTTTGGGGTTTTTTCTTTGCAGTAGCAGTTAAATATCCTAGCTGCAGTTAGTCAGGTTTTCTTGACCTCTGTGCTGTTTTTGTAAAAGAGAAGCGATTACAGAAGCAACTGCCTGGGATGCCTGTTCTTAAGAACATCTTATAAAAGAATCTCTGTAAAAAGTCTATTTCTGGGTAGGAGAGACCACTTAGAATGGGTTGAGGAAGTGGTAGGACAGGGTGAAGAAATATCTGTACCATGGACCTTGTTTTCAATGCATATTTAAAAAGCAGACTTAATTAAGCAACTTTGCATGAAATACATGTAATTATAAAACACTGTTGTTATCATCAGGACAATGGAATTTGAGTTAATCACAAAATAATGCACCCTTCTAGATAAGGTAAAGCAACACCCAATACTATTTGGCAAAATCAGGCCACGTTGTTATGTGTGGTGGATACAAACTAAACTACATTTACATATTTTGTAACTCATCAATGGCCAGGAATGAGTTTGCTCAAGCTCATAACCAATCATTATGATGGATCACTAAGGGAATCTGCAAGTATCTTTTAAGATCAAAGTAATTACTAGCAAAATGTGGTCGAGATTCCAGGAACTTACGGCAACATGAGGAGATGGTACTCATTTTAAAAAAGGGGGAGTTCACTATTGAATCTCTTCTTTGAATTTGGCAACTTTATTGCACTCCACTGTAATTTTGGTAACCTGTCAGTGGTGCAGCAATTGATGAAGGAGAGCTAAAATATCTTATCCTCTTTCATGGCTCTGGAGAATTTTGATGTACTCTGTAAACAAACAGCTGCAGCAAGTACATCTGCCTTCTGAACTCTCTGGCTGTCCATTAGACAGATCCTATTAAAAACAATAGAATTGTTTCTAGCCAAGCTTCGTGGGTGATCACCATGAATTAAAATAACCTTTTCTGTACATGTCAGTAGATCCTGGATTTAAAATGCTTGTTTCCAGCTGGAAGGATCAGCTTACTTTTAAAAGATTTACCATTTGTGACAGACACTGTTGTGTTAAAACAGAAATGGCAGTTCTTTGCTTCTTTAAGTTCTTTACACCTGTGAAACTTGTTCTAGCTCTACATTTTAAATCTGCTACTTCAGACAGTAGCACAGAGCTGCATCTGTCTGCAAATCGTGCTGCTGCTTCTTTCTTCAGAGGCTCCCTAGCTGTGGAGAAGAGGAGAATGGGTTACTTTGCTCATTGGTTTATTAGCAAACCAGAATAGAAAGAATGATCATTTCTAACTACTTATGTTGTTTGTTTTTCATGATTTTCCAAAAGCTTGAACCTTATTATTTTAGCTCCTGGTTTCACCTGTCAGATTTATTTTGGGGGTGTGTTTTGGCAGTGCCAATCTTAATTCCTCCCCACCATTTGCCATTTCTATAACTTTTCTCATGATTTTTCATGACATTTCTATGCAAGAAACACCTTCGCTATTTTAATGTCATGTTACTGTATTTATCTAATTAAACTCCCCTTTGCAGGGATCATTTTTTAAGCGATCATAAGAAAAGAAGACTAAAGGGATATTTGATACACTTGTAAGTGAAAGCTAAAAGGGCTTTTTTAAATAAGGGAACTTATGAAACTATATTAAGGGCTTTTTATAAGCTCACAGGTTTTGGGGGTTAGATTCCACTATATCTTGGTTGAGCTTGCTTTGCAATGCTCCACATGGTTGTGCTGTAGATAGAAAATAGCATTTTTCATTCTTGAATTTGATACATGTTCTTCTTCCTGAGCATTCTATAAGAAACAGCTGTGAATGTGGTTTATACTTGAGCAGTCATCTGAAGTTACTTTTTAATGAGAAACTCTGTGGAATAACTAAATGTAGATCTGCAGGAACACCAGCTTGGTACAGTGCAATACACCGGAAGTACTGACAGAAAATTTATGAGCTGACCTTGCACTTCTCGCTGTTACTGCTGAATCAAAGAAAAATGCCCAGTGTAAGGTGTGGCAGAAAATCGGGGGATTTCCTTTTCTGTTTCAGTTTCCCTTGCAAGAAGATTATTTCTAAAGCATTGCATGAGGCTGAAAGGCTGTTGCCTGAGAAATTGCATGTCTCAGAGGGCAGGTTTAGAGTTCAGAGGCACTGGGACATCATCATAGTGCGACTGGTTGTGTTGCACTCTTTACCCGTGGTGATGCACGACAATCTAACTGGTGTTGCCTTTCATGGTGGGGCTGAGCATACTCTGATTTGGAAGTAAAGGCAAAAGGCCACTCCTGGCATTTTCCACAGCCTAGCAGCATGTGTGCCATCAGGAAGCACAGCTCAGCTGTGTGATAAGCTGGATTGCTGCGCAGGTAATGGTGACACTCATGCAACGCTGCCGTCTGAGCCCTTAAACATCTACAGGAAGATTAAAGAGGAATCTAAGCACTGTCTAGAAATTGGTAGGTGGGAGGTCTTGCCTAATAAACTGACATGGAAGCATGCATATATGAGCTGCCACGCATGCATGGAGCCAGCTCTGCCTTGGAGGGCCTGTTTCCATGCCCGAGGCCGGACGGGAGTCTGTCGAGACCTTGCGTCATGTCAGGCGTTCCCGACCCAGGGGATGTGTGAGCGCGCTGAACACATGCCAGAAGGAAGGAGCTCTCCTGGCTCTGGCGTTGGTTTTATGCAGTCGTTGGCTGGAAGACCTGTGAGAAAGGGAGTGGCAGTGTCATTTCTGTCTATGAGTGTACACTGTAACACCAGGACACTCAGGCTTAATTGGCTTTACCCTGGGGAATTTCAAACCCTACATCCCAGCTTCCACAGGAAGGCCTTCATTATGACAGGTTATTTTCAGTCCACTACAGATACCTTGCCCCACAGAAAAGAGTCCAAGGTTCCTTTTCCAGAAGACATTCAAATTGGATTCAGTGTTGCAGAGAGCTTCACGTGGGCAGAATCCCTCTGACACCAGAAGCATTTTGGCAGAGAAGGAGAAGAATCATCTCCCCAAAGCAATTTGGAGGATTCCAATGTTACAGTTTTCACTTGTCATGAATTTTACCTCAGTAGTATTAACCATGAATCTTTTGTCTAGTCTGAGATTGAAGTTGCCGTAACCTACTGTAAAAGTTAAAAATTAATGCAACAAGTGATAAGCAGTGCTGACAAGGCTGTCATCATTTGAAGCTGTAGAAATCAATATTATCTTACTGTCTGTTCAGCTCTTTGTATGAAAATTCCCACGAGTGGGGGTTAGTGCAATGGAAGAGAGATATGGCATGGATTAACATGTATTTTAAAACTTGCTTAAGGTATTGCACAAGAATCAGCCATAGAGGTCTTTGTGCTTGAAGATGAGAGAGTTTATGTTCTATGCGAGAAGATCCCTTGTGTGTTTTGTATAAGGGTTTTTTATGACTTTTCAAGTGTAAGTAGAGAGTTGAGGAGCAGAAACATTTAGGGTTTTTGATCTTAAACAATCAAGAAGAAACCTCTGAAATAAGAGGTCAGTGGAGTACTGATCTTCACAGTCACTATCTGGAGTTCCAACATCCTGTAAAAGCATGTATCTTCCTTTTGCAGGAGCTGTCTGAGCCCTGCATAGCTCTCTTTGAAAAGATGGGTTTCCAAGGAAAGAAAATCGAATTCAGTACAGAAATCTTAAATCTTCAGTTCCTGGGATACAATCCTCGAATAGCTTCAGTTCAAGTCCTTGGCGGCATGTAAGTTTTTAAAATCACCTTTTGATTTTTTAAAATGAAGTACTTAATTCAATTTCACAGGAGTAATGGAACCACAGAATGTAAAATTAGAATATCATAATGTGTGTAGTGCATTAATGCCATTTCATCTTACAGAGCATTTTCATATCCTGTCTCAACAATATTTTATCACGACTCATGTCCTGTGCTGGGAGTTAAAATGAATTTGAATAAAGTTCTCAAGGAAACTCATGTCTTCTCTCATGCCATATTATAAAAATTGGCTTGGATAGCATCCTTAAAACCAACTTCTATGCTCTTGATTTAGGTCTCAGTCATAAAAAAATAATTTTGTTTGTCATCTGTGTCATAAGTTCGAAATATTTTTTAATAAGTCTTCATGGTCATTGTTTAACCTCTGCTATGGACACAGAGGTACAATCAGACCATGATCTCAGCTCCTTTGGTGTTAGTAATAATAGTCTCTTTTACTTCAGGAATTGGATGAGAATCTAGATTTGGTAGGTGTTTTTAAGCAATTGTGTTCTCTAAATGTACCCTTGAAGATCATGTAAAAAATTAGTCTGTGATGAAGTTTAAAAGCTGTTTGGAAGCATTTTTAAAACTACTGTCCTGTATTGTAGCATTCCAGCAGATCTGTTAAATTCTCTTTTTTGTTTTTCTCCTGTTGTTAACCTCCACCTCTAAGACACTTGCCACCAGTTTTGGCAGTTTTTGTAGTTTGGTTTGGATTTTTTGGGTTTTGGGTTTTTTTGGGGTGCTTTTTGTTTTGTTTTGTTTTTAATGATAGATCTGTGTTACTATTGCTTTGCATTTAAATGTGTTCTTTTGAAGAGGTAAATTTTCCAAGGTGTGTGCTAGAGAGATGCTGTTGGGTAGCTTAAGACTGCCCTCAAGTGGATAGCTAACAAGCAAATCTGTAGAGCAAAGCATTTTTCCCATCTGGATAAGCTGTGCATCCTTAGCACACTGAGCTGAACTTTGAAACAAAGGTGGTAAGAAAAGGTACATGTTCGTATTCTGAAGCCTCCCAAGGTTTCAGTACCTTTCACCATAACCCAAATATAGTTGATTCTCACTTTGCATAACATGAAGTCAAACATCAAGTTACTTCTTTGCTAATATCATGATTCCAGGTAATGGAATTGTGAATTGTGTGTGTTTCCTGTCCAGTGAATATATGTGAGGGGTCTTTTGGTGGATCACTGGAAACATAGAATATGATACAAAAATTCTGATTTCATTGCAGCAGTGTCAACTGCTGAATTACGTCAAAATACAGGGTTTACAGTTTCCTTGCCCAGGTTGCCTCCCTTATTGAAGAGAGTTTCATCTTCTCTTCCCTTGCTGAGACACCTCCATTTATAATTCTCCTAATTTCATACCTGGGGGACAGATGTGTATTAGGCAGTGAAAAAGCACCAAAATTGAAGTGAGTGTTCTTCTGGATGAAGGAGTCTGGTGACAGATCAGTCAGAGGAAGGAGGTAACCTGAAAACGAGCATACTGAGTGCTCATGTACTCAAACCCCCATGGCTACTGGACAGTCCCAGCACATCACTGTGAGAAAACTCTAGAAATTGCACTGTACTGCAATCTATTTTGAAGCCCAGACATAATTCACTGGCAGTGCCAATAATGGAGGATCAGAAGTTGGGTTCTGACAGTTTAGACTCAATGTGTGATTTTAAGCCTAGTTGGATATGTTAGGGAATGCCAAACAATTTTTTTCTATGTGCACTCTTGCTCTGTCTCTTCCCCACCCCCCTTGCAGGTATTTGGAAACAAGAGAGGTGTTATTAAATAAAACCTCTACCAAAATACCCAAGAGAACTTCACCCTGTTGCAGTTTCCAGTGTTTGCTTGTTTCAGTCTGCATCCATAGTAGTTCTTTCTTGTGTGAACCAGGCCTGTCCAAATTCAGAGACACAGAGCAGCTGGTTCTGCAGCTGCTGCAATGTAGCAATGTAGCTGCAGCAATGTAGCATTTACAGCATACAGATCTGTGCTCCTTGAGGAGTCACAGTGCCTCCTGAAAACAAATGCTATTTAAAAGCTGGGTTCTCCCAAGAAAATAATTTGTTTCATTCAACTTGTTATTTTCAAATAATAGGACTCTAAAATTTGAACTCCTGTGTACCCATCTCAGGGTGGCTGACCTAAATCAGGATGTTATTTTATTATTTTTTTTAAGGCCTGTTACAGAGAAGATCACTGGTTTTCCAAAGCTAAACAATACTACGTTGTGGGACAGATTTTTATTAAACTCATTTATTGATTCCAAAGCAGAATTTGGCAGTTAAAACATTGTCTTATTTTTTCTCCTCATAGATGGATAATTTATGAACACAGTAATTATAGGGGACGTCAGATGTTGTTAACACCAGATGAAATTCCAGATTGGTATAAAGCCAGCGGCTTTTGTCAGATAGGTTCTCTGAGACCTTTACTGCAGGTGAGTGGGCTCTGACATGAGCTCATCAAGCACTAATTTATATCTTGTCATGGGGTTGCAGTTGAAAGCAGCATTACAGGCATGTGACAAACTTCAGCACTGGCAATTGTGTAAAGAAATCACCCCAGAGTTTTGTGTGTAATAAAAGCTGTTTGAATATGCTACGTGGCTTTGCAGTTACACTGCTTAAACTGTTCATTAAGCATCCTTTAAACCAAAGTACAGAAGACAGCATATAAGGATTAATTAAGGATTAATAAATAATGGCTATAAGTGCTACATAGAAATGATTTTAAGCTGTTTCATAACTAGCACCCAGATTGGTTGCTGGCATACTGTCTGTACTATCTGCATTATTTATGGGACAACAAGAAAATTGGTTAAAAAAACCAAAACAAAACAACTTCAGTTAGTAGTGATTTTGTGTTGATTTAAGAAGGAAAGTCCCTCCCTGCTTATTACTTGGCAGAATAATTTTCAAATCTAATGCAAAATTTATTCTTGTCATGCCCTCTTTATTTTGTTCTCTAAATAAAGACCATATTAGAAACTCCTTGTTTGTTTTCGTCCTGGGAGCTTTAACATCTGAGGTTCTTGCTGAGCCATATTTCATTGGAGAAACAGCTTTTTCTAATTCATAGGTTACTTGTACCTGTAACCAACTGCATTTGCTTGCTGCCATAGCTTTGTCTTTGTATAGTCTTAAGCAGAATTAGAAATAATACATTTTGACTGCCCTGTTCAGAGCTTGTCTGAAGAGAAGTGTTCATGTGTAATAGGCCACACAGGTGCACCCTTAATGAAAGCTAAGAGCATCTATAGAAGGAATTAGGAGAGAGAAGTTAGTTTTGCTCTGAATTAGAAATTTCTAGCTTTCCACTCTGTGCTGATTTCAGTGCATAAGAAAGCCTGAAACTCTCCATGCAGAGTGGCGAGTTCTCACAGCTTGTCTCATCCAGATGTTTATGGGCTTCTGAATTAAATTCTCAAATAAAAAAGTTAATCTTTCAGAAAGGAAGAGGGAGGTTTGGGATTCAGCACTGACAGTAACTGCTCTGAAGTTAGCTCAGAGCAGGATGTGTTCTCTGCTGAGATTATGGTTAAAGAGTTATTTTGTTTTGTGCAGAAACGTGTGTACTTCAGGCTTCGAAACAAGGAAACAGGAAAATTCATGTCAGCTGATGGAAACCTAGATAACCTGAATCTTCTCAGAATACAGGTTGCAGAAGATACAGACTCAGATGATCAAATCTGGGTTTATCAGGAAGGATTCATAAGGTGTCGGGTAAGGTTTGAGTTCAATGTGCATTTTCTCTTTTCCTTTCCAGTAGCAGGGCTTTATTAATTTAATTCCTACTGCAACATCTTCATTTATTTTATAGGCTTAATCTGTTTTAAGTATAATGTAATCTTGCTGTAGGGAGTTAGATTTTGTGGGTTTTGTTTTGTGTTAATCAACTCTGGCTTTTTAGGTGATACAAACTAGTTGTATGATACTTTCTTGATGTAACTGAAATTTTGAGAGAAAGTATTGAAAAAGTATCAAAGCAGGGGAGACCTTTTAAAATACAGACCCTTCCTGATATTTTGAACTGCATACCTTGCGGTAGGACAGTTAGTGTAATGTAGATTGGTATTTGTATTGGTTTAGGGCAAATTTGGGAGGAAACAGATGATTAAAAATACAAACATCATAAAGTCACCCTAGGACAACATCCTCTTCTGCATTTAGGCAAACTTAAAGATAAAATCCCACTCTTTTGAGCTGCTTAGAGGTGGGATTTGTTTTGTTTGGGGTTTTTTTGTTTGTTTTCAAGTTATCCCTGTATCTGTCAAATCCATCCTTTTTCCTTTCTTTTGTACAAGTTTCCAAATGAAGCCCTACTTTTCTCACAGTCCATAAAACTAATCATGTGCAAATTGTCATTGAGGTGAGCAGAGGTATGCGCAGTTCATATAATGTTTAAGCATGAACAGTCTTAGGTAGGGATGCCAGCCAAGAGAAAATTAAGTTACTTTAATACTGTTAAACAGCTTGACTGCAAAGAATCATGTGAACTTTTTCTATAGGATTGTATAACTTCAAAGGAGCCATTTATAACTATGTCATCTATGCTGGAGGGAAGAATCTTACTGTTAATAAGCTAAGGCATTGTTCGGACATGTTTACAGGACACATGCAGTTGTAAAAGGGATTTATGCAGACAGCAAAATGATGCAAAGTAAGCTAAAAGCTTTAATATGACATACAAAAGACTTCTCTTTTGATGGTACTTCTCAAATGTGTCACTGAAAGTCTTCATATTGAGACAGTGTGGTATTATATGGCTTTGGATAAATGATCCTGGTTTTTGCCCCTTTTTCTGTATCTCATAAAGCAATTTTTTCTGTGCACAGAAAATACATGGCTCGTGCTGTATAGCAATCAGGTAGCTTAGTGCAGAGTGCAAGCTGGCAACATTGATCTTAAGTGACTGAACTCATACAGACCTCTGGCATCTTTCTGGTGAATGGTAGTAAATCCATTTTGCACAAACCAAAAATTAGGTTTTACCACATATTATGAAGAAAACTGAGCTCCTGGGTGGGTGGACCTGGACAGAGGCAGACATAGGTCACTGGAAGAACCTGCACCTTCCTGTAAGTTTGGGTCATCTCAGTGATTGAGTCATGAGATGTGACCTTGAGCTGTGCCTGGGGTTTTCAAGGAAGGGCTGTTTTAAGTATGTGGGATAACCAGTAAGCAAGATATGAAAGTCATTCTGCTCTTTTTGCAGAAACAGATATGAATGCAGATCTCCTTACTCTTTACGAGTCTCATGGAGATGGGTGAAGTTCTGGCCTAGTGGACCTAATGGCTAAGCTCAGAGTTTGCCTAGATCCACTAGAGAACGCTTCAGATACAAGTGAGAATTTCACAACTAAATCAACTTTCTTTAATTCTAGGTTATGATAGTCAGAAGTATGACTTCTTCAAGAAACAGCGCTTTCAGAAGTACTTGTAAAAATCATTTAGGGCCATTTCAGCAATGACAGATCAGTGTTCAATCTGCCACAGAAGTGCATTCAGTAGTTAAAAGGTGCAGTTTATGGTGATCTACTGAAAATCACTGTTTATGTAGAAAAACGACTGTTACTTGGTAATACGGCCTTAATACTCTTTCAAAATAAGCTTAATTTTTGCCAGCTCTTTTTTTAACCAAGAAGACATTTGCAGATGTTTGGAATCAAGTAATACAAGTAACTAGGAAAAGAGTGTAGAACAAGGAAGCAAATATTACTGTGATACCCTGTGAAATTCATACACTTGATACTGTGCAGTTATGTCCTCTATATGAAAAGGTTACTGCAAAACTAGAAATTATTGGGGGAAAAAAAAATAATGTTCAGAGGAAATGGAGAGCCTCTATGAAAGGAAGAGACAAAATACTGAAGATATTTTAGCCTACAAAGGGTGCACTTTGAAGGATGATGTGCTTGAAGTCTCTGCAAACATAGCATGGACAACACATCCTTTAAAATAATCAAGGGATGAGGAGAGCATCAAATAAAACTAGTCCCATATCAAATTATCTTTAATTTATATTTTTTTAAAATAGTGGTAGTTAGGATTTGGAACTGCTTGCCACAGTGTGGAGGGGTTACAATACACAAGGGTGTTCACATAAAAAGGTTACACCAATCTTGGTGGGTAGTGACTAATAAATTCACACATGGGACAGAAAAAGAGCATTAAAGATACTGGGATGCATGGAAAAGTCTCTGGGCTGGCAGTTGCTATAGCCTGGAAGAGATAACCAAGAACATACTGCATGCAGGAGTACAGTCAATATAATCTTCCATGGTATCAATGTAATCTTCAGTTACTGGCCACTGCTAGAGACAGGTGCTAATTGTTCCTTTTGAAGCCCAGTTCCAGGGTTATTTTAATGTTCCTGTGTAGTGGAGAGTCTCAGCAGGAACAAAAGAAAGATGAGTCTTGAGTTTGGGGCAAAAATAGATTCCTTGAGGGAAAGTCATTCCTAAATTCTGTTCTCACCTGATGATATCTCCCCTATTTGGTTAAAAAAACCCAGTGGACAGTAGAAGTGAGGCCATTCTGACCAATTGCTGTTGCCTTTCTGATGACACAGATGGCAGAGGATTGCTGCTTGACAATTGTTGGAAATCTTATAACTCCTGGCTCTAAACTCGGTCTGTCATTTGAGCGGAATGAAGACAAGCAATATTGGCATATTAGTCCCGATGGCAGAATTTATAGCAAGATGAAACCCAAGCTGGTTTTAGATATCAAAGGTAAGCAAATGTTATCTCATTACATTGGGTCTTAATTACATGGTATTTGCAGTGGGATACACACTAAACGTGCCTATAAATTAAGGATGGTGCTTTAGTTGCTTTAATCTAGAAGCCAAAAAGACCCGATCAGCTAGTCTGACCTCCTGAATTATACAGGCCCTAAGACTTCATTTCATTTCTGCTACATACAATTTAGTAACTCACAGTACTTGCTTATCTTGTATTCTCGATGTCCACTCACTGTAGATAGCCTCAGTTAATTTTTGGGCAATGTGAATATGATTATTTATAATGGTGAAGCAAGAACCTAACTTCTCATTAACTTTAATTTCTCTAAGTGCAAGTTTTCTTACATAGTAGTTGTAGATGCAATAGCTAAAGGATACTAGGAAAGCAAAGGCATGTGATTAGAAAAAATGAGAAAGCAAAGGATATGATTAGATGCAAAAAGGTGGGGTTCTTTTGTTTATTAATGGCTAGGCCTATATGGCAAGCATGAGATTCTGCTGTAGCATCCTGGGGTCTTGATGGGTATTTTGGAGTCACTTTTGTCATAGTAATTTGATTTGTGTAGATACTGCTTCAGAACTTTGTTTTCAGAGCTTCACAGAAGGTCTAAAAAAGTACTGAATTGAATGAGTAGCAGAATTAGCATAATCAGATGATCTTACATAATTGCTTTTTTGGGTGAAGGGAGTAAACATTTTCCAAATCTGTTCCATTCTATTAATTTTTTTAGCTGCTTTAAAATTGATTTTTAATTGATAATGTGACATTAATTATGTCAATTACAACCACCACTACCCCCCCAAAAAAACCAAACCAACCAGAAAAATAGCATAGTCAACAGTCAGCACTTTAGAACTAAATAGGACTGAACAAATAGAATCATAGAATGTCCTGAGGTAGAAGGGACCTATAAGGATCATCAAAGCCCAGTTCCAGGCCCTGCATGGGACACCCCAACAGTCACACCATGTGCCCGAGAGCATTGTCCAAAAGCTTCTTGGACTCTGTCAGGCTTGGTGCTGTGACCACTTCCCTGGGGAGCCTGTGCCAGTGTTCAAACACCCTCTGTGGGAAGAACTTGTTCCTAATATCCAACCTAAAGCTTCCTGCTTCATGCCATTCCCTCAGGTCCTGTCACTGGTCACCAGGGAAAAGATCAGTGTCTGCCTCTCTTCCCCTCACGAGGAAGTTGTAACTGCAGTGAGCTCTCCCCTCAGTCTCCCCCAGACTGAACAGACCCAAGGGACCTCAGCCACTCCCCATGCAGCTTCCCCTCAAAGTCCTTCACCATGTCTGTTGCCCTCCTTTGGATGCTTTCTAATAGCTTTATATCTTTCTTATATTGTGGTGCCCAAAAATGCACACAGAACTCGAGGTGAGGCTTCTTCCTGAAGGGGAGCACAGAGTGGACAGGTTGGGACAATCACCCACCTCTGCTGGGTAGGACTGTCAGCACCGTGTGATCAGGGTTATCTCATGTCTGACCATAATACAACAGTGGCACAGAAAGTCACAAATGCTCTTTACTGCCATAAAAAGCTAGTGATGATTAATTGCAAACTTAGCAAAAACACTCCAGATCAAGGACAATCTTTAGTCACAATGACTGCATACCTTTTTCTGAATGCATTCTAAGTTGCACCAAACAAGCAGAAATACTACTGCAATGCCTTTTCTTCAGTTAATCATGTTGAAAGCAATTATGTATTCTGCATTTAGAATTGAAGAACTTTACAATGGATAGATCTGGTGGTGGAAGTATAGATACACTCTTAGCTTTAAGATAAAGTAAATATGTATAGTAAATACAAAACAGTAGATACATTTAGCTTTTATTTGAGCAAGCCTAGTAGGAACATTGCCTGTTTCTGCCAACTCTGCTGATCCATTCTAGACCACAAGGTTAGGCGTTAAAGAATTCCTCAGCAAATGAATGCATTTGTGTAACTGTGCCGTTTCCAATGCCACCTTGTGGATAAACTGGCATAGCACAAAGTCTCGTCCAGAGCACCATGCTATCAAATAGTCTCTCTATCCACTGAAAAAAAATCCCATCTTTTCCCATTTAAACATGTTTACATTCTATCAGACACCACTTAAAAACAATTTTTGCACTCACTGTTATAACTGAGCTACAAAAAAAAAAACCCATTAGCTACATAGCTCAGTAGGTTACAGTCATCATAAGCTTTCAGCTGCCAGGCTTGTATTTTGCTCAGTCAGGGAGGGTGAGGCAATTGGGGTGCAGAGCAAAAAGACAGTGTCCATGGGAGTGTCCTGGTGCTTTGTAGAAATAGTTGGCACAGATGGCTGCTTCCAGTGGGAATACCACGTGCCTTGCAGGTGTGTTGTACTACAGGAAATGCACGTGTCCTACATTTCTGCAGTACACACCAGATCTGATGGAAAAAAACATCAGTTCTGACTTTCAGCTCCAGTCAAACATGTCTTTGCTTCCCAGTTTCTTAATTATTCTTAATTATTTTTATTATTCTTAAGAATATTAATGGTGCTATTCTATGAGAACATGTTTGGCATAGCATCGTGTTAGTAGATTAAGCTCTTGTTAGAAATGTTTCTATTTTGCATTCAGATATATTCAGCTGCTAGTGGAAGCAGCTGAACATTGGGTGATACATTGTGCATGATGACTTGTGATTCATTTGGTCAAAATAAAGGATTGTAGTGGCAAGGAGTAAACGAGTGCCAGACCCTTTCCCTGACATGGTCACGTGTGTATTGTCTGTTAGCAGCAGGACTTACTTCATCATCTAAACATCTTCACTCCATTTTAGAGCCAAGTGACAACTGACAGCTGTTGCAGGAAAACTGAATAGTCAAGCATGACTTTTGGGAAGTGACAAACTTCAAGGAGCTGCACCTGACTGTACTGCAGTAGTTTCTTTCCTTTTCCATCCAGGCTGAAAAAGCCGAGAAACTGAATTGCTAATGGGGTGGAGAGAATAAAGGCAGACTGATCCTGGTTAATCCAAAAACTCTTTCAAAAATAAATTCCGAAAGCAGGCAGTGATGAAAATACATTTGTCTTCTCAGAGCCACACGTTGAAGATAAACTGTCTACACCAGCTCTTACTAGAACTTTTCTGAAACCTAGAGTATTTGTCTCCTATTTCAAAGATAACCTCTCCTCTTTGACATTTCTCTCTACAGGAGGCACGCAGTATGATTGCGATCATGTTGTTGTCAACACAGTCAACGAAGAGAAGTTAACGCAGTGTTGGGAAGCGCTGGTTGTATAAACCCAGTGAAGCAAAGGTGGTGTTTGAATGGGCCACTCTTCTGGACACTGGAATTGGCACTGCCATCTCCGAAGGATACAGGATCAATGATGCGAGTTTTGTCTTTTCTTCACAATTTTAAAAAGAACAAGAAACAGAATGATTTCACCTCCCTATCAAAGATTATTTTCCCTATAAAAGTTTGAGTATCTCAAAACCTTTTTTTTTTTTGGTTTTTTTTGTTTTTGTTTTTTTTTTTTTTTTTTTTTTGTTTTTTTTTTTGTTTTGTTTTGGCTTTTTTGTTTTGTTTTGGTTTGGTTTTCAATCCTTACAATTCAGTCTTGGATAGGGAGTGGCAGTATGCCTCAGGCTAGAAGGGAACAGCTGAATGTTGTGGGAAGAGACCCCACAGAATTACAATCATGTCAGTGAGTAGTTAACCCAGAATAGTCAGTAAGTGTAACTTATTTATAAAGGACAGGAGTGCAGCGTGTGTGTGGATATAGCAACTTGGACCTATGGGCTGTAGTACAGAGAAATGTTCACTACAGGAAATTAATATATTTGGTTCACTGGAACAAACTTGTGTTTACTGAAAATTTAAAGACTGCTAGTACAGCACATCCAAAGACTATTTGACATGTGGCTTCAAGTATAGTTAGTATGCTAATATAGTAAGTCCTAAATTAAGAAAAAATTCTAGATTTTCTCACGTATAGGGGATGTAAAGTAGCAGATATTTTGTTAGAAAAAGAGAGGGCTGGCAAAAGGATGCATTAGAATGTGAAGAATTTGCCCCTTTTCTAGGTTGCCTAACTTCTTGAGTTGTGGGTATTTTTCTTCTTTGCCAAGACACATTTGTACCTTTTAAAACAGTTTCAGTAAGTAGAGTCTTACTGAACTCCGAAATCTTACAGGAAACAAGAATTCTTAGGGAAAGTATTACTCAAGATGACTGCTACAGCCTGTAAGTGCTGTGGTTACTGAGTTTTCCAGCCACTGCCTGTGGGGCTTACCATGGAGAATGCCCAGCTCCCCAGTATATCTGGAGATGTTGAGGAGCAATGTTTGTGGTGGGCTCCTGGCTCCCCGTTGGACAGAAGTGCCAGACTCCTCTAGGAAGGGGCACAGCCAAGCCTGGGTACGTGCCCAGCCACAAGGGCTGTGCCCATTCCCAGTAAGCTTTACTGGTTTAGTAAAGAGCTTGTGACAAGCAGGATGTTCTGATGACTGCAGGAGGTCCTTCTGCTGCCCTGCTCTGAACCTGGCCATATTAGTTTTCCTTAACAATGCTGGCAAAAATGTAAAAATACAAATTCTGGTACTATGCTGCTGTGTTTTGTTCTGGCTTAGCCCAGTGTTGTTACAAGCTGCTCCAAGGAGCATCCAGGCCTTTGCCTTGCTTAGTAAGTCTGTTTAAAATTAAAGTTTTCATTACTATTGTATTGCCTCAAAGGATACTGGTGCTTTTACTATTAGCACCCTAGAGGAAGTGCCTTACTAATTTTCTTCCTTTTGTAAAGACGCACTGAAGTTTTGTTGCTCTGAAATGTGCTGCTTTTAGTCCTTAACAGAAAATATGTTGTTACTGGTTCCAAACAGTGGTACTTTGTCATATTGATGTGCTCTTGCTATATATAATATAGCATTTTACAAATAAACTTAAATTAGGTAACTTTTTATTGAAATTATTTTTAAAGGTAGAAAGGTTTTATGGCTAGTTTTGCTTTCATCTTGTGCCCATCTCTGTCCGTAATTCCTCTGCAACAGCCAGTCCCTGAGCAGTGAATATATGGTGTGGAATAGCTGCAGGCTCTGAGGCTCTTCTATACAAGTATGAGTTCAGTGCATTTGTGCACAGGGCCACCACTCACAGGCTGCCACTGCTGTCCCCTGGTGGAAGCGTTTCGTGACATGGTTTGTGCACCACCACAGCTGCACTGCAGTAAATGGACAGCTCTCACTTAAGAGGTTGCCACTCTCCCTCAATCCACCTGCTATAATTGCTATTCCATAGCCCATCTTTGTGTCTGTTTTTCGACTTTCCATTCTGCCAAACACCCCCTCCAGCACTTCACCAGCACTGATGAGACACAGCAGGAACAGGGACACAAAATCCTTGTCTACTCTACCTGCATAACCTCTCCAGTCAGCTGAATCTGGGCCAGGAGTTGAGCAATTAGAATAATTGTAAGTTACAGATTGATTTTGTTCCACGCTTCTATTTAGATTAGCTATGTCATGAGAGAGTTGCCATAACAAGATCAAAGTATCAGTCCTGAGACAGTGATGTGCCCATTTAGTTCTGAGAATTAAATAGCTTGAGTAATAGTCTGTATTAGTGAAGGTAAACAGAAGTAAGGAAGCCAAGGAAAAACAGCACAGCTTTCATACAGACAAGTAGATAAAAAAGTGTGCCTCACAATTTCAGGATTTACATCTGAAAATTAAAAGCTCCAAGATATACAAAAGGAAAATGCTGCTGACTGTTCCTCTTATACTAAGAGTGTTCTGCAAAAGTCACAACTACATTTTTAACATGGTTTTCAGGTAGAAATGCCTAAGGAATGTTAGTATGCCTTATCTGCTTTTAACAAGCAGCATGTGAAGGAATCAGAGGCTTTTCTAAAACAAGATTTATAAGTTATGCATCCTGTATGAGCTTTAAAAAAGAAACACTTGCTACATACCAATTCATGTTCAAGGACTGACTGCAGGCAGAATAATGATTAAAGATACTTTATTGTGTACTAATTACATTGATCACTGTTTTTCCACGTGCATGTCCTCCCTCCAGTTTCAGAAAGGCCTTTGGAACTTCAGCAAATGAGAAGACTTCATCAATAACTGGTTGAATCTACAGAATAAAGACAAAATGTCACTGTATTAGTAATGTATCACCCTCACACTTCAAAACTGTATGAAGAAAGGGGGGAGGTTTCTTTATTGTATTTAGGACAGAACTTGCCAGGTAGCCACTAGCTTTCAGGGATCTCTTTGCATCCAGAAGACTTTCTGCTGCTCTTTGTCCAAGTTTTTAAACACCTCTACTAGCACAGTTTAGATCCCTTACCTTGGGCCTCTGCCACTAATCACCATATAAGGCTCCAACTTCTACATCCTTTCAAAAACTGACACTGTGGTTTAACTTTTTGTTGTCCACAATGATATACTGACAGAAACAACATTTTTTTCCCCTGATATTTCTCTACTGGTTTTCTTGTTAAACTCAAGAATTCTCACAGTGTCAGATATTTTAAAGGTACCTATAAATCTGATGCCTGTCTGCATCAGTACATGGTTCAGTACCCTTAAAAGACCACAAATGAAGTACAAACAAAAAGTCCACCAATGTTTGTTGCTGAATCATTTAACTACACTTGAAAATGCAGCCACTGTGTATTCCAGGAGGCATAAATCATTATTAAGCCCAGCTATTTTGACATTAATTTTGTAGAGTGGCCTTCTGGATTGTTTTAGACTCATTTCCAACAACAGTGAAACTACTTATGCACTCTCCTCATTATTAACTAAGGAGCCGTCACCTTATAAGCATTTTCTTTAGATGTCATAGTGTACCAACAAAAGCAGAAGAAATTTCAGCTCTTCTGAAAAATATTTGTCACTGCTGGTCCAAGGGAAGAGGTTAATTTCTACTGTCAAGTTCTGAGTCAGCATTCCAAATGCCAAAATAATATTTGTCTCCCACACCTCCTACCAAAAATCTGCCTACCCTGAGGTTGGTCCTTTACCTTGGATCCCATAACACCAGTGCATGTCCTTGCACTGATGCACTGATCCTAATCCTCTTATCAGAGGAAAGCATGACCAGTAGATCAGTCTGCAGCTAGCCTTGCAGTGATGAAGATTTGAAGTACCAAAGATCCAAACACACTATTTACAGTGCTAGAAGAACATCCTTTTTCACTTGTGTCAGGGAAAAAGTATCTTCAGCATTTTCCTTATAGCTGTGAGCATGCACTTTCTCCTGTTGAATAAGCCAGAACTGGTAATTTCTCTGTGCTGGCAGGACATGCCTCATGCTAGACAGAACAGGAATACAGCAACAATAAGGGCACAAACAATGTGCCAGATTTGGAATGGTGCTGTCTTTCAGAAAGTTGCCTTGCTTTTACCATGAGACAAAGGGTTTTGCTTTCAGATGTGCTGCTTACAAGGTGAGTGTGTAACACTACCAAGGAAAGGTTTTCATGCATACACACACACACAGACACGCACACACACACACTCTCTTTCCTGGCAGCAGTGCTGACCAGCCAGCACCCTCCCCAACAGCACAACAAATACTCTCTGATAGCTGTCCGTGCTCAGGGAGGTCCTTTTCCTAGATCTCCTAATTTCCTTTTCATTTATACATTGTGCCTTACCTTGACATCCACACATTGCACTTAAATAACTACTGGCTTTGCTTGTATGGTAACAGTAATCCAAGACATCAGTACTCTTAACTTGCACCACAGGATCGCCTAATATGACTAGATTTTCCTTTTTATTTGTCATGGCAAGTGTAGCCATAGTGTAAAACTTTACATGGCAGAAAATCAGCAATTAATGAACCCCCTCCAAAGAATGCATCAGAATCTGCAGACAAGTCACTTTGAGAGCAACTGTGCAAATAAATATAGTCACCAAGTGCCTCAAAGTTGCCATGCAGCAAGCTACAAGTAATTTATTTCCCTTGTTCTGCCTGGACAATGTCTGTAAACCAACCCCCTAGCAAAGTGAGTAGCAACACACAGCAGAGGAGCCACAAAGATACCCCATATGTGGAAGAATTGTTGGGTATAAACGATCATGTTAAGACAAAGTCGTGTCTGGTCAGCATACAGCACAGAATGGAAATGTTGTCCTGGACATCAGCAAAGTCAGGGATGTGGACTCAAGGCAGCAAAACCACTGAATTAAACAATGGTTTGGGATAAATTGAGCATCTGAGTGCAGCTGCAGCTGCTGTGACCATAGGCAGGAGGAACGTGCTACTCATCAGTACTGACTGTTTTGAGGAAGACCAATCCTTGCTTTCATAGCAGATGCTTGTGAAAACACAGTTCAGGATCCTTGTTGACCCAAGCACTTGTACAGTACTTATTGTTAGTGGCAGTTGTGTACAAAGCTGGGCTTCAATTAAGAGGGAAAAAAGAGATACAGAAACCCAGCCTGCTGGTGCATGGACCTTATCAGATGACAAGGCAACAGGCTAGGAGGAGAGGAAAAGTATTCAGGGAAGAAAGCAGAGCAGCAGCACAGGGGATGTGAAGTGCAAGGTATTCTGGAGAAAGGCAGAAGTTAGTTTCAGACATGTGCAGCAACATGAACAAGACACTACACTGTTCTGCTAACCTGCAGTCCCTTAGTGTAGGTTGCAGCTTATAACTCTGACAGAGTGAGATATGTGACATCCTCAGCCTGTTGGGTAGAGTTCAAAGCATTGCACTTGAAAAGTGGTGACACAGTGATTTAGAGGAGCCCTGAATTCAGCCTCACAGTTCAAAACACGGTGTGTATTGCAGCCACCACATGCCCAAAGCCCATCTGCTACATTGTTGTAACCTTTAGCTTCATTTAAATGCTGGCTTTAGGTGCTGCTATAGAGAGACATGAATACTGAATTGATGATCCTGGCAATCTAGAGCATTAAACATTTTATCTGGCTGGCTGGACAGTCCTATTGTTTGAATAACCCTGAAAGGGCTGACCGTGTTGCAGCACAGTGATTCACTCAGCCTTTACCATAATCCACTGACTAAGATAAAATTTCTTCCTGTGAACAGACAAACAAGTAGGGGAGCATCTGCTGTTTGGTGAATGTGTGATAATAAATGGAGATTAACTGGATAATAAAAACACTGCCTATTTACAGCCACGCATCAGTTCCTTGCCAGAGGACACCTATTTGTTCAGGGAAAAGGGATTAAACTAAAGTCTGGGAGAGAAAGGATTACACATACCCACAATGAAATGTTTATCTGAAAACAGATGGGGCCTGAAAGGTATTTTCTTCCTCTTCATTCTCTCCAATGCAGGACATACTATAGCAATGAATCTCAGGTCTCTTGAAATGAACTCACGTGTTTGGAAAAATAAAAGGAGTAATTGCTGATGCTGATTAAGGCTATCCTACACACAGCACAGAGGTGGTGTCCCGGCCACTCCAGCTCTGAATGCAGAAGGCAGTGAACAGCACTGGCAGGAGTTGACTGATCAGCAGGAACACACTCCTGCTCACGGAAAATTCAGGGCCACCCTTGGAGGTCCCACTTTCTGCAGCAGCAAGGACACAGTTTTAGTTTATCAGGAGGGGACAAGTGAGAAAACATGAAAGGAATGGAGACGGTTTTGACCCTCAGCAGCAACAAGTCACCCACTAAGTGTGGAGCTTTTTCCTGCCACTGGAGGGAGAGCGAGAGCCTTGGAACTCTCAGGAGAGCGACGAACTGAGCGCAGCCTGGTACAGAGCGCAGAAGGACAGAAGTGCCCTCGCTCAAAGGACAGTGACAGTGCACTGGCTCTCTTCCAGGTCTGCAAAGGATGGCCGTGTCAGAGCCGCCGGGCAGCCCTGCTTGGGAGAGTGCCTCCCTCCCCGCTGCTGCCTCCCACGGCACATCCCCTTCCTATGCCTTGGTGAGGCTGCTCAGGCTCCCTCACACCACCCTTCAGGAAAGGAAGAACAGAACAAAAGCTGGGATGTGCTCCACCAGACATCAAAATCCTCCTGAGGGCTTGCTGTCATGGAAAAGACCTGCCTGCTGTTTTGAGTAGCTGGGTTAAAACATAAAGGCCGTCTTCCTCCAGAAATTACCACCAGGCTTAAATGTGGTCCATGAGCACAAATGCAAAGCTTGATAGTCTCCTTTGGCCTTTAGTGAGTCTCTCATCAATGTCAACAAGATTTGTGAAGATAAATCATTAAAAAGAACAGTCCTTGTCCTGGAACTAAACAATTGGTTATCCATTTGTTACTTTATCATCATCCCATGGGGAAAGATGCTGTTTCGGGACACTCTAACTTTAGTTGAGCATCTTCTCTGCTGTACTCATGTTCCACGCTCCTTGGATCTTAATCTCACTCCTTTCTTTATTCTTTCTTCCCCCTTAAAATGGCATGCAACAATGTATGCTGAGCCTCCTATTGCTTGCCAACAGCAAGTTCTAGAGTCAGCCCTCACATGAGAGAAAGACTGAAGTTCTTACCTTCTGCAACAGCTGGCTCTGGTCACATCTTGAACAGGTAGCTTTGCAACTGCACAGTACCAGCACAGAATCATAGGATGGTTTGGGTTGGAAAGGACCTTTAAAGGCCATTCAGTCCAACTTCCCCTGCCATAGGCAGGGACACCTTCCACTAGACCTGATTGCTCAGAGCCCCATCTTTGAATGTTTTATAAAAAAATTTCCTTGGTGTGCTTTTTTATTAACTTGTATTTCAGAGGATATGCACTTTCATCCATAAGCACATTAAAGGGCATCAGGTACATGATATTTCTGTCCCAAATACCTAATAGAAGTAAAACTGATCCAACAATACACCGATAACAAAAATGGTGCTGCAGTGGTTAAGACATGGGAATGGAAGGCAAGTGTCCCAGGGTCTAATCCCATAACCATCTTACCAACAACTGTATTATCAGGTCTTATTTGTTTGGTTATTAAGCCAAAATACATTCTTTCATTTCAAATCTCTAACAGCAGCCCACAGGAACTCATGAGTATCATGTACAATTATTAAAATGCTAGCAGACAAATCCCAGTTAAGCAAGCTGTCAGGGAACAGTTCAGAGTGTAGAAAAGGCTTCAAAATCTCTTGTTTGTTAATTAGCCCTGGCAGAACAGCTTCTACGGAACACAATGAAGAGCAGTAAGAAACTGGTGTAAGCCCAGAACTGCAGTGTCTGCCAGCCTAGCCGAAGCTTAAATCAGTAGAAATAAGGAAGATCCTGGGTTTAGTTACATACTGGACCATGCTGCAAAACTGTTAACTACAGTAAAGCACAAATAATCTCTTCTGGAACCCCTGGTAAAGCACATTCTTGGTAGTTGTCCTGATATTTATGCTGGTAATTAAAGCAATCTGGGTCAATGTCACCATATACTTACGACAGAACCAACTTTGGTACAGTTAAATATAAATACACATTTACATATGAAAGCATATAATATACAGAGATTAGAAGATTAGTCCTGCATGATCCACATCTTCCCAGACTAAACTCACAGCAGACAAGGGCAGCCTTGTCTGCACTTTACCCCTGCACTAGGCACAATTCCCTCCTACACCAAGAGGCTAGAGCTCAGAACACCAGGACTGACTTTCCACACAATTTACAATTACATCAGGTTAAGGGAATACATCTGATTAAACGTCTAGTAGATGATGATGAATTTTTTCCAGACCTCATTGTGGTATAAGTGAATTTACATATAGAAACCCTATTTCCCCACAGTATGCAAAATTTCCATTATGCCCATCACAGACACTTTGAGATGTAGCCACACAGCAGTTTCATAAAGAGCATAAGCAAGCTACCATGTTCTGGAGGGACAGGAGCAGGTATGTTTTAATAAAAGTCACAGTGGCTTTTTTTTGGTGGCTGTGACAAAATGCAGATAGAGGTTCTTTTTTGGGAGAGAAAGGGCTGAACAGAGCTTTTGGTAACCCCTCCTTGGTCAACATCTCTCTGCTCTAGCCAACCAACTTGGCAAACAAATGCACTGCAACAGGAAAACATAAAATTAAAAGCAAAAAGAACCAAAAAAAAGATGCAAGCTTTGCAATTTAGCATGAAGAAAGATGGTCATCAGAACAAGTGTGAGTGACTAAAGAGAGTGGGAAGAAGGACTGATCTCTAGTTGATTGAGACATTTAAATGTAAAGACCCCTATACTTAGGCACCCTAGTGCTTTTCTTAAGAGAGACTAAAGCAGGCACCGTGCAAGGGTGAGTTCTCAGGTATCTTAGGATACCTTAGCACAGTCAAAGTCTGGAATTACTGTAGAGAAGGCCACATCTATAGATGTCATGTTTGGAGAACTTTCAAGGACTCAGTGTTACATTCACTGCTTGATATTCATACAGCTGAGAGAAATGTAACAATAGTGCAATAAGGGCCAGGAGAAAAAAGTTATTTGCAGAACTGTACCAAGATGAGTTGGAAGCAAATCAATACACACAGGTTAGGATAGAGAGTCCAGAAGCTGTGATGACCTACATTAGCAGTAGGTGTAAGCCATCTTAAATCATGGCCATCCAAACAACTCTCAGAACCCATGGCATGTCAAAATGGATGACCATATCCATTTGTGTTGTTTACTTCCTGAACAGGAAAGACCAGGAACAGAAAACAATTCAATTCCTCATTTTAACAAGATATCTCAGAACAAATCACTAAAGGTGAATAAAGGGCATTAGCCCTCATTAGTAGATCAAGATATTATGGTAGTAAAAGGTTGTGATTTGTTCAGCATTGCACAAGACAGCAGCAGGGCCAAAGAACAGTCAGCATCCTGCCCTCCAAACCATAACAGCAGGTGCTAAGTCCAAAGCATCTAGTGCCTTCAGCAAAATGTATAATCAAACATTACTCACTACTCACAAATTACATTAATATAGGGATGCAGTTGTTCTTCCTATGGGTGCCTGTGCTGGAACATCTATCTAAAAAGCAATTATCAGAGAGAATGATCTATTCATTTCATGATTGGAGACTCTATTTACCCTTTAGCCTTCCTTCTGCAAAAACAACTTTCACCCATCAGCCCATCTGATGCAACAACGCTCTGAAGGAAAGAGTATTAAGTCACCAGAAACACTGCACACACACTTGTATTGCACTCAATCAGCACTGAATTAAAATGAAAATGTCACATTTCTGTTGGGCTCATGTTAACCCACATACTATTATGGTCCTGCAGGAACACACAACACACAGAGCACTCCAGCTTACAACACTAAGGAGTCTTCTGAGCCTGCTTTCCTCCACCAGGCTTTTAAAAAGGCGAAGTAACTGCTCATTTATGAGTTATAGGCTTCTACCAACTTCAGTACTTATATGAATTTGGTCTATTTTCAGCAAGGCATATATGACATGTCCTTAGGAGGAAAATGCTGGCCAAGCAGCAAAAACCAAAACTGTCCATGTTAAATCCACAACGCTGACCACAAATACACCAAATTAATTCCTAACGAGCCTTTCAGTGATGATGCTTCACCAAACAGTGTGCCAACAGACCTGCATCCTGAATTAAAGGCTCTCTTGATTTCAGTTGTCTTCAGATGAGAATTGTAATTCAGCAGAAACATTCTACCATGGAAAGAAATACAGCAGCTTCTGACATGGGCTTCATCAACTCATTTGGTGGAGCCCACATTAAGCCAGTCCTTACTGGGTCATAATTAACTGCTGCAATTCAAACCACGAGAGGGATTCTCCAGCGGTTTAGAAAATAGCCAGTCTCTCTAAAATTTGTCAAGGAAATACAGAAATTCTCCATGCCCACAACTGCTGCAGCAGCCTCCCAGCCCCTCAGTCTTGCAATAGTCTCTTTGCAAGATGTCCAGATGCAAGGACAGTTTACAGCTCATAAACTGAAAACGGTTTTACAATTCCCAGAACTGACTGATGTGCAGCCAAATCACACAAGGAAAATTATTCTCTTTCCTTGTACTACCAATTCATCAAATCCTCTTCTTCACTTCCCCAATAGAAAAAGGCTGTTAGAAGAACTCCTCCTCAGAGCTGACATTTTGCAAATCTCTATTCTTTGCTGCAAAGATCATCCAGGTGAAAACTAAGTAACTTAAACAAAATTGCTTATTCTTCATCCACTGAAGGATTGAGAATCCTTTTGCTTTCACAATGGAAGATGATGAATTCATCAGAACTAAAAATCTCTGTTGGTGCAGAAGGACTGTAAGGAGAAACACTGTCAAATCAAAATGATCTGTAAACGTTTCACAGGTATGCTCTTCAACCTTCACTTACTGTAACATCTCTTTAAACCATCATCTCTTTTTAATTTCTTACATTTAATCCCTCCATATCATTTATTCCTGAAAAAAGCCTCTAATTTTCAGAAGCTTTCTAACTACTCTCTTACTCACTTCATACAATCTCAAAATTAAGATGTCTTTAACAGAAAAGACTGAAATTTTAAAAAAAGCCCTGCATTACTCAAAAATATTCACTCTAGGGTAACAAGTTCAGCTACATAAGCTCAATTTGCTGGCTTCCTCAAGCTTCTTGATACACTGCATTGCTTCGTGCTTTTTTTATATCTCCTTTGTTCTTTCCTATGCAAACAGAAAAATTTATTTTCACTTACTTATAGGAAATTGTGGTACAATTTCTCCAGTGATTCTCTCCTGCCTTTTTTCCCCAAAGAACCTATTCTTCCGAATGGATGGTCTGTCCTTTTAAGAGAACTCTTGCATCTAAACAAGAAAGGTCATAGTCTTATTAATATCTGTCTAAATGGAACACAACTGGGTCTTATAAAATCCTGATGACAGCTCAGATGTCTACAACATTGCACTAAATAAAGTAAAATGCTGCTAGAATAATGACTCTGCAGACAAGCAGTCTGATGTTAGGACCTGGTTTTGCACATCTTTGTCCTCATGATCATCTTACAACCAGAAATACATCAGGACATTCATGTATGCATGACGTACATTTTAAGTGGCACTGCAGTTCACCTGTCCAGGTTATTAAGCAAAGAACACCGATTAAGCCCTATCTCTATTGCATAAACAGCTGTTTCCCAAGAGGCTTTCATGAGCATATTCTGCATTTGTTTTGCATACAAGGTAGGAGCAGAACACAAAACAAATTGCAACTGGCTGAGAACAGGACAAACGGTAAGAACAAAGACAAGGGCATTTCTTTTTCTTAGACACTTATAATTTAGCAGTGTGACTGAACACAATCACAGGATGAGGACCTTCTACAGCTTCTGTCTTGACCACAGGATTATGCCTATAGCACTGTACATAATGCAAAGCTGAGAACTTTTCATTCTTAGCACTGAGGTGGCACAACAGAAGCAATCAGGTCTTCAGTACAAAAGCAGTTTATTTATTCTTTTCCAAACTCTGGAACATATTGCATACCAAAAAAGGGGGATCAACACTCAGACTTCGAGAGACCAAAGTTTAACTATACTATGCATAAATTTTGAGCACAAGATGGCAGTTCACATACTGGAATTACCAGCAGTCATGAGAGACTCTGCTTACTCTTCTGCTTATCCACCACATAGAAAGACTAACAACAGTCGTCCATATTCTCTACTCTTGGATAATTTCATGTTGCCAAAATTCCCAAAGAGGACACTGCTTGGACCTATATGACCACACAATCCAAAACATAGGAAATCAGCTGTTCACTCCCACAATATATTTTGTAATAAACTCATAAACCTGAAAAGATCACAAAAGCAGACTGTAATCAATCATGGCTTTTCCTCCCAAGTCCACTAAGATTCCCCAGAAGCTTATGAATGCTCACAATATTCCAAGTCCCAGTGCTGAATTAGCACAAGCATCATACTCTGCAGCAGTGAAATAATGAAACACAAGATTCTTGCCACCACTCTGCCAACGGAGATCATCTACAACATGCAATAACCAGAATATTCTAGTTCTGTGCACACTTTTGCATATGCAGACACACATCCATGTTTATTCTGCCCAAGTGAACAAGGTGAGACCTCTTAAAACATAATTTTCATATGGAGTTCATATTAAATGATTCCCACTGGCAAAAATAAACAGTCATTTTCAATTGATTTTCAGTGATTGTCAATCACCAAAACATTACTGCTTGTAACTTTGTAAGCTTTGTGTTTTTAAAAACACATGCTCAAGGAGGAGAGGGCAGAACAGTCTTAAGCATTATGAACTCCTAAATTCCATGCAAAAGGCAGAAGTTAGAAACTGGAACAAGCTGATTTTTAACTAATTTTCCTTACCATGACTCTCAAACATTTTATTCCCAATAGTAAACTACACTGGTTTTGAGTCCCAGCAGCATCTCTTTCAGCACAAATACCCAAGTAACCATTACTGACATACCTTTCCAGAATCAACCAGTTCTGCTATTTCATCCAAACTTGGGCCACTTGGCACGAAAAATGCCCACCGATAATGGACTCCTTTAAGGAGATGCTGCAAGAAAGATCACAAATCTATTAAAGTATATGAGAGCAAACAAACGGGAACTAAAATTAATGACAGAATCTCTGAAGAAGTAATTAAGGAAAAGACATGGAAATTATATGCTAGTGTCTGAAAAAAATGGCACCTAAGCAGGTGGATTAAATGTACAGACCAGGATGCTGTGTTATCACAATAGGATCAGGGTGAATTTTGTGTCCAACTGCACAAGTCAGCAAGTAGAGAAAAACAATTACCTTGTCTCTGCAGCTAGAAACAGCATTATTTGTTACATAAGAGAGAAATGGTGGTATGTGTTCATGTACACTCACAAAGGGGGAGAAATAAACCCAGCAATGTGACATTTAGAACCCTCCACTTCAGTATCAGTGACTTCATTTTCCACCATAATATCTGCCAAAGTCATCACTGTCCAATGACAGATGGCAGCTCACATGAAAAACATTTTGGGAAGATCTCACGCACAAGTCAAGAGCATCTCCTCTGAGTAAGTCATTACAGGAATAAAAGCCATCATATGCCAGAGAGAGATGATTTTTATATATGGCATAGAATCCTCTTCATCATGGAAACATGCACACTGAGAAATAATATTATATTACTTCTTCCCTGCCTTTTCATTTTGTCTTTGGGCTTTCTTGTGGAAGTACTGCTGCAGGACTTAAAATCCCATTCAGCCAAGCCTTCGCAGGAATACCATAGCAACTACTGGAAAAGCATTCATTTGGAGAGCAAGTATACAAGGACAGGGAAGAAAGAGAAAAGTTCTAAAAAGCCCCACTGATCTGGCCACTGGCAGAATGTTTTAAGATCCACTTATGAAAACTAGAAAAATCAGTATCACCATCTAGACACATGAACATGAAAGAGATGAAAGACTTCCTAGCCACCCTCAACCGCGCTTATTACTCTCTGGTGCTGGAACAGGATGAAGTGAATCAGTCATGGAACAACGTTTTGAGAGAAAGCCTGACCAGCCTAAAGCAAGTAACAAAACTGCCCTCACTTCAGTGAGGCGGGAATTTGCTGTGTTTACTATGAAACCCTGGCTGTCAGCAGCACTCACTAGGGAGGCCACAGGGAAAAGGCCACAATGGAAACCACAATAAGGAATCAAACTTCAAAGCTCCCCAAACTACTACATACACCCAGCAGCATCACCCCAACACATTTCTTTTCAGTGCAAGGAAGAAAGAAAGAACAGTATACTTAATGACATATGAGGACAATGCAACAGCTGCCTCTCCATGAGCTCAGTGACTGACATCCGAGCCACAGAAGCAGTCACTAAAGTACTACAAAATATGAAAGCACACGGGATTTTGTCAAATACCTTTAGAGTTTTGGAACCAACAGTGACTCCTGTTTGCAACATGCCATCAGCCACTCCAAGTCTGTCCATATTGATCAGGAAAGGTGTCACTAAAGTAACATATGTTGCCCCTGACCATTTTTTCAAGCGATCTAGTGCCCACTTCTCAGTGGATCCACCAACATTATCTAGGATAAAATCAAACCTGCAGACATATAAAGAACAGGTTTAAAATCTTGATATGGGAAAAATAACTGCATTGTAATTAAGCTAACTAATAGCAGAAATCAAGTATAGTTCACATTTTTACATGTCACTGCAATGCAAAAATAATCAGCCTGCAAGATAGCAGCAAGAAAGTCCCAAGAGTTCAGAAAAGCCCAGCTTTGTATAAGGGGATTTAAATTTACAGGTTATTGCCCATTCACTGTGCAGCAGACACAGGCTACCTAAAAAGTATAGTTAAACTCCAAAAAGCAAACTTAGATGCACAACTACATTCTGTACTTGCTTAAAGCCGCCTAGAGCTCTATCTCGTCAGCCCTCCCTCAGAGACTACTGGAACAGTCTTGAGGTCTAGCACTGAACAATATAGTATATACACATAAAAACTAGTCTGGACTCATGCCCTCAACTAGGAACAGCTCTTGTACATGCTGTACTCACACAGAAGTCTGTTCCAGTGGCTAAAATTACGTAAACAAATTATTCCACTAATGCTTATTTCCTCACATCTTTTCTGTGACCCAGTTCTCAGCTTCACTTCTCCAAGTTTTTTTTTTTTTTTTTTTTTTGACCTCCTTATTTATTTAGGGGCCATTTTACCTCTCCTGACAGCTCTTTTCTTCACATTTACCTATTTAACATTGAACCTAATAACGCAAAGGATCTAAAACCTTCCCCCCATGGAATGGGTATATTCAACCTCTGGCAAAAAGCCACAGTTTCAGTGTTCCTTCTGATTACACCAGCATGTGAGCCTGTAAAGGCTGAATAGGGCAATAGGGAGCTATGCACCTGTTCTTTTAAATGACGACTTATTCTCGTTTTCATCTGTAAATTTCCAGCAATCTCCAGACTGCAATAGATACGTATGTACACAAAAATCTAATCTAAATAATCTACAAATATGAGAGGAAATACTTTATGCAAATTAAATAGAAAAGTCCTTATCTCTCTCGAATGACAGTTTTCCTGCCTGTCTTCCAAGAGTGTGATTTCACGTTTTAAGTTCAGTTAATGTAACAGTTTGCTGCCAGCAAGAGAAGATCATGAAAACTAATGCTCCTGGAAAGAGTAGCTGACTATGGGTTCTGAAGAGTCAGTACAGCTGACTGATCAGCCCAGTTGCATCATTAAACTGCACCCCAGGACTCTGTTGTTGATATCTCTTAGAAAGGGTCACTCGATAGAATGGGCGTTCAGCATTTAAAGTGTTGCACAAAGGCAAATTTAGCACCGACTGCAGAGTGCATCCTGCCATACAGACATTGTCACTGCCCTCGCTACTGCCCTCAGGCCTGCTGACACTCACTCTACAGTTAAAGGGCACATGGCTTCTTAGCACAGTTACCAGTAAAATTCTCCCACAGATCGAGCAGCTTCTATTTTCCCCTCCCAGAAAGTTAGCTCAATCTAGCCAAAAAGAGCAGTATAAATACCATATTCAAATACAAGTCACAGCAGACATTTAAACAGATGGAAAGATTACAAAAGCAAAAAATACTTGTTTTAGAGAAAAATCCCAGGCTAGTTTAAACATAGCTGCTGTGACAAGATAAATGTGATTGTTTTTTAGAGGCAGCTGTATCCAATGTTACAGAAGAGAAATTTACTCCCAGTTGAGTTGCACAGTGGCAAGTCATTGCTTCTCAGTGATATAGTTCTTTCCTCTACAAGATCAATTTTATATTTACCAGCTTCACTCAGGATTTCAGAGACTTATTTCAATTTATTCATGCATTGTACATTCTCCAATATATATATACTTGGATGGAGGTTACAAAGCTGTTCATAGCACAATCATTGAAGAGAAGCACATGGAAGTGAGCTTGTCTCCCAATTAACTGGCTTAGTGCTACAATGAAATCTGTTCTGGGCATACTCACTTGCAAACTGCATTCAAAAAGGTGAATCTGCTTTACAAAATAATGCTTTAGAAACAGAGGAAAAATTTAGGGAGTTCTGATAAAGTCAAGCAATCAAAAGGCAGAAGGTCTAACTGCCAACTCCTTCACCTCAGTCTTAAGCAACACAAACACTCACAAGGGTAATGTTTTAAGCTGCTCTTCCAGATTTCCAGATTTATAATCAATCACATCATCTGCTCCAAGCTTTTTCACCAGTGTGCTGGCATCATGAGAGCAAACTGCTGTCACATGAGCATCCCAGGCCTTCATTAGCTAAAAAACAAGTATAAAAAAAAGAAGTCCAAAGATTAAAATTTAGTTGAATATTGAGAACACCTTAAAAAGCCAAAGTCTCATTATATTTATGTAACAAATGAGCACCTTTAATAGGGAATGGGGGGACTGTTTCAACACAGGATAATTTGTCACAAATCCCACAGAAAAAATAATGGCTAGAATTTATCAATATTTAAGGTGGTTGTGGGGAAGGAGGAGTTGGTGTGAAGGAAGGAGTGTGGGAGTTTTTTAATGCAACTGAAAGGTACCAGGTCTCATGACAAATAAGGCTCTCAGTTTGCCATCTGAATCTGCCAGCACCAAGAGGTACTGTCCAAGTTGCCAATCTACCAAACTGTCACCAGATGTATCATTAAATATTATTAAATATGCCCTTTAAGTATTTCATGTTGCTGCATATAAGTTAAGTATCAGTAACAAGAAAAAGACGGAAGTCATCTCTGACTTACCACAGGGACAGTTTTAGGTTATCTTCTACCCCAGAAGCTATAGCAAAGTAAAGGATTTTTGCTAGCCATTTATCTCTTTTTGCATCTCATTTTTTCATTCACAGTAACACTTTTTACCTTTATTCCAGGTTAATTAACATAGTTTATCCAGGATTGATCAGTTACAAAATGTAACTAGTCAGTGGCTGGTCAGCTGTTCATACTGAAAGTCACCTGCTTTATCACGGATCAGGCAAATAACATACCACAAAAAATTCTACTGTAAACCTCTTTAAAACCACTGTGCTTTTGGCCTAGTAACATGGGAAGCAGTGATGCAATCACCCAACTCCTGTATTTTTTTATAATCTTGAGAGAAAGATTTTTCAGCATGAGAGGACAGTAATTAGAATCAAAACTCCCAAATAAACTGAGAGCATGAAAAAGGATGTTCCACAACCAATGAAGCAACAGAAGAGCATGTTGACTTTACAAAGTTTGAAGCTACTGGAACAGACAGACAAAAGGGCAGCAGGGCAAAGACAGTGAGGGAAAGTAAGCCTCTGTGCTTTACAGCCACTGCACACTAAAGCCTGATGGCCTCTCGCACCATTTGACCAACTAGCAGTTGTGGTAGATGATGCTCTTCATCAGTTTTCCTACTCATACACCCAGTTCTGTTCATATTTAGAGCCCAGAGCTGAATGAAAGATAATGAGAACAGGCTACATATTTCAAGTTACACCAACCAGAGATTTCCTGCATGCAAATTGTGAAACATGATCTTACACATAACTCCTTTCTTTGAAAGTCCCAGCTTTCTACTTTAAAATAATACATAATAAACGGAAAGCAATAAATCTGAAAATACTTTACTTTTGGAAATATCAATCATCTCGATCGTAGCTTGCTATTTCTCTATTCCTTTTCTCAATTCCCTTCTGTTATTTTTTTTCATACTGAAATGCTTGAAGATTCATCCTGGGCATGCTGGATAATATTACCTGTACAGCAAATGTACCAACTCCTCCTGAAGCTCCTAAAATTAATATTCTGTAAGAGAAAATTAAAATATATTTAATAGTTCTTTAAATAAACTCTGGAGTAACTATGTATTCTAATGTTTCTTATACATTTCTGACACTGAATTATTTTTAGGAAAAGATTGGTTTTGTTATTCAATGTTATTCAAGAGTGGTTAACTGTTCAGATTGCCAAAAATTTGACTTAACATTGCTGATCATGTGTCCTGTGCCAAAAGCATTATCTCAGCACAGCCAATCATATATGCTTTCCACTAAATGCAAGCAGCTCCACTAAATGGAGCTGTCAGGTAGTAGCATTTATATCACTCAGAAACCCTGTACCTGTCCTCACTTTCCCAAAAATAATTGTTTCATTTGGGACCAAATCAATTAAGAGCAGTTTCTGCCTCCCAGACTCCACTGTCATATCGCCTAAAGAAAAAAATCCAATTCACCTACATTTTACACAAATCGGTCTTATCTAAGAGAAAAAGTAGTTTAGTATCACATTATTTCAGGAGACTATGAACTGCAGAACACATGGAACATAATTTTCCCATATAGCATAATGTTTATCTAAAAGGCAAAAATACAGTGAAGTAGTACCCTCACCATTAAAAATTTAATTTCTATTAAATTAAGGTAGGTGGCTTTTTCTGTACAAAAAAAGCAGTAGAATTTTTCTAGTTCCTTCCAGTACATCTCAACAAGACCCTGTAAATGCCAGCTTGTGGGAACTGGCACACAAGCAAGAAAATAAAAGAGTATATTGCCAAATTATTAGCAATTGAGAGTTCATCTTAACTGATAACCTTAAATTAAAAAAAAAAAAAAACCAATAAGTTTACTTGTGCAAGGACCTTACTGCTAGAAGCCTAATTACTATTCAAAAATTTCCTCCAAATATTTTATTAAATAACTAAACATCAGAAAATTTATTAGTAAGAAAACCTTACAGCTCAAGTTGCAAACAGTGCTTTGACTTAGGATCCATTTGCTAATTCTAGGACAAAAAGAAGATCCAAGATGAAGTCCTGGCATAGGATTGGGGAACATCATGTTTCTCCAAGCTTCTGTTTGCCAGAAAAATCTTCAGAAGCTGGTGAAATTCCTGTTTTAAATCTCACACTAAAAGATGTTGAAGGAAATTGCTTTTTACAGTACAAAACTGTACTATACAATCTGGAGTCTCAGTTTACAAAAGTTCTTTGAAGTAGCTTGAGAGACTTGGCTTTGCTCACACTATCCATTTTAAAATGCTCCTTTTGTAAGTGATCAGATTCTGTTCCTCCCATTTCACTTACCCAAGCTTCAAAATTCAGATTAAGAATATGAAACCACAATACCACAAAGTCTGTAGCTTTTAAATCTGCCAAAACGTACTTATCCTCAGAACCAGGCTTCTAACAACAGATGCCCGGAGCAACATGCATATTTCAACTTCAGTATACTTGAAAAGGCTCCGGGATACGACACTCAAGATACTGGGTTAAACCCATCTTTATCCTTAAAAGGGACAGTCAAAATGAAATCCTTTCAAAAAAACCTTTCCAAAGCGCCTTTACAATTTCACTCCTTAGTTAAAGAACATTTCTTCTACTACATATTTGGGAGAAAGCTGTCATCTTAAAATGTACAATTTGCTCAAAGGATTTAGGTAACATTTTCAGTTTGGGGAGCAGCTTGGCTAGGACATTTTTTTCTTTCCCCCTTCAATAAAAGCCCTCAAGATTCCTTCAGGTAGAAATACTTTCCAGATTTGGTTTGTTCCTATGTTACATGGGCTATTTTCTACCATACCTTCCAATTATTAAAACTCTCTCCACACATTGTGACTTCAAGAAAGCTCTTCATTTCTGAGACAGGCTACATCTGCACGGGAGATCCACGTGCAGCAGATCAGCATTTTTACAGCACTGACAACAGCAACTTGTGTGTCACACAAGTAAGAGGGGGAGTGTTTGAAGGTGCAGGACCTGTTAGGGCAGTACTGAATGACAGAGGGTGGCAAGTGCCAAAGCAGGAACAGTTCAGTTTGCACTGCCTCAGGAAAACACAGCCAGGAGAAAACACATCATTGAAACTACCCATTTTCACTGCAAGGGTGAACTCAGGAGTAAACTACTACACAAGCATGTGCACCAGGGAACAAAGTAACAAATCTTCTGACCTGGACAGAGATGGAAGAGAACCAACTACTTCAAAAGAACATTTGTACCCCAGGCTTTTCTCCCTTCTGACAGAGGCACAACTCTCACCAAGCCCCCCATGGGGCTCCAGCAGTCCAAATGCTCATAGGGAGCAGATCTCTCCAGATGAGCACACCACGAGATTTGAAAGTTTAGCCCATCTCCCTGGGCCCTGCTTGGAACTACGGTGTGGTTAGAAATGAGCATCAGAGAAGCAGGACCTGTTTCAGCTGTGTGTGCCCCCCACTAAAACACACGGAGGGTGGGAAGTGGGTGTACAGATCTAGGATTAATATTTTCTCCAGATTATAAACAATAAAAATTTTACTGTGACTACATGCAAGATAAAAATTGAATAAATTTATCAATTTTATATAGTTATAAAATTCATGTGTTTATTGGCTAAATGTATAAACCTTATTTAGATACAAAATTTTATTTTTATTTGATTATGTCAACAAAATATCCCCAAGAAATTTATTCCTGGATCAAGCAGTGTTTACCCTATCAAACAGTTTTACAACCTACACTCAATTTGTACTTCTCAACAGATAAAATGATGAAATAACACACATAGAAAAAAATATTTTCTTGGGGTATTATACCATTCAAATTTTCACAGCAACCAAATAAACCAGGTTGTACGTTTGGTAGCTTACATTAATAGAATCCAGCATCTCTGCCCAGCATACATTAAAGTCTAAGATACTGCTTCTGTAAGAGGCAAATAAAGACTTTTACTTAATAGCAATGGAGCACTCTGAATAACTTCTCAAACTGTCATGTTTGTTTTTGTCATGCATTCTGTGAATACAAAAAGCAAGATATTTAACAGCTAGTGCTGAACAAACATATCCCCTTCCTACTGAAACAGGTCAGTGGCATACATGAGAAGCTCCCGGTATCCACAGAGAACTTCAACACAAAAGAATCATTTTGGGCAAGAACATTTAAGCTTCTACAAGAATGCTGACATTAATTAAGAGTGGTATAGAATAAAAGCAATGGAAAAATGACTGGAATTGCAGGAGGGTTCACAAACAATGAGAGCACGCTTCAGGAAACTTTTGAAAACGTAACCTGTGGAAGTATGTGCAGATGGAGCAGATAATCTGTCAGATCAATGTACAGACAGACACTGGACTAACAGCAAGTATTTCTGGTTAGCCCACGCTAACACCTGAACAGAGGCAAAGAGAACAAAACCAACAGAAAAATCTCCCTGCTTTTAAGATGTCTTAACACTGCCCTAAAGCATCAGTGAAGTAGCTTTCATCAAGGAGTACAGCTGCTCTACCAAAATAAAACATTTTTGTGTGCACATACACCCTTCTACAGAGCTATTTACATACAACTACAGGAGACAAAAAGACTGACATAAAATCACATATGTAGGCAACGTCCTACCAAATATATGATCGAAAGAAATTAGGAAACACTGTATAAATTCTTGTATTTTTAAATTCTTGCCCTGATAGTTCATGGGATATAATTTTGTACAGCTCCTTCAATGCATTTTAAACACTTTTCCCCTGAAATATTACTTGTAAGAAAAAGGTACCATCACATAAGTCATTCACTGCTGGTTTTACATTCAAAATATATGGATAGGAAATATAATATTTTTAAGTACATTAATTTTTTTTTTTTGCTGACAGAGTAATTAAAAATTTGGAACATGAAAGTAAATATTAAATGTAAACACACATGACAAATGCAGTTAGAATTTTACTGTTAACAATCTAAACACTTACCTGAAGATTGGAAAGACAATTTAAATAAGGCTAGCCTATCAGTTAGGTTAATTCTACATGGGAAATATGTGAAAGTTAACATAATAAAAAGTCTAAATACTGAAAACGTAAGGTGATCTCATCTAGAATTTTATTACTAGATGGAAGTTAATTTCAATGATGTCTCTTTGAAACTCCTTTAAATTTTGCAATTTCATTTTCTCAAAACATTATCTTTAGAAAAAATAATTACTCAGTATTTTCACGATGAAGTTCATTGTGAAACATGTGACCACTGACTTGATTGTCTTCTAGAGATGTGCGTTAAGAATTTCAATAGAACTAGTGTCCTTTGCAATGTGTTGCATTACAAAGTATCAGCCAAGATAAGGAGAGGCCAAGCATCCAGACTCTTGCTGCCCAATAATTACTTTATGACCTACACCTGAGATGCAGCACAGTAATTTATAACGACTGTTTTTCAACTGCCAAAGTTTCACTTTTGCCCTTATTTCCATTCTGAAGATGTTGCTATCTATTTACTCAAACATCCAAAGGTCAAAATAACTGAAAATTTCCATTATCAGGAGAAAAATGGTATTTGCTCCAATCTTTCACTGCATTTTTCCTCATCTGCCATTGTCAGATTAACAGACTGATAAACTAAGTCAATTTTTCTATTTGATTGGCTGCTTGTCTTGCACCTTCTCCTTTTCTTGTCTGCATTCCTGACTGCATCAAAGTTCTAGCCTGCAGGTCAAATAAGAGTCAGAGTCAGTCACCTGCTCATTTTTTCCTAAATAGCTGGAAAACCAGCTTCTTGGAGCAAAGCTCCAAATGGCCCACGCATGCAGGAAGTCAGTAAACCACATCTCTGTCCTTGAGAGGGCTTTTTGTGAGTTGCCAGTATAACTGAGAGGATATTACATCTGGCTAGCTGTCTTACCAGCCAGAAAGGCAAAGTCCCTATAAATTCCTGGAGATAACATCCTAAAGTTTTCTACACTGCCCGTACATTATATACACATTGGATTACGACAAAATCATAGACCGACCTGGGTGGGATGGGACCTCAAAGATCCTCTAGTTCTAAATGCCCTGCTGTGGACAGGGACACCCTTCACTTCTGATCAGGTTGCCCAGAGCTCCACTCAATCTGGCCTTAAATATTTCCACTTGTGGATGTGAGGGCATCCACAACTTCTCTGGACGTTTTTTACCTCTATGTAGGGACCTCGTCTGAGCCTTCCTCTAAAGAAGCCTCTCTCAGCAGCTGTGTAGACAGAATCCATCATCCCCAGACAGCTGATCTTTATGAATGTCATGCTACAACAGTCTTTATCGCTGCTGGATGTGTCTTAGAAGCAGCTCATCAATATAAAAATGAAGAACTTTAGTTTTAGCACCAGGACTGTTTACTTACCTTTTCCCACTGCAATTACTTTGGTTCAGTCCTCCCACTTGGTTAAGTGCAGACCACGCAGTGAGACCAACATATGGTAAGGCAGCAGCTTGTGTGTGACTGAGACACTTTGGCTTAAAAGATACCTGAAATAAAATCATATCTAAGTCACACAGCAGCTGCTATGTGACACAAAAATATTTTAAAAAGCTTTACTGAATTGCAGATTGTGTACTGCACATTTTCAGCCATCTTCAAAACTAGTTGGAGAACAAATCAATCCAAGCACTAAGAAATAAAGTTACTTAGGTACTGAAGAAGAAAAACACCAGGCTTTACAACTTTGAGGTTTTGTTAGCCACAGTTTTGAAAGTTTACCTCGTTTCCACTAGCTACCACGAACTCTGACAGAGTGCCTTGTTTCCATGGGGGAATTGCTGCCCACACCTAAAACCAAACAGAAAACAAGTACCAATTTTTGTACCTTTGCACACAATTGTATGTGCACAGAAGTTTCCTTCATTAAAGAAATCTTTTTTCTAATTCACAGAATGTCTTCACTGTTTATCAGAAACCAGTTTTAGCTTATTTTACACCAAAAAAAAAAAAAAAAATCACAAAACTGACTAAATGAAGGCCTGGAGGGCTATGTAAACAAATTGTACCATTGCATTTTGCATAAGACATATTTTTTCAAATCACCTTCCCCAACAACTCCCATGCCAAGAAAGCCCAGATTAGAGGGGTGAGGATGGTGCAGAATCAGGATTTACTATGCTAAAACTGGTGAAATGTGAAAGCAACTCGTGAAGGTGACAGCAAACAATATCAGTGTACTTGTGTGGGTACCCATGAAGTGCTTCTTGGGTTAAGCAAAAGTTCCTACTCCAAGTTACTCAAGAAAAATAAAAACAAATCTCTTCTCCTTAGAATTCTACCTTCAATGAAAAACAAAGCAGCACCTTGAGTGTGCACTTACAAACAAACAAATTCCACTCTTGCTACTGCTGAAATGGACCGAAACTTAAAACACAGAAGGGAAATTAACTTGCAGAATCAAGTCTCTGAAAGACCATGTTTTTCAGAGAAAAAATGTAGGGAAGAAAGTATTCTAGGAATTTACTGCCAGATAGGCTTTATTAAGAGTGCAACAGTATTAAAAAAAAAAATAAAGAGGAGAATGACTGCTGAAAATCTCCTAGTGTATTTTAACTATACATTTTGAAATAAAATATAAAATAAGAGATTGGTGGTATCACCTCATCTCCAGGTTTGAAATAAGACACACCCAGTCCACATTCCATAATAACACCAGAGACATCTCGACCAAGTGTTAGAGGAAATTCAGTCTCGCCGGTTTTGAGTTTCAGGGGATCCCGCTTCATATTTAACGCGGTTGCACCATAACCACCTGCAAAACATGGAATCAACCACAACACACCACACCGAGTGCTCATTTATTAATTGTGCAATTCCAATCAGAAAGCATCGTCTACACATAACGTGCCTCATTTCTGTTATAACTGAAGCATGCCAAAAATCTGCAATATTTCATACTTTTACAGACTTTAGAAACAGAGAGCAAGTGTAAGAAATAATAAGGCATACCTCCTAAGATGAGTAACCTGGACTTCTATTCAGTAAGCAACCAACAAATGCTGTGAAGTCTCAGAATTACCCATCTAGTAACAGTGCTCAGCCTAAAAATAGCCTGCATTTGGGCATGTATGCCAATTCAAGTGTTTGGACAAGTCTGCCTAGGGGCCCTATCATGCTAGAAAGTGTCTTAACAGGAATCCTCAGATAGGAAATGTCCCATCACCAAACCCCCAACTATATTCAAAGATTTTTAAAAACTCGTTTCTTACAGACCCAAACCACAGATTACAGCTCTGTCAGCAGGCTTCCTGCAGATGCATTTGCTTGTTCTACTGAATCTGATTTGATATGCAAGCATTTCTACACAGGAAATAGAAGGTATTCTACTACCACAACTTCCTTCTTGTGTTTGAAACCCAGAAACCGGGGAAGAAAATCTGATTACATGTGTCAAATACAAAGAGCCGGGCAGTGAAAGAGATAGATTTCCTAGGCGGGAACGACAGCACGCCCCCAGATGCCAATTCAGGATGGGCACGGCACTGAACAACGCGGTTTGCCTTGGGTCGCACATGCCGACTTGGCAGCACCTTGGACCTCCAGCCCCATTCACCTCAAGGAGATGGGAAAACCCAGCATCACTTAGGGGGAATGCTGCTCCTTGGCCGGGCGTCTCTCGGTCAAGAGAGCAGCACCACAATTACTCAGTTAAAAGCTCACCCTCTCAACACACACACACACACACATACACTTGTCAGTGGCTTTTTGTATCGTTCTCCCCTAAGAACTTGAAAAAATCCTCTTCGTATGGTTCTTCCCTGAAAAAAGTTAAGTTCCCGAGAGGCGGCGGTTTTCCACAGGGCTCGGGGCAACACGTGTGTGGAGGCAGGCGCCTGCCGGGGCAGGACGGT